>JAWNNM010002223.1:0-108461 GCA_035044965.1 Lordiphosa andalusiaca | reverse complement strand
AGAAAATCAGACATAAACCAACTATTGAGCCGTAGAGAGAAAGCAAGAACGAAATAAAAAAAATATATTAAGAAAAAATACAAATAAATATACTTTTTTTTTCTTTAAAAAATGACCGACTAAGCCTGATTCAGTTACAATTTCAAATGCTTAGTTCAGGCTGTATTTTGCTATATCAGAAAACAATGAAGATAGAAAATCAGAGATAAACACAGAAAAAAAAAATTATGATTATTTATTATGTTATATAATAAAAGCCGATCTTCATATCAATTTGATGAATTTTCTGATTAATTGAAAATAGAAAATGTAATGTATTAATTTGACATTAATTAGCATCAAACTGATATGAAAAAATGAATTGATTTTGACATTATTTTTCTGACTAACGCCACTGACACCCTGGAGGAAAGCGAGGACACAAAAAAATATTAAGAAAAAACACAAGTAAATATAAAAAAAAGGACCAAGTTAGCTTGATTCAGTTAAAATTTCAAGCAAACAAGCTAAACTATAGAAAAAACGAAGATTTCCAATTGAAAAACCTGTGCTAACGACAAGTTTCCAGTAGAGAGAACAAAAAAGCACGAGGCTGAGCTGGCAAATAATAATACTATAATAAAATAGAAATCTGACAACAAATTAAAAGAAATAGTAAAATTATAAATAAATTAGCTGAAGGCCTTTTTTCCATTTTAAATTGTAAATAAATAAAAATATATGTCAAATAGAACTGCGACTAGATGAACCAAATTAATTGCCCATTTTCAGAACTCTTGCTTGATTAAATTTACGAAAGTTAAGTTTGTTACAGGAACAAAAAACCATTAAAATAAAATCCAAGAGAACTGAACTGTTATTTACATTTGTACCCGTCACTTTGATGAGCAGACAGCATAGAAAAATAGCAATTTCTGCTTAAAGTCACCTGAATTTGCCAATCGGCTCAAGCAAAGCAGATCGAAGAAAATTTCCCTAAATAATGGAAATAAGTAAATCAATTTTAAAATAGGAAAAACAATTAGAAACAAAACGTTGCTAACCGCTGGAGGTCCAGCTGGCAAATGAAATAATCAAATGAGTGCCTCCTAGTCAAACAGAAAACGGCCTACTTTTTATATAAAAATTCCAAAAAAATATTCTTACCATAACACGCCTACTAAGAACCAATTCCTTTGGCTGGAAGTTTTGCCTCTTGCAATTTTACACTCAATTATGTCGAGCAATAAATATTAAGGCAAAGCGGGATGAATTGGTTTTAAGAGCATACTTGGCGCCCCCACAGCGACACGGGAACCCCTTAAGCTTCCCCCCTCCCCACCTTAACACCCATCCCCCCGCGGAACGCCTCGCTGCTCTTTGACAACTGTGCAACTCTAAATCATTCAATTCTGGGTCTGGGTCTCAGCTGGCTTTGTCCTTTCTTTTTGTAGTGGCGTTCACCTTGGAAAATATTTTCACATGCCGCCTCCTCGGCCTGCGTTTCCGCTTCAGCAAACTGCAACATCAGAAACAACAACAACAACTAAAATAACAAGGCGCGCGTGCCTGGTGCCTGGAACCTGGTCCCAGCCATTCTTGTCCTGGGTCCCTCCAGCAATTCGAGCAAATAAGTCAACCTGTGCTGGCAAACAGCAACAACAACAACAACAACAGCAACAGTCCCCCAAAAAGTGATCGATGAAGTTGCCCTCGAAATTTACGACGTGAAACTTTGAATTGTTTCGCATGTCGCTTCGATTTTGCCATCTGCCAAAGGAGGAGCCGACTGAGACCCCCCCTACCATGCCGGGTTTTTAGTGTGTCTGCGTTTGCTGAGCTCTGCGTTCATCTGGAGAGGGGGGCGGGTTTGCGTTTCCTTTCGCTTTAGCTTAAATTGGTACTCAATAAACACACATTTTCCAAAATTAAAGCAAAAATTTAACTAAACTTTAAAAACTTTCTTAAAAAAAGCTTTATTAAGGGTAGTCAATACTTCCCAAAATCCACTAAATATGTATATATCATTGAATTAAGATTAAGATCACTGATAACCCGTCAGAAAGTAGGGCAAACCCTACTCTTATATACTCTGTTCCAGCAAAAGTGCTTGCTTAGACTAGATTTACACGGTGAAGCAAACTACATAAAGCTCTCTTAGTAAGCGGAATATTCAAGGTAAAGTAAATACGTTTTATGATAGTAAGGTTATAGAATCTCGCCTACTTAGAGAACTCCATGAAGTTTGTTGATTCAGTCTTAGTCTAAATTTAACTGCGTTTGTAGCTGCAAAGCATTCTTTTGCTTATACCTTGACTACCGCTCATACGATCTTTACCCCTCCCTTGGCAGATCGATAAATAATCTTGATTACTAAATATGTCCAAAAGGTACTCATCTTCTAACTATAAAACTGTGGGAGATATATTAAATGAAAGTAATATGCTTCTCATGGAAAATTGATTTATGTGCAAAGTTGTTGTACCTGGCCTTTAAAGTCAGCAGCGTCAACATAAATTGCCTTAAAGCTGAGTTTTCAATTGTGGAGAACTCAAATAAGATGGGTGAAAAGTACCTCAGTTTCCGGTGAGTTTTTTAACACACATACGAAAACTCAGATAGCCGTCTTCTCATGCACCTTTTCATACATTTTTCTACATCTATACCACCGCACAATTTACAACTAAAGATTGGCTCGGTATTGGTGGGCGATACTCAATTTAAAGTTCAAGAAGTTCTTATTACTAGGATTGCTATGAACTCAACCGATGTGCCCTTTGTATTTAAACGAATTCTATTTCCGATTCGACTTGCATTCAATACAAAATGAGGTTAAGCCAAACGGTTTTTGTTTACCTCAGCACTTCAGGTTTTAGATAAATTAGCATAAACGTTTGTTAACCGAAGTTTGATCACTTTTCTAGGTCCTGTATCCATATTTTTCCAAACTATTTTCTACGTAATCTTAGTTAAATAACGATCACAAAAAAACAAAAATAAAATTTTGTTCTGGTTCACACCTTACAATTATTTCTATACCAACTTTTCTGGGAACTTTTGTTTCCCCAAGTTAAAAAAAATCGTAAAATTTATACATTAATTGAAAGAAATCGCAAAATTAAGTACTTAATATTTCATTCTGCTTTTAATTTTACTGCATTAATGCTTTTTGGATTTCATGAAGCTTTGGGAAGTTATAAACTCAAAACTAATCTAATAAATCAATTTTCCCCTTTCTTTTTCAGAATAATTGCCTAAAAAAGAAGGAAAATACCTTTTTGACATAAACTCGCTCGTTTTACAATACTTAATTAGTTATTTCCCAATTTTAAACCGCATTTTTATTAAAAATAAGTCGAAAATAAGTTTGGTTTTTTGATCTTAACTACCAAAAGCGAGATGATACCACAAAAGTGTAAATGTCAATCGATTAATTATAGTGATTACTAAGTATGTTCAGAAAGTCTGTATAGTTTATCTATTGGGCTGCCTTTACACTGTTCGACACTGAAGACATGATTATCAAATATGCCTGCGTTTCATCATGTTTCGCCTATGATTTTGAAGAGATTTTTTTATTTGAAACAACTAGACTGTCATATTATTGGCATTTTTTCAAAATTGCGTGGGCTTGAAAAAATTGGAAAATAAACTTGATTATACTTTTATTTATCTCTTACCTTTTCAGAGATTTGATTGTTCAAACGAACGGAGAGACAGACGGCTATACATGGCTATATCGAGGTGGTTGCTTATACCTCTTAGCAGAGCTGTAAACCAAAAAAAATTATTCGGATCTCCGGTACACTAGTTCGAACCCAAATTAGCGAATGGTTAAGGTTCGGAAATTATAGGTTCGAGGTTTTTGGGAGAAGGTTCTGGTTCGAACAGGTTCGGGTTCAGCTTTAATTTATAAAGAGGTTCGGTTCAAGGTTCGGTTCATAGCAAAATAAAAGTCGGAATTTAGGGTTCGTACCGGTTCGGTTCAAAACCGGTTTGCTGCCCTGCCTCTGAGTACCCTTGAGAAGAAAAGCTTAAGCTTGAATTAAAACTAAGAAAAATATGAATGCACATATATCAATTTTACAGGTGTAAGTGCTCGGTTCCGTAGAAAATCGAAACAAACCAATGTTGCGTGGTTCGGTTTGGGACCGTTGAACCTTAACTTAAGCAAATGATTCTGTTTTGTTCGCACTTTCATTAATATTATAGTAAAGTATTGTAAACATGCCCAAACAGAACGGTTTGATCTCTGGATTAATGAGTTTTAAAGTAACAATTTGCTCAAGAAGTTGGTCAGCTCAGTGAGTGATAAAGTAGAGGATTGACACATTAAAAAGTTGTACTTCTTAAATCCTTTCAATCTTAATAATACCTCAAATGGAACTCCACTTCTTTCACCTTCAGTTGTCAGGGACCTTCCACTGTCATTGTTTCTGATATGCATTTCCCTTCCAGCTTAATCAAAATTCCTTACATAAATACATGAAATGCGGCTTAGAGTTCGCCCCTCCCCCCCCCTTTTGGGTGGGTAGTAGGACACATGACAAACAGTGTAAGCAATTGATGTTAGCGTTAGCTCAGCTCAGAGACAAATTATGATAAACGACCATTAAAATGTTGTCATATGTACATACATACGTCTGTTGTCTGACGGCTCCATGTTGTGACTTCTGTCTGCCGGGGGGAGTTCACAAGCGACCCCCCTGACTTTATTTATTGACTCACCTGATCGAGTTGACTGATTATTTGACTGCATGCACCGGTTGGCACCAGGTAAAAAACAACAAAAAAACAGTGGAAAAGTGTGGCTTCCAGGGGGGGAAACTATGCCTTCCCCCCCGCCCCCCTTGATATGATTATGAAAAATCATTACGCTCCCCTACATACATACACACATACATATATAAATACAATCAGAGGTAGGTGGAAATATATTTATGTATCCACAGAATCGAAAGCAAATGCGTGTGCGCCATTAAAATGGGGGAAAAAAAAAGTAAGCGGAACGCCTACAAGTTGGGTGGAGCTGAACGGGAGCTCGCCGCTGGGTGGTGAAATACGATGTGGCAACACCCAGCGGCGCCACTAACATGCACGCACACACACCCATGCACACCCACGCACAAGCTCTTCCTATGCCTCCCATCTTCTCTCTTCATTTTCTCCGGTCCCCTCTTGGCACGCACGCACGCACGCACTCGACACATGGCGCTATCGGCGCTTCCGGTGCGTGCGTCTCCATCTAACCATCCCTCGTTGGCGTTGCCGTTGCCTGCCCTCCCCTCGGACGTTTCGCTGAACTGAAAGCGGGTGCGGCCCAAGGCGTATTTTTGGGGAAGCAAAAGAAAGGCAAAAAATACAACAACAACAACAAAAAAGAAATCTAAAACGCAATAACTTTGGGGTGAAAATAGCCGAAAATATCGATGGAGTAGGACACAACAACAAGAGGCTGAAAATCATTCGCAACAAGTCGAGTTTCAAGTACCCTTTATAAGAGCGGAGGTTTGAGGGTTTTACGTATAAACATAGCTTTTTTATGGAAGCACAGATAACTGAATACCCTAAATGGATAGTTTTCCCTAAGAAATAAACGTAGTTCCAAAAAATAAAGAATTTCGTACTCGAATTAAGAAAGTTCGAGGTCAGAAGTTCGTTAAGAATGAAAATTCTTAATCCAAGTATGAATTTTTGATGCCGTTTTTCTTCTTCCAAGAGTTTTGATACTTGATCCAAGTACGAACCATTCTCAAATCAAGCAAAATAGTTCTTGAATCAAGTCCAAAAAATACTCAAATTTAAGATTGCTCATTCTTGAATCAAGAGCATACATCTTTGGCATAAACCGAGAATGTTTTTCCTATTATTAAGAGCTCATCAGGTTGAAGATTTAGGGCGGTTTTCTAATCTTCTACATAGAGCTATCTGTCACATAAACCTACAAATAACAGAGCAAAATCTGAGTTTATCTGACACATAGGAGCTATTTAGAAGATATGAAATCGGCCCTAAGATCGTTTACTCTTAAATCAAGAGCTACACTCGTTGATAAGACCCGAACATCACACGTCACACTACATTACATCGAAAACTTTCGTTCTAAAAGCACCACAAAAAAACCAATAGTTGGTTGAAAACATAAACAATTTGTTACAAAAAGCAAACGGGCAGTTGTCTTCTGGTGTTGGTTTATCCACTTTTAATTTGGTGCACTGGAATTCCCAAGTAGGTATAGCAATGCTGGCATGGGGAAGAAACTGTCGACTTAAAGTCAATAAGCGAAGAATGCTGAACCGGGTTCGGGAGGTTCGTGAAACAGCTGTAAGTTCGACCAGCCTCCTTTTTGGTGTTATGTATGCCTGCTTAAAGTTATGTCGGATATTCAGGACTTTACATCGAGAATAGGGCAGTATTGGATTGTCTCAATTAGGAGAACAAAATATGCTGTCTATTGTTGGATTATCGAACCTTAAAGCAAATAGAGGAGGAACAAGAAAGACAGTCGGTCAAGCGCGACTATAGCATACTCTGTACCAACGAAATTATACGCTCAGCATAAATTTTGATGCTGCAGTAGCAGCTGAAAGCAGCGCTGCTTCTGCGCTGCAGCAGCGAACAGTCGTTTGATCATAACTCGAAAACCGTTCATCCAATCTTCACCATTCCTTTGGCTGATCGATAAGTTATACTTATTACTAAATATATCTAGAAGGAATAACCCATCTATCTTTAAAACTGTAGGAGATATGACGTTTTTTCTAAATTGCGGGGGCGGCAGGGGGCGTGGCCAAAATTGAAAATAAACTTGATCTGCCTGCAGACATAAGAAGCATATGTCCCATACATGTCAAACCTCTATCTCTTACCATCTCTCTGAGATCTGTGCGTTCATATGAACAGACGGACGGACGGACGGACAGACGGACAGACGGACATGGCTATATCGACTCGGCTGTTGATGCTGATCAAGAATATATATACTTTATGGGGTCGGAGATGCTTTCTTCTGAATGTTACATACTTTTGCACAAACTTATTATACTCTATGTACCTTTGGTACAGAGTATAAAAAGATATACTTTCTCAAACCAACTAGCACCTTCCACGAAAGGTATATAGTCTGGTGACGGGTTTATGAAAAGTTTGGAGAGAAATTGCAGCAGATGTACTGGACAATATGTATTACATTGAGTGGTCCTTGAAAGCTACATCAATACGGCATGGTGAAGTGTAAAAGCGCTTGATTTGTGGTCTCTACTAGTTTAAGCAAAGGTCAGATTAAACTTTTCTTAGGGAAAAAATTATAGTTCCCACATTTTGCAAGCTTTTTGTCTTATAACTCGTCACTGAACTGAACCGAACTGAAACTGGCTTGTGGTTTTCGGTTCGTTTCAGCAATTTTGAGAAGCCGCCGGTTCGGTTTGCGGTACGGCTTATCAATTGGACTAAGCGGTTCGGTTTCGGTTTGATTCGGCTCGGTTCGGTTCAGAACTGACTTAAAGTTTTGTCTGACAAAGTGCAGAAGAAATGAATAATGCAGCAAGTGAAGCCACTATATAGCTTTAGCAATTGCTGAGCTTTTCCCCACAAACCGACGTCTACAACAACAAAATACACTCTGTGTACTTGTACATCGCTAATAAATGTGGTTTAATCTGTTCTAGAAGTTGTTGGAGTGCTCTATACTTAAAATTTGGTGCCCACCGCTGATTTGATGTTGATTTGCCAGTCAATATCAAATGTGGGCTCTCTTTTTACCATTTCCTACAGCTTTTCTGTAGTTTTATGCATAAACTTTACTAAAGACCTAACAACATTTGGCCTGAAAGGGTATGCAAAACGCTGAGGCCCAAAAGAAAAAAAAAACTACAAGCAAAATGAGAGACCGAAAAATGCCAAAATAGAAATAAATTCCTTTGTGTGCTCTTATCTATATGATTTGTGATTCTGGGTGTCATCAATTGTTGTTGTTGTTGTTGTTGCTGCTCACAATGAGTGGGCGAGTGGGTAGCTACCCCTGCGCCAAAAAAAAACCAAGAAAACTCCACTGCCTAATGGAATTTTTCTTACAAGTTTCCCTGTCCAAGGATATACACAAGATGCCATGTGGCCTCCCCTGATATTTCGCACATAAATTTGAACTCAAGACAATCTATCTTGTGCCACCCGCACGTGAAATTCTTTTGTCCACCACCAACAAAAAAAAAAAGAGAAAAAATGAAAAAAAAAACAAACCCAACCAAGGCAGAGACCAAAGTCATTATGAAATCTACATAAGCAGGTTTTCCCAGCAACAAAAAAAAAATAAAAAATTATAAATAATATCTCATAATGTCGTGAAGTATCTGCAGAGAGGCAGGCATTCGTATCCGTATAAAATATAATAATGCGGATAAAGAGATACAATTTCATTGATATCGTCCAAAAGTCCAATATACGCCAAAGATTTATGACCCAAGCTTAGACTGGAAGATGATGCCCTAACCACAGCCGTTTGTTTGCCAAAAAGATTCATGTTCTTGGTCCGCAAGATATGGCACAAAAATTATCAAATTTTTGTCTTGAGCCGGCCAAAGATACGAATACAAATACCAAGATACATTTGTGCGAACAAACGATTTTTGATAAATGTCTGTCATTACAGTTTTCATTATGAAGATCCATTTATCTTCAGGCATTGTGTTAAGTTCTTAAGACCTGGATTTGGCGATGTGTGTGGAATGTGATTTGATGTTAAGGGGCAACGTTTTTTTTTCCAAAATTTGTGCCACATTTTTATGGCCTTCAATTAGCCCATCAATGGTCTTCCTCTAAAGACATCTCCTTGGTTTTTACGACCTCATCTGTAAACTACAAAATGCATTTCAATTTGAAGACAAAAACTAGAACTAATTGTTGGTTCATGTACCGAATTGCCAATAAGCACAACACAGAAATCAAAATGGCCATCAGGACCAAAACTACTTATTCACATCTGTTTGATTTGCATCTAGAGAGAAATGATTCCCGAATGGCTCTTCAGCAAAACCTGCCATAAGCGATTAGGTTAGGTTGGGCCTTCCCCCCTGGGGGAAAATAAGTGAATGTGTTGAAAACATTTTGGAAATTGAGTGAAACCGATTTCCCACAGGACTCGCAGCAAGACTGGCCAATATCTGCCGAAATCAGCGGACCAGCCCACAATTGTTGAAATGAAGAAAATGTGGTTACGGTTACGGTTTTTCTCTGTTTGCTCCTACCATCCCCCCCCCATCCCCCCATCCACCCCACCCACCACACCCTCAAGCTAGCACAGAACTTGTTTTTGCTTTTTATGGAAATTCAACGAAAAAGAACTTTCCGTAGGCATTTTGTTTATTTGAGTTTCTGTGTTTGCTGTGTGTTTTCTGCGCCAGCCCCACAACAAGGATAAAAAGTTTTCCTTCCGCTTGTTGTGCTGCTGCTGTTGTTGTTGTTGTTGTTTATTTTATCATTATCATTGGCAATTTCTTTTAAGTGGTGCCAATCTTTTTTCACTTCTTGGGGATTACACGGATCCCTCTATGTGTGTGTGTTTGTTTGCTCGAATTTATTATAGCCATTTTATTCAATCGACAAATCGGAAGTGATTTTGAATTCATTATGGCGGGGTGGACACTCGTTTTAGTTTCATCTTCAAATTGAGTTGGTCGACAAGGAAGAAATTGTTCCATATTATGCAGGCACCGTGGGTAACAGTGGTTGATGCTCATCGAAATGCAAACATAATAAAGCTAGCCATAAAACCTGAAACACACAAACTCTTTCAATAACCTTCAGTAGACTCTACCCCATTGGCCAAAGCCAAGTTTCTCTCAGTCTGGTAAATTGTCTGCTCCTTCTTACTCACTTTACATAGCTGGTGAAGATGAACTGTTGTGTAAAACGTTCCAAAAAAAAGCATACACAGAGGGAAAAAACCGAGAATATTGGTCTCAATATGAGGTCTCAATAGAGAAATATGAGCACATTCGGTGTCAAAAACTAATCATAAACAGATTTTCTCACTTCAAGAACTTTTTTTTGAGAACGCAAAGTCTTGATGTGAGTTGAAATGTTCTGTTTTTGAGAACATTTTAAACTCATAACAAGAAAGAAAGTCGGTCAAGCCCGACTATGACATACAGAGTATTTCTACATACAAGAAAATTTGTCTTTTGATCATAACTCGAAAACCGTTCATCCGATCTTCTTCATTATTTTGTCGGATCGATAAGTTATCCTAATAACTAAATATGTCCAGAAGAAACAAGCCATCTATCTTCAAAACTGTGGGAGATATGACGTTTTTTCTAAATTGCGGGGGCGGGAGGGGGCGTGGCCAAAATTGAAAATAAACTTGATCTGCCTGCAGACATAAGAAGCATATGTCCCATACAAGTCAAACCTCTATCTCTTACCATCTCTGAGATCAGAGAGTCCAATTTCAGGTCTACGTCTACGTGTGTACGAAATATGCTGTATTTGAAGTGCTAGAAGCTTTACCTACTTGTGTGTATTTTACTTTATAATCGATATTCAGGTTTTGGTACTCAGTACTCGAAAACTCAGTACTCTTAATACTTGATATTCCGCTCTCGCCTCTCAGTGCTCAACTCCCAGAGCTAGATTCATAGAAGTCGATACTTAGTACTCCGTAAGTATAATTGCTCGATATTTATAATCTATACCATGTACTCGATACTCAATTCTCGGTACTAAGTACTCAATACATAAAGTCCTCTACACTCATAGTACGCGGTAATCGATTATATGTACTTGACACTCAGTACTCTATACTTAGAACTCGGTATACAGTACTCGATACGCAGTTCACGACTCTAAGATCTCTACATACAAAGTACTGAATACTAAGTACTCGATAGTCGATAATATGTAGATGACACAAAGTACTCTATACTCAGTACTCGCTACTAAGTCCGCTTTACTCAGTACGTACTCGATTAACAGATCGACACACATAATACACGATAGTCGATCGGATGTACTTGATACTCAGATTTCTACACTCAGTCCTCGGTGCATATATACCCAGTACTCAATGATAAGAGCTCGCTATACAGTATTCTACACTCAGTACACGATTCTCAGATCCATGTTTATAGTACTCGATACTTGATGGTCGATAATATGCACTTTTTTTTTTACTCAGTACTCGATTCTTCGAACTATTATAAGTACTTAATACTAAGTATTTGATAATCTTTACTCGAAACCAAGTACTGTAACTTAGTACACCACAAAATAAGATCTGCCAGCGTTAAGCGTGACGCTGAAATCCAATTTGTTATCACTATAAAGTCTTCCGAACCGAAATGAAAGATATTTCAAAAATACAAAAACTCTTTTGAAGTGCATTGTAGACGAAGTCAAACCCAAGTTTCTCCTACAATAGCCTCAAACACTACCCGCTGCACCACAAAACGGACCTAAAGCGTGTAAATGTGCTAAAAACCATTTTCGTGCTTGCTCGTGAGTGCACGTAGCAGCACGAAAAGGACAAAGAAAAGTCTCTAAAACCTCAAAATACTAAAAAAAAAGTTTTGTTTCACAAATTTGAAACTTAAAATCCGTCACCTCCACCAAAATATTCCCAATTTCTAACCCACATTTTGTGACCACTGTGCGGCGTCATCTTAACTACTGAAAATGAAATAAATTAATCTTAATGGAGTTCCATTTCCGCCGTATCCACTTAACCATGCGATTTTATTAACCCACTAAAAGAAATTATCTCAACTGATTTGATCGGGCTTAGGCAAAATTTTCGGAGACAATTCCTTAACCTAGGAAAGTGGTCGCTGCACATGGAAAACGCAGGCCGAATGCCTCAAATGAGCGCATTGACCTCATAAATTACCCACACGCCCCGTTCAGCGTTCAGCGTTCGGTTCGGTTAAGTTGCAATGGTGGCGGCATGGCACTTCATGGCACTTCGGTGGTGGCAATTTCCAGACACTTGCACTTTCTCCTCCACTTGCCATTTAATGGACAATTAACCTTGATTCCTGGCTGCGTTACGTTTTAGCTGAGTTCGGAGCCCCGGCTCCGTGACCTTGCACCACAAATTCTGGCCACGGGCAAGGACAATTGTAACAATTATTGCATTCGGCCGTTTTGGATTCTTATGCATTATTACAGGGCGCAGGCACACACGTCGCTGGGTGTAATTAGTCTGCATGCCGCCGGCCCACCACTACCACCACCACCACCACCTGATAATAGGGTCGGGGCATGGCAATTGTTTGACTGCGACTGCGACTGCCGGGAAAACCCAATGACTTGTCGAGGGCGTGAAAATGAGCAGTGCGCACCTTTTTCTTTTTTTTTCTCCTTGGCCCATTGTTTGGCGGTATTTCGGGTGTGGTCTGAACTAATCGGTTACTTTCGCTTTTCATGGTCACCTGAGCGGTGAGACCTTGAGGTGTGCGACAGTCAGCAGACAAAAAAAAACAACAATGGAAAATAAATAATATCTAAGATATTAGCTGGCACATTATATATTATAATAGAATAAATATGATGAGGAATTATATGAATTCAGGGCTAAATACCTTCTGGTCTTGTCAACAGCATAAGAATCGAGCAGAATTGTATTAAACATGAAAGAAATTACTGGGAAAGATCACAGAATCACCACCAAAAACGAAAATGAAATTGATTTAATTCAAAAAATAGTTTGTATACCCTTGAAGAACATATCCACTGAAAACAAACAAGTTTTTTTCAATAAAACTACTTTTCTGACTTCACTTTTGTATGACTATATAGATATATGGATGTCCGATTTTGACCAAACTTGGTGGAATCATGGAAAAGCATAGCAAACTAAGAAATACAAAGTTTGAAGGCGTTTTCTTTGAAAACAACAAAAGTTTTTCTCACTAAAACTAGTTACTCGACCGATCATTCCTATGCCAGCTATAACCTATAGTCAACCGATTTTGACAAAACTTTGAAGAATTGTGTGAAAGCTTATAAAATATTATAAATATATGCCGATCTTAAAGAGGTTAACATTGAAAACAAAAAAGTTTATCTTACTACGACTATTTTTTTAACCTTACTTTTCCATGGCAGCTATACTATAAAGATGTCCGATTTCGACCAAATTCGGCAGAATTATGTAGGAGCATAGCAAACTAAGAAATACAAAGTTTGAAGGCGTTTTCTTTGAAAACATAGTTTTTGCCACTAGAACTAGATTTTCGACCAATCGTTCCTATGGCAGCTATATGTTAAAGTCATCCGATCCGGCCGTTTCCTACAAAATATGTAGCGTTTTTATACCAGAAGACTTCGTGCAAAGTTTGATAGCTTTAAAACTGGCGGAGGAGATAGCATAGAAACAGACGGCCAAGGCTATATCGACTCAGCTCATCATGCTGATCATGAATATATATATATATATATATATATATATATACTTTATGTGGTCGGAAATGCTTCCTTCTATGCGTTACAAACATCTGGACAATTTCAATATACCCTCTTATACCTTACAAGTGTATGAAATGCGATTTAAAATCAAGCTCAAAATGGCTGAGTTGATTTTGACCTTCAGATTCCAATTTTAAGAACGATTCGTTTTCGATCGAGCTTGATACAAGCTAAGACTAAGACTAAGACTAAGACTACCTGATAATAGGGTAAAAAGACTGAAAGCAGTCATCAATGATACCATAACTTTAAGGTAGCGCAACCGAAGGTGCTTTTTCGTCTGCGCAAGAATTTATAGAGCCTCAGGGATAACACACACACACAGAAGTCAGGGCTACAAACATCTTTGACAACTTTCGATAGAATATAATTGCAGTATCATGGAATCAGGAAGATGTACCCGAATCGTCGAACCAAGGCCAACAGAGATTATTGAAGCTGCTTAGTACCAAGAGAAAATTTGCCTAAAGCGAAAATTCCCCAGAAATTATTATTAAAGTTATTTGATAGCCTGATCCAACAATTTCAAGTGCACATTTGCATTTGAATTGAAACAGAACGTGCCCAGTTAATCAAAATTGGGATTCTTCCTGCTCCGCCTCGACACATACAATTTGACTCAAAGTAAACCAAAAGGCAGCCACGTCCAAAAACTAATTGGCAACGGCACGCGGAACGTCTGCTCCGATGATGATATCTTTATTTATAATTCAGCCAGAAGATCAAAGCTCACAGCAAGATTGCGTGCGGTAGGTCTTGACAAATGTATCTTATGTAAAGAGATGCGCAAATAACGTACAATAAAAATTCCAAAGCATTTTTGCAATTCGACATGTTAACATTTTCCTAAAACGCCTGAAACTGATGTGTCGACGTACAAAATGTTCGAATCTAGTGAAAATCCATAAAGAGCTGCAGCTCGTAGATGTCCCGACTGCAAATCGCATTCATTTGCTGGGTCGTTGGGTAATAGGGGAAACGTTGGGGGGGGGGGGGGGCATGCAACTAGAGGAGTAATATGCCATCAACAATGATGAGCAGATTTACATGCAAGTGCCGACAAACTGCAATTGGCTTTGGCTTCTGCTTTGGCTTCGACCGACTCTGTTGGCTCCGACGACGACTCCGACGACTTAATTAAAACGTGAGCTAAATGCAGCATGAAAATAATGAAAAACTGACCGAGTTGCAGGTGGAAGTGCAAAAACACATGCCCCAACAGCAGGAGCGTCGCTGGGAATATTTGTGAAAGGGGGATGGGAGGCATCACCCACCGGCTACGCCTCTCCACCTCAAGGCACTCTGCCAGCCAATTCCAGTTATAATTAGTGTCAACAACCACATTACCCACCATTACCCATCGGTGCCGGCCGCCCTCCGCCTTGTCCGGTGCCAGCCATCCATTTTTATTTTCATGCCAAACGTCGGCGCAATCAAAACCGAAACTGTCGAAACTGTCATTAACTGTAGACCCCACATAGAAGGGCCCGGCCCAAAATTGGTCTACGGGGAGGACACTACTTGGCAGTGCCAAGAACTGGCAAAAACAATTTGTTAGAGCAAATGCAAATGCAACAATTTGCACACTTGTCGCTGCATTTTGTGTGATCCGCCCAATTGGTTATTCCAATCACAGGCAACGCTTTCGCTGTATTAATAAGGCAACGCTGGCAACGCGGCCAACAACAACATCCACGAATTTGTTACTTTTTATTACACCTCCTGGGCCCCGGGGCGTGGTCTACATGCAAATTTTGGATGCGAGTGTCAGTTCCAGGGAATGAGGTAAGTGAGTAAGTCAATAGTCAAATGCTTAGAAAAGTTATAGACATACCTCTGAGTAGGTAACTGAATCAGATGTGTGTATAAATTCTGGAAATATTGAAAGTTTACATCTTTTTCAATGTAATTTAAGAACTTCCAGCATGACTTTTCATTCCTACACAGAAAATAATAGTTAAAAAAAAAGATCCAATTGAAATTTATTGTTAAAAATATACCATTTTTATACCCTGTTCCCATTGAAAATGGGAAAAGGGGGATCATGAAGTTGTGCGAATGTATGTAACAGGGAGTAGGAAACATTTCCGACCCCATAAAGTATATATATTCTTGATCAGCATGAACAGCCGAGTCGATATAGCCATGTCCGTCTGTCTGTCTGTATGAACGCGTCGATCTAAGAAGACTATAAGAGATAGAGCCACAAATTTTTGCATGAAGGTAGACTTATGCTGTACGCAGATCAAGTTTGTTTCAGATTTGTAAAATTCCACTCCCTCCCCCTTTTATCACCAAAAAACCAAGACCTCTTCTAAACATCCTAGACCTAAAAAACCGTCAGATCCACAATTAAGTTAGAAATGTTTGTATACATCAAGCTAGGCCCAATATCTATCTATTCTGAAAAGTACAATCAGATAAGCGAAACAGTTGAGCTGATAAGAGCACCCCCCCTCCCAGTTGTTGGCCAGGACTAAAAAAAAGTGTTGCCTACATTTGGGATAATAATTTTGTTACATTCATCTTCAAAAATTCCAAAAACAAATAAATGAAAACAAATGAACAGGATATTTTGTGGTCGGGAAACTCGACTGCAGCGCCCCTACTTGTTCTAATTAATTTGAAGCACATTCCCACTAAAAACAAACAAGCTATTATCACAAAGACTACTTTTCTGTCTCTACTTTTGTATGACAGCTATACTATATAGATGTCCGATTTCGACCAAACTTAGTTTAATTATGAAAAAACATAGCAAACTTAGAAATGCAAAGTTTGGAGGCATTTTCTTTGAAAACAAAAAAGTTTTTCTCACTAAGACTACTATTCCTATGGCAGCTATAGTCTATAGTCATCCGATTTTGACAAAACTTTGAAGAATTCTATGAAAGCTTATAAAATAAATATATGCCAATTTTAAAGAGGTTTACATTAAAAACAAAAAAGTTTTTCTTACTAAGACTATTTTTCGAACCTTACTTGTTTATGGCAGCTATTCTAAATTGATGTCCGATCTCGAACAAATTATGCAGAATCATGGAGAAGTATAGAAAACTAAGAAATTTAAAGTTAAGAGACGTTTGCATTAAAAACAAAAAAGTTTTTCTCACTAGAACTAGTTTTTCGACCAATCGTTCCTATGGCAGCTATATGTTATAGTCATTCGATCCGGTTTTGACAAATGTGCATCGTAGTTGTACCAGAAAACTTCGTGCAAAGTTTGGTGGCTATAGCTTTAAAACTGACGGAGGAGATGACATAGAATCAGACGGACAGACGGCTGATCAAGAATATATATAAACTTTATGTGGTTGGAAATGCTTCCTTCTATACGTTACAAACGTCTGGAACAAACATAGGAACGATCGGCCGACAAACTAGTTCTAGTAAGAACAACTTTTTTGTTTTTAATACAATCGTCTCCAAACTGCGTATTTACTAGTTTTGAATGCTTCTCCATGATTCTGCTAAGTTTGGTAAAAGTCTGACATCTATATAGTATACCTGCCATAGAAAAATAAGGTTAGACAAATAGTCTTAGTAGGAAAAACTTTTTTGCTTTCAATGTAAACCTCTGTAAAATTGTAATATATTTATTTTATTAGCTTTCACACAATTCTTCAAGGTTTAGTCAAAATCGGATTACTATAACATATAGCTGCCATATGAAAGATCGGTCAAAAAACTAGTTTTAGTGAGAAAAACTTTTTTGTTTTTATAGAAAACGCCTCCAAACTTTGTATTTCCAAGTTTGCTATGCTTTTCCATTATTCCACTAAGTTTGGACAAAATCGGGCATCTATATAGCATAGCTGTCATACAAAAGTATAGTCAAAATAGTAGTCTTATTGAGAAATACTTTTTCGTTTTTAGTATTAATGTCCATCAAATTAGTTAGAAATGCTTGCTGCAAGGGTATACAAACTTCGGCCGAGCCGAAACTAACTTTCCTCTAATATTTTGATATTTAAATCAAAATAGTGGTTTCTAAGCAATAAACTATATATTTAAGGTTTGGTTTTCCTGCATTTTTTCGCACAACTTTAACACCACAAAGGAGGCTGGTAGATCCTACAGCTGTTTTAAGTGGAATCATCCTCTATCATCAGCGATCTATGCCTACCAACTGAAGGTTTGTCAAAAGTTTCTCCATGCCAGGTTTGGTTTTTCGTCATCGTTGGTCATCTGAGTTTCCGTAGAAACAAATGTTGTTTCAATGGGTTAATTAATGTGGCTACAGGACCCAAAAATGAGAACTAACCTAAACATTTCTCATACACCTAACGTGAAACGGACAATTTATTTGAATTCAGCACTCGAAAATACATTAGGAACGTTTGCAATCTTCTCTGGTTAAGAATTGTAACCCTGCTGAATTAAAAATTGGAAACCCTGTCGGGTTTGTTTTGAACCCAGCTGAGATCAACAATTGATTGTCACCGCTTTGGCTTCAGTTGATCCGCAAGAGCTTGATATTTTTGTTCAGTGTGGCCTGCAGAGTAAGTGCTGAGAGCGCAAGAGAGAAGTGCTTGGTGTGACTAAAGAAAAAGGGTTCAATCAATGCCAATTAAAGGACTCATTCGCAAGCGTGCCCGAATGTTAAGGGTTACAACTTTCATAAAATCCATGAGGCTTAAGCTGCCTTGCTCCTCTTACCAACTCTACTAACTATATTTGTAATTCCTTAAAACTTTTACCCCCATCAAGTAGTCTTTTCCCTCATTCAGCCTTATGTCAAAACTAAAGTCGAAACAAACAAAATAGCTACATTCAGTATGAACCTTGATTTCGTGCGGTGAACACCTAAAACCGAAAAAAAACCAAAAAAAAAAAAACCAAAATTTTTATTTAGAGTTCTCACAAAATTTACAATGTTTGGATTTTAGTTTTAAGCATAAAGTGATCATTTTTATAAAACATAAAAAGAACCAAAAAAAAAAAATGAAAAAAAATCTAAAAAAAGGCAGAAAAGCAACAAAAAGAAATCGCATTACTCAAAACTGTGGTGTAAGTATTCAGCGAAGATTCAAGAGAAAAAGTTGGTTACAATTCAATTCAATTGAAGGTCTTCTGTAGTAGGCGGTTGGATGGCGCAGCTGGACTCGGCAACTGAAGTTTGCGAAAGCAGTTCGATGTGAACACTGAAGCCAATACAACAAACAAACAAACAAACCAAAACAAACCAACAAAAAACACACACAACACAAGGAGGTAAAAATGACTTTACACTGAACTGAACGGGAGACGACAACTAAAATGGCGAGAGGTGAACGACTTAGGAGGAATACACGACGTTGCTCATATTGAATCCCAGCCTTATGCTAACCTTTAGAGATTGTGTGGAAGTTCCAAATTTATTGTGGCTGAATCAACGAAATTTTTGTAAAGAAAACTATTTTTGTGTACGTGGTCGAACAACTCAAAATTCTGGTGTAAATAAAATATAATTTTGGCCGAAGAGGAGAGAAGTTTATTTACAAATAAGCCATCAAAAAGTGGTACTTAGTAGTAGTAGTAGAAGTTCCTTTCCATTGAGAACAAGTTGGATCTCCTGCAATGTGAGAGCTGGTTGGTTGATGCTACCGGAAAAGTGTGCATATTGCACTGAAATGGATGACATTTTCCCGTTCTCCAACGTTGCATAGGCTGCATATCTCAAGATGGAATATAATTTAAATTCATCATCTTAGTTCTAGCTTTGAAAATGGTTGAGATCGCAGTTGCGTCATATTGGTCTTGGAAATGGTTCAGCTCCTTGAGATTCAGGCTCAATTGTCTGTAGCTGTAACGAGTTTTGCTTTATCTTGCAGTTATTTCAAAATGTTTCCCGGGCTTCATTATATATTGACAGCAGCAAATCTCGTTGCGTGGTGTTCCAAGTTAACGGGCTGCTAATATCCAGGACAATACCATATTCCTGCCATAAGTTTTTCCCATACTTTTTTACATTTTTTACGACTTGGATCCTATTAAAAAGTTCGCCGCAATGAAGGGTAGTCGATGCTGTGGCAGTGTTAGAATTTTGTTCATAAATCGAAAACTAAGGCTGCAAACCTTTAGAATTATCCATGAGGTTGGGTCGGGGGGTTCGAACCCATTGTAAAATCCAAGGTTCGGTTCTTGGAACCCCTGAACCCAAGGTTCTGCTTCGAACCTTGGTTCACATAGAAGAATAGTTTTGACTTTTGAATCATAAATACGTTTAAAATGAAACATATTTACTTAGTTTAGGTTAATTGGCACTATATTTTCCTGGAGCTGTTCATCTATACTAGCTCTTAACTGCTCGTTAAACTGATACCTGAGTTGCTGGTACAGCTAGTATAGTAAAAGGAATATTTTATAAGCCTTTGTTATTATGACCTTACCAAAATGTTGAAACATTTGTCGATCGACAATTTTTTAAAGGAATCTATAACATCATTCACTGATTTTATATTTGATATTTGTTTATAGCTTTCATAAACTTCTCGACTTCGTAATCAGACGTTAAGTCATTGTTTTGTTGAATTTTGAAAACTCTCATTAAGCATATTAAATTGCTGAACCGAACCTTATTTTTCGAAAAAGTGGTCCGGTTCGGGTTCAGGTTCGAGGAGTCAAAAATGTAAGACGCCTGGTTCATGGTCCGGTTTGCGAACTCCAAAAAAGCCGTACCGAACCGGTTCTCAGGGGTTCGGGTTCGGACCGGTTAGCAGCCTTGTCGAAAACAAGATAGAAAGTCGGTTAAGTCCGACTATAACATACTCTGTACCAAGGAAATTATTCGCTCAGCATAAATTTTGATGCTGCGCCGCAGCAGCGAACAGTCTTTTGATCATAACTCGAGAACCGTTCATCCAATCTTCACCATTTCTTTGACTGATCGATAAGTTATTCTGGTTACTAAATATGTCCAGAAGGAACGACACATCTATCTTTTAAACTGTGGGAGATATGACGTTTCTTCTAAATTGCGGGGGCGTGGCCAAACTTGAAAATAAACTTGATCTGCCTGCAGACATAAGAAGCATATGTCCCATACATGTTAAACCTCTATCTCTTACCATCTCTGAGATCTGTGCGTTCATACGGACAGACAGACGGACGGACGGACAGACGGACAGACAGACATGGCTATATCGACTCGGCTGTTGATGCTGATCAAGAATATATATACTTTATGGGGTCGGAGATGCTTTCTTTTGGATGCACAAACTTATTATACTCTATGTACCTTTGGTACAGAGTATAAAAAGAAATACCCATCATGTGCGATTAAAGAAAACTCGAAAATAATTCACGAATACGCTCAAAATTTGACTTAATTGAAGTACGACAAAAAAAAAAGACTCTCAAATGACTCGAAATCGATTTGAAACTGTTTAGAAGAAGGAGTAAAAAACGACTCTATAAGAGGAGTCGCTGCTAGGGTAACATTTTCTCACGACTATAGTATCATTTATGATCAGAAAATGTGCTCAATTATGACAATTTGAATCAGATTGAGGACTCGAAAATGACTCGATTGTGATTAATAATTTTATAAAATGTTCGTGTAAAGCGTTAGGTCCCTGGTTCAATCCCCCCGCCGAGGAATGTTGCGTTTTTTCTTTTAAATAACGAGCACAAAATGGTCTTAGAGCATGTTGCCTGCCTGCCCATGCCGATCGAAAAAATGTTCATAATATGAGAATCACCACTGTTCACGATTTACGAAAAAAAACCGGGTGGATTACTCTACTTTTGTCAACGGAATGGTCTTGATTTCGGTAGATTTTGAACGGATTTTTTTCGGACTTTCTTTGGACTTTGTTGAATTAGTGTTAAGACTCCTTTTTTTTTTGGCAATATCCATTTGTTGCATCTATCATTGTCTGTAGCATTTTCCTCGTTGGGATCTTGTCGTCCGCATACATAAGTATTTTGAGGTGCATTTGTCCGATCTGTACTCCACCGGAAAGATCTGTTGCAATATCGTTTACATAAAGTGCAAAAAGCAAAAAGTGGTTAATTGTGTGACAATGGCTAATTCCAGTTTTCACAGGCAATTATGCTGCTTATAACTGGACGGAACTGGCCGGGCAGCCACCCAATTACTTCCAGTTGTATGTATATTCCAGCATTTCTTTATCTACTTTCGTATTCAAGTGTGAAGTGTTCCGGACAAAATGCACACGCAATTTAAATGAGCCAGAAGAGGTCCTTCTCCTGCTCCGCTGGGAGAACTGCCACCCCCACCACCCCTGTACTGCTATTTATTCAGCTTGTCCTCTTCCACTCCAGTCAAGTTGAAGCGGCAAATGAGTTTTCTCATTTCTTTTAGCGAGTCATGTGTCTGGGTGTGTGTGTGTGTGTGTGTGTGTGAGCTCTAAACCAACCACCCCCGCACAACCGCACACCTTTAATCAGCATCTGCTGCCTCGCATCTTCAAGTTGCCACAAAATGCTTTATTGCATTTTGTTGTGTTATATTACCCTGGTGTACCCACAACCAAGTCGGAGAGGACGAGGACGAGGATGTCGGCAGCAGCAGCAGCTTGCAGACCCGTACCCGGCCTGTCAGTCGTCGTCGGGATCCTGTTTACCCCCACACACTTCCGTCCGAGCAACTCGCAAAGGCAGCACAAATGTCCTTTTCTTGTTTCTCTGGCTCCTGGTTGTTTTTCTTTTATTTTCATTTTGCTGCGTTTTCTTTTGGCATTTTTCGAAATTAGTTTTTGCTCTGTGCAAAGTCGAGTCGGAGAGTCGGTTTTAATATATAGCATCCCATACATATTTATAGAGCTGCGGCACATTCATCTTCAAACCAACCCCCTCCCTTCACTTCGCCCACACTCCACCCCGTCACCCACTTAAGTTGGCATAAAGTAGGAAAAATGGCTGTTATTTGCTGGCATTGGCAACATCATCACCATCATCCGGAATGAATGTCCTCATCTTAGCAAGTGAAATCGCAAAATTAAAGATGCTCGCTAATTTTACTTCAGTGGGTGGGGTTAGGGGTGGTGTGGTGTGGGGTAGTTAGGTGGGTTGAGACTGGGCCACTTAAAAATGACACTTGGACACATCTGGTGTCCTCGCTAGATTTGCCTGGGGGTCCAAGCGACAGACCCTTGCTGCCTACTACTACATTCTTGACCCTATTGACATCTGTCGCACAGTGGTTGAGAATCGCAACAAGAAATGAATGAATTTTTCTTAATTGGCGGGAAAATCAAGGGGAGGACTTAAGGACTTATTATCAAAGAGGTATGAGAGAGGAATTTGTGCTATTTCCTTGAATTTCTCTCCCAAAAGAAGTGCCTTGAAGTTTGCTAAATCGTGCCACGATTTGAAAACTCCTACGTAGAGCTATCTGTCACATAAAGTTACGGTGAAGCTAACTTATATCATGATACAACCATAAAGGTATGGGAGTCAAAAAAAGCTCCGATGGGCCTGTCATCCGGAGTCATCCGAGCCGGTCGGTTCTGACATATTAGTAGTGTGCAGTAAAAAGAAGACTCTGTGGCTTCTGGGCAAAATTCTAATACCCTTTGCAAGGGTATAAAAAGCTAATGCTTATGGGAAAAAGGTCAACCTACCTACACTTGTGTTTCGAATTATTTGAGCACCTCCAGAAAACATTTAGTGTATTCACGCTACCCATTTGAACTGTGCAGTTGTTGAATTCAGCAAATTTTCAATATTTTTTAGATGACGAAAACAAGAATTATTAAAAGGACAAAACAGTTCTATTGACATGTTAACCAAAACGTTATATTTAGGCTAAAGTTCACTTTTAATGATTCCTAAGACGAACGGTTTTTCTTACTTTAAGAACAATTTCTCACTTGAAGAACATTTTTTGAGAACGCAATGTCTTGATGTGAGTTGATATGTTGTGCTTTTGAGAAGATTTAAAAAAAAATTACACAAAAACTTAGAGGTAGAGGGATGGGGTTCAATTCCAAGTCCAATTCCAAGGCCAATATCTGATATCTGATCTGGTCCAATTTCTGGTTCAATTCCAGTTCCCAAGTCCAATTCCAGGTCCAGTTCCTCAAAGCCTTCGCTTGTCCAACACCCCGCCCTGCATTGGGTAATTTTTAAATTAAAAAAAATTTGTCGGACTTACTGGGAGTAAAGCCGCAGAGCCCATTGCTATAGCTGCCATAAAAAAGTAAGGTTAGAAAAATAGTCTTAGTAAGAAAAACTCTTTTGTTTTCAATGAAAATGTCCTTAAAATCGCCATTTAATTATAAAATATGCTTTCACACAGCTCTACAAAGTTTTGTCAAAGTCGGGTGACTATAGCATATAGCTGCAGTACGAATGATGGGTCAAAATAGAAGTACAACTGAGAAAAACTTTTTTGTTTTAAATGTAATCGACTTCAAATTTCTTACATGCTCGTTTGTTATGCTTTTGCATGATTCCACTTAGTTTGGACGAAATCGGACATCTATATGTTATAGCTCCCATAGGAAAGTAAGGTTCGAAGCGAAGACTTAGTTAGAAAAACATGCTGGTAGAGTATAAAAACTTTATTTTTTTTTTGTGTAATATCAAGATTAATGAATATATACAGGATTTGGAAAAATTATCCCATATTTTGGGTGTTGGATAACTAATGAAAATAAAGTATTCCAATTAAGTTATTAAGCCTCATATGGAAAAATTTAACAAAAGTAAACCCTTCAACATTAAGCACCAAGATTCTTAAATCAAGAAACTCGTAACTTTATATTGAACACTTAAATTTAATTTTTCTGAGCGAAATGAACTAGTTAAACTATTTTTGCAAGCATTGCATTGAAATTTGCTTGCTGATAAAGGTATTTGCATTCTAATTTTAGTTTTAATGGAATATTTTCCTCTCATAAAGAAACGAGAAAGCTAAGCTAACTTCGTCTGTGCCGAAGTTTTTATACCCTCGCTTAAATATTTGCAAAAAAAAAACTCATTTTCCCATTTTCCGACCGATTGTTCGGATGGGAACTATATGATATGGTCATCCGATTTGGCCAAAAAATTGTAAAATTATGTAATAGCATGTGAAACTAACAAAAGCCAAATTGCAGAATGCTACCATTAAAGACCTAAAAGTTTTTCTAACTAAGACTGTTTTCAGACCTATCTTTTGTATGGCAGCTATTCTATATAGTTGTCCGATTTTCATCAAACTGGGGAAAATTATGAAAAAGCACAGAAAACTTATGAATAGGAAGTTTGGAGACGTTTCCATTGAAAACAAAAAAGTTTTTCTCACTAAAACTAGTTTTCCGACCGATTGTTCCTATGGGAGCTATGTGTTATAGTCATTTGAACCGTACGGTTCCAATATATTAGTCGTGTGCAGCAAAAAGAAGACTCTGTGCAAAATTTCAGCTCGATAGCTTTAAAACTGAGAGACAAGTTGGCGTAGAAACAGACAGACAGACGGACGAACAAAGCTCAATAGACTCAGCTTGTCACAATAATGAAGAATATATATAGTTTATGTGGTCGGAAATGAATATTTCTATGCGTTGCAAACTTATGGGCAAAATTATAATACCTTTTTGCAAGTGTATAGATCAGAGCTGCAAACCCATACTTTTTTTGCATCTCCGGAACGCTGGTTCGAACCAAAATTCACCAATGGTTAGGGTTCAAAAATATCAGGTTTGCGATTTTTGGAAGAAGGTTTTGGTTCGAACATTAGTTCAGTCCATGCTGACAACAAAAACAAAGCAATAATTTATAATATACTAAACATTACTAAATTTTGGAAGTTAATTTAATCCCAAATCACTTAAATCATATAGGAACACATTGATTACTAGAAAAATATAAGTGACTATGAAGTGAAATTCCGTTTCGTAGTTTTTGTGGGACAAATATTTCGCATGTGAATCATTGAAAAAGCTTTGAAGTCAAGGGTCTTATAAAACACAGGCTACTATAGATGGGGATAAGTAACTTCGAGGACTTTTAAAATTTACTTTGCTGCCCATTTTAAGACTCAGTCGATCAAAACTAACCTAATAACAGATAGAATCGCTAGACAGAAGATCAAATTATGTGATGTTCACCATTTTTGTTGAACCGTACCGATATTTTAGGCTCGGAACAGGTTTGGGTTCAGCTTTACATTCTACTGAGGTTTGGTTCACAGTAATATGAAATTCGAAGTTCCGGGTTCGAACCGGTTCGGTTATAAATATCAATGAATTTAAGTTTTTAACTTTTTGCTTATGCAAAATAATAAAGAGAATGATTTCTTATATTTTTTCAATAGACTGAAATGTATAAGATATAAAATTCATGAATAGAAACATTTGATAAAGAACAACCACACGACACTTTCAGTACCACAGTGCATCATCCCGGTGCGTGAACCTGCTCGATGTGCCGGCAGTGGTGTGCTCGTTCCAGCTGTTTTGCAAATGTATAAACTTTGCGTTATTGTGTAATTTTCGCAGCCAACAGCAACAGGAGCCGCCATTGTGGAATTTAGATGAGCAGGGCAAAAAAATAATTCATTCGCTGGTTGCGACGCGTCTCAAAAACCAAGGGATAACAAACCGGGAAGGTGGTGCGTCTAATATCCCTTTTTTTTCGCACTTTCACATGGCGCTGCCTCCACTTTTCACTCGCAACGCACGCAATTTGCTTGAGAAGGAACGAAAATGTATATAAAAAATAAAAAAAATAAAAGCAGCAAAGGAAGGAGTCGGGCGCAAAAGAAGCAAACAAGAACAAATAAAACATTTTATATAATCTTAGGAAATATATCACACTTAGCAGGAGCAGTCGCAGCTCCTTCTGGTCCCTCTACCATTTCCATTTCCAATGCGAAATGCTTTCTTTCCTGTCCGTCCAGCTGTCCAATTGTCTGTCTTGTGCTGTGTGCCTTCAAGGCACCATCTTGCATCTTGGGCTGGGCTGTGTTGGTGGCGGCGGTGGTGGCGGTGGTGGTGATGGCTGTGATGGTGGTAATGTTACTAGTGGTGGGTGTTTTTGTTCATCTTCTTGCTACGTGCGAGAAAAATACCCTCGAACATATTAAATTGCGAATGCTGAAAATGCTTTATGGCTTTTCAGTTAGATTTATTTCCATTTTGTATGTTTTATTTATTTATATTCGGCTTTCGGGGCTGCCGTTCACCAAATGTGCCACTTCCCTCTCGCCACCCGTTCCAGCAGCCTCAGCCAACCCTCATTTTGCCATGGAGGGTGAGTTATGTGTGTTGTTGTTTTGGGTTCGTTTTCAGTTTCAGATGTTTGGTTGCTGTGTTGAAGAATGATAGCGAAACTAATCGAAAAATAATTGGATGTTGCTGCCAGGCCAGGCCAGGCCAGGCAAAACGGTTGCCTTTTCTTTTTGAAAATGGAAAAGTTTTCGATTTTCCTACATTTTGTTTTGAAAGCCACTTGCACGCGAAATTCCCAAATGCATCGTAATGTTTAAGCAATTTTAAGTGGCAGACAATCGTGTTTCTCTGCCAGAATGATCAAATATTTATGTGTAAATGGTAAAAAGTTAACTAAAGACATACACATTTTTCATCGATTAACAGCGGGAATGTGATGGTTCCATTGGACAACAACACTCGGAGCTAAAATAATCCTAAATTTATCATGTCCTCACCCATATCCTGCAGAGAATTTATGCATTAAGTGCAGCAGCGACACATCCCATCCGCCATTTGCCATTCGCCGGCGAGATTTAATTGAAATGCAGCCGCGACGAGCCGCCAAACCAAACCCAAACCCAATCCAAACCCAAACCAAACCGAAAACTACTGAAATGTTCAACATAATCATGTCCTGGCCAAACAGCCGGCCGGGCGAACGCAGGGACACCAAATTAATTTGAAAAGACAAAATGCTCCATTGCAAGCAGTCAAAGAGCGCGTATGCCATTAGGGATGTTGGAGGAAATATGGGGTAACTGATGGCTCCACATGAACCAAAACACGCGCCAAACACAAGCAGCTGCGACTGCCTGTTTCTGATGCTACTTCAGCGGAACGTGACACGCCAAAATCCCGAACATTGGCCAAAATGCATGTGGGCCGATTCGATTTGGGGGTTTTAAATGGGGTTTTTGGCTTAGTTGTTCCTGCAATTTTAGACATTTAATGGGAGTGGAAATCAACTAGGGATTATTATTCAAGATAAGAAATATAGAAAATAGAAATTGGAAAACTTTTTTCAATAAAAGGTCAATATCACAGCTTAGTTGTACATTTCATAAGCTGTTCTTGTTAAAGAGGCCAGCCAAACTCTTCACAATCTCTTGACTTGTGTTATGGTAAGTCTTGCACAAGAGTTAAGGCACCTACAGGAAATACTGATTTCAAATCTGGCGCCAACAGCTTGTTAAGCTGCAATATCAATTATTGGATGATCGATAATTTTCACCTAAGCAATTTAGTTCAATGAAGGGAACCCCAGATAGCTCGGAAATAAATGTTGATGCATTGAATTTGGTCAATTATTTTGGTAATTATTCTGCAAAAGTTTTCAGGCAGTAAAATTATCGATATTTTTTATCGGCCGAATGTTTAAACTTTTGACTGCAAATAAAAAATATAATAAAATCAAGAAACCACGCCCACTGCCAATTTCCATGTTCATTTTGTTTTAATTCCCACAAAATTACTTGTTTGATTATTGTTGACAGTTGTGAGATTTCGATAACTAGCACAATCAAGCAATTTCTTTAATGGATTCATATCTAACGCAATTACAAACATTAGCAAACATGATTAGTCGATTTTTATACTCTGTACCGTAGGTACACAGTATTATAAGTTTGTGCAAAAGTATGTAACATCAAGAAGGAAGCATCTCCGACCCCATAAAGTATATATATTCTTGATCAGCATCAACAGCCGAGTCATATCCGTCATGTCCATCTGTCTGTCCGAATGAACGCACAGATCTCAGAGATGGTAAGAGATAGAGGTTTGACATGTATGGGACATATGCTTCTAATGTCTGCAGGCAGATCAAGTTTATTTTCAATTGTGACCACGCCCCCTCCCGCCCCCGCAATTTAGAAAAAACGTCATATCTCCCACAGTTTTGAAGATAGATGGCTTGTTCCTTCTGGACATATTTAGTTATTAGGATAACTTATCGATCCGCCAAAGGAATTAAGAAGATCGGATGAACGGTTTTCGAGTTATGATCAAAAGAAGAAAAGTTATGATTTCTTGGTACAGAGTATGTTATAGTCGGGCTTGACCGACTTTCTTTCTTGTTTTCTGGATAAAAATTGTCTAAGGAGAAGCTTGAAAAAATATGTAATTGCATTTCGGTTCGTTATGAGGAGAGTGAGTGACATGTGACTAAGCTCTTAAAAGTCTTAATGGTATAAATTGGACTTACCTTGGACTTAATTCTTAAGCTACTCATTCAAGACAAATTTTCTTAAAATATTAGGAAAAATTTGATGTACAGAAAACCACAAATTGATGGCAATCTCTGTAAAAGTAAAGTAATGTAAGGCCCTTCGAGGATTCTCCTTTAAAATGTAATAATTAAAACTCCCGGTTCAAAAAAAGCAACATTATAATGTTTCTATTTTAAAGCCTGAGAAATACCCCAACATTGCCGGAATGCTTCGCTCAGTGGCCACATCAACGACGACGACGACACTTCGACTGTGAAAACCACCAAAAGATTTATGCCTCGCATAATTCGTAGGGGGGTGGGGCGACAGACGGACGACGAGAGAAGGGCGCGCCACTTACAACCGCCATAATCATTTCAACAAGAATAATTTTAATAATTATTAAATGCGATTCGGGCTCGTTGATGGCCGCGGCGACAATTACAAACGACTCCGACAGTTGTCTGTTGCCCACCAATTGTTCGTCCTCCCGTCATGCACAACCCCGGAGACGCAAGGTCTCAGATTTCACTGTACTACAAGTATAATAATTTTTGGTTTTTATGTTTTGTTTGTGGTTAAAAATTAATACGCGGAAGGATATGGCAGGCAATTCGTTTTGTGCAAACGCCTCGCCTCGCTCAAAAAATAATATAATCCAAAAAAATTGGGAAATGCCATGAAAAATTTACATTTGAATAGACGCGGCGCCGCGGCGTTGGAATTGAAATAAGGGAACCCAGGATGCTGACCACCGCATCCAACAATGGCTGTCAGCTGGATGTGCGCCTCTGTGAGCATTTATGTGGCGTATTGTTTTAATTTTCTGAATTATAAGCATAATAAATTGAATGTGAATTCATTCAGATGAGAATTCCGCTGTTTAAAGAGAGAACTGTCACGTAAGTCTTCTTTAGTTTAATACCAATTTCTTAACCAACTTTTGGGGCCGTTTTCTCATCTTCCAGATAGCTGCTATGTGTCAGATAAACTTAGATTTTACTCTGTTATGTGTTAGTTTATATGACAGATAAGCTCTATGTGGAAGATGTGAAATCGGCCCTTATTTATACAACATTTAAAACATATTCAACCCGACTGAGTGTTGTTTTGCGTGGCATCTCATGAGTCAGTCCGTAATGAAATACTTCGCTTTATTACCATGCAATATTCATAAATTTCTACACAACACAACGTCGAGGACTTGCTGCAACAGCAGTAGCTACAACTGCAACAAAAACAACTGCAAATGCAACAATGAACCAAATGCAACGGCAGGCAACAACACCACCACCAGCTGAGGGGGCCTAAACCAGCAACGGCAGCAGCTCCCGAACTTTCAACTCCCCCCGGTCTGCCGGCTCGTTACTTGTTGAGAGGTGTTGAAAGTGTTGGAATATAATAAATAATAGCGCTAAGTACTACTTTAAGAATTTACATGCGGCAATTGCAGGCGGCAAAGACTGGGCCGGGCAGGGCAAAGCGAGCGAGTCACATTCGCGGCCCCGAAATCTAAAGCCTTCAGGCAGGAGGGAGCCACTGGGTGCAGATCAGGATTGTGATGCACTTGAAAAAAATTTTGGAGTAGAAAATGAGTACAGCTTGTATGCCATGAGGTGCGCTTTGGCAAAGTTATTTAAGCCAAGTCTTGGTAAACTTTTCATAAAAGAAACATTCGCTTTGATGATAGATTGAACTACAGGGTTGCCCAAATTCGACGGACCCATGTTTTTTTTAAAAAAATCAAAGAAAAACAAAAAAAATTTGGCGGTTGGCAATCTTAATCATTTAATTTGTTCCAAGTAGATTGGTTTACATCAATTTTTGAATATGATATCTCTCAAATGGCCGCCTCTGGCGTTGATGGCGTATTGTGCCCTTTTTGCAGCATTTTCCATCGTTTTCGCCAACATTTCGGCCGGAATAGCGGCTATTTCTTCACGAATGTTGTCCTTGAGCTCTTCTACGGTCCTTGGCTTGTAAACGTAAACCTTTGACTTCAAATATCCCCACAAGAAGAAGTCAGGCGGCGTCAAATCGGGCGAACGCGGTGACTTTTCGACATCAAACGGCCCGGAAACAATTTCTTCAGAAAATCGATTGTTATGCGACTTGTGTGCGGTGGAGCGCCGTCTTGTTGAAACCAGAACTGCCTCATACGCTTTCGACGAATAATTGGCATCACAAAATTGGTCATCATGTCGCGATAACGCTCCTGGTTGATGGTAACAGCATTTCCATTTTCATTTTGGAAGAAAAACGGCCCAATGACCGTTTTCGCACTAACGCCGCACCAAACTGTGACTTTTTCGTCATGAAGAGGCACTTCTTGAATTTCCTGAGTATTTTCAGTGGCGTAAATACGGCAATTTTGCTTATTTACGGTCCCATTCAATGTGAAATGGGCTTCATCGGACATGATAATTTTGTTTTCACAATTGAATTGTTCTGTTGAATGTAAATTTCAACTATTTCAGAGCGCTCGCGTGGCGTGTATTGTTCCATGGTAAAAATCTGCTTGGACTGACGCTTCAAACGCGGTATGTCATTAAGCGATCTGACATCTCTGTCAAAAGTTATGGCGTTGCCAGATGGGTCCGTCGAATATGGACAACCCTGTACAACCTCATTATATATTTCTGTCTCTTCCCTTTTTATACCCTATTCCCATTGAAAATGGGAAAATGGGGATCATGAAGTTGTGCGAATGTATGTAACAGGGAGAAGAAAACATTTCCGACCACATAAAGTATATATATTCTTGATCAGCGTGAACAGCCGAGTCGATATAGCCATGTCCGCCTGTCCGTCCGTCCGTCTGTCCGTCCATCCGTCCGTCCGCCTGTCTGTCTGTATGAACGCGTCGATCTCAGAGACTATAAGAGATAGAGCCACAAATTTTGGCATGAAGGTAGACTTACTACTGTGGGTAAAAAGTAAGGTGAATTTTCAATTTAAACTTCGCGGGCCTAACAATTCGGGCTAGTTCTTTTTTTCTTGAGTTGGCAGGACTGTTGATGACATCTGGGCCAAATTTCATGTGAATGTCATTATCAGTAATATATTTACGCTTGTGTTTTCCAAACGACCAAGAGTGCATTTTTCGATTTTTACAATGTCTGATTTAATTGAGCAGAGAAGTGCCATCAAATTTTGTTTGCGGAAACGTTGAGGATGTTGCGGAAGGCCTTTGGTGATTCTACCATGTCACAAAAAAGGCGAGGCCAGACCGAAAAGAGCACGTCAAAGTCGTTCAAAAATCCAGGTCATGATGACAGTTTTTTTCGATTTTCGTGGTGTGGTGCACTATGAATTCCTTCCATCCGGCCAAACTGTTAATAAGGAATATTATTTGAGCGTGAAGCAATTCGTCTAAAAAGACCAGAATTATAGGCCAACACCTCTTGGTTTTTGCATCACGATAATGCACCGTCTCACACTGCACTCGTTCTTCGTGACCATTTCGCCAAAAATTCTACGCATATCGTTCCGCAACCACCGTATTCGCCTGATTTAGCTATTCCCAAAACTCAAGAGACCACTTCGGGGAACGCGTTTCGAGTCGATTGAGGAGATAAAAGCTGAATCGAAGAAAGCGCTGATGGCTATACCGGAAAGGGACTATTTGGCATGTTTCGAGGATTGGAAAAAACGTTGGCATAAGTGTATTTTATCGGGGGGGGGATTACTTTGAAGGGGATGAAATTGATTTGGAAGAATAAATAAAGATTTTTCATTCTACAAACAAATTCACCTTACTTTTTGCCCACAGTAGTATGCTGTACGCAGATCAAGTTTGTTTCAGATTTGGAAAATTCCACCCCGTCCCCCTTTTGTCCCCAGAAAACCAAGACCTCCTCTAGACATTCTAGACCTAAAATACCGTCAGATCCACAATTTTTAAGTTAAAGTCATGGTTTAGTATACATTAAGCTAGGCCCAATATCTATCTATTCTGAAAAGAAAAATCAGATCGGACAAAAAACCCCGGAGCCATAAGCGAAACAGTTGAGCTGATAAGAGCACCCCCCCTCCCAGTTGTTGGTCAGGACTAGCAAAAGTGTTGCCTACATTTAGGTTCAAAATAACAAAATAAATGAAAACAAATGAACAGGGTATTTTGTGGTCGGGAAACTCAACTGCAGCGCCCTTACTTGTTTTCTTGTTATTTAATGTATTTCATAACCGAAAAGGACTTTATTGTTTGATTTTTTTCAAAGTGCAAGGTGAGTTAAAGATATATATATATAATATCATATGAAAAACAGAAGAACGAAAGAAAATCAAAATTAATTTCGAGAAGCAATTGAGTGTTTCAGTCCGTCTTAAGCCAACACACTGACTCTCGAATATTTGCCCACACGAAAACATGCCACTTATAATGGACCTAGTGAACCTTTCGATTGTCATAGCGAATGCCAAGCTAATTGAAACTTTAAACCTTTAAACATAAGTCCTACTACCAAATCTGTTGGGGTGCAATGTTGAGGTTCTTAAGCGGTTTAGAAATATGGGTGCTTTAGGAAAACTTTGAAAAAGAAAATAAAAGCCAATTTCAGAAATCCTTTTCAGCTATGTCTCAAACTTTGTTTTCAGTGTAGGTCCTCACACAGACGCCAAAATGGCTGCGGGGATTTTCGCACACACAAACCACCTCACACACACATTTGCCTTGTGTGACTTGCATTTTGAATAATCGTCGGACACTGCCCGGGGGCGAATGGGTAGTTGCAAGCTTTGTGCATTGTGCGACGGCTGTGAATCTTTTTTCGGAGCTGTGTGCCCTTTGTCTCCCTCTGCCGACTTAATCCTTTTGAGTTTTGCCGCATAAGGAGGCGGAGCTTTCGCTTGGCATTAATAGAGCCACTAGCCGAGGGGTGTGCGATAAATAAACCGCCATCAATAATGTCTAAAATAAATGTTGGCTTATTAAATCCCATTTCCATTTCCTTGCCCCAACTTACAGTTAAATGAAATGAAAAATGTTGCCAGCTATTTGGCCAGTGTGGTTACACGCTTATCCTGCTGCTCGACTGATGTCCTCGAAGTGGGAACGCCATCATCATCATCATCAGCAATAGCAGCGGCAGTGGCAGCGGCAGAAGCAAAAGGCAGCAGATAAAAAATCCATTAAAATAAAAATACGATAAGGTTTCTGCTTTGCCTTGTAGTGAAAGCGTGAAAAAAATTGTCGAAATTTATGCGGCTTTGCCATAAATTTAGCAGGCTATAAGGATATCATTACAGCACACCCACATACACGGCCCAAAACGTCTTGGCTGCCTTTCACTTTCATACAATTTCAGCTTTGTCCTTCAGCAAGTGATATAGACAATGGGCTCGAGAATGTCAATCCTTGTGACATTTTTCCATTGGCAAGTGAATTCTGTTTCACAAAACTCCTCCATAAAAAAGGATTCTTGGTTCTGCTTTTTGTTTGTTTATACAGCAAAACGACTACAATCGAAGAGTTTTCTAAGAATATTTTTCCTATTTTAAATTCTTCGTTTTTTAGAGAGAGAGAGAGAGAGCAAACCGCGCACTGTTCGCTTTCAGTCGCAAGACAGTGGTCCATGAGAGCAGGTCAGAGCTAGTTTGTGTCGGTTTATTCTTGCAAAACCTAACTTTTTCTCACTAAAACTAGGTTTTTTTACCGATCAATTCAATCGCAACTATATGATATAGTCATCCGAGAAATATATTTTTTTTTTCCATTTTTAAGGACGTTTTCATTGAAAACAAAATAGGTTTTCTTACCAAAACGAGTTTTCAGGCCTTATTTTTCGATGACAGCCTTATTACACCGCTTTCGAGCAAACTTATTAAAAGTATGGCAAAGCATAGACAACTTATATAAACGTAGTTTGGAAACGTTTCCACTAAGAACCAAAATTGTTTTCTTTCTAACAGTAAGACCTCGACCGATCTTTCCCTTGTCAGCTACAGGCTATGGCCATCCGATTCTGAAAACAATAGAATACGAATCATGATAAATGACACATTTGAAAGGTAACACCTTTGAAAGAAGCTGAAAAGGCTTTCCTGAATAACACAATTTCCCAGACCTTTGGCAACTAAACCATATTGCAGTCCGATTTGGACCAAACTTAATGAAATCATGACAAAGCGCAAAAAATTAATAAGTAAGTAGTTTGAAAACATTAAAAAGAGAAAGATTTACACATTATAACTAGATTTCCGGAATCAAAATTTGTTAAACATTATTATTTTCATATCATTTCGAAACTATATTTTATTTCGACCATAAGAAGAAAGGTGGCGTATTGAAAACATGAAGATGGAAAGAGACAAATAGTGTTACAACGGAAATAGTTAGAACGAAAAATTTGGGCTCTGCGGTCCGCCGATGGAGTATGATAAGTGTCCATTCCATTCGAGTTCGAGTCCCAGTCAAGGAGAGGTAAAGTAAAAAAACAAAAATTAAAAAAATTATTATTTTGTTGTTTTCCGATTCACTAAAAATATTTATGGTAATTAGTCATAAGAACTAAGTGAATAAGCTGTCGTTTCCAATTGATTTTTTATTTTTTGTAACAAAATGATATTATAAAATATCGATTTGATCTTTATTTGCTCGAAAATATCAACTTTTCGAACAGAAAAAAAATGGGAAAACTGGGATCATGAAGCTGTGCGAATGTATGTAAGAGTGAGAAGGAAACAATCCCGACCTCATAAAGTATGTATATATATTCTTGATCAGCATGAACAGCCGAACCAATGTAGCCATGTCCGTCCGTCCGTCTGTCTATCTGTCCGCTCGTCCGCCTGTCTGTCTAACGCGTCGATCTCAGAGACTGTAAGAAATAGATCCATAAATTTTAGCTTGAAGGTAGGTGTATACCGTAGGCAGAACAAGTTTGTTTCAGATTTGGAAGTATCCCACGAAATATCAATCCAAAATGGGATTGAAAATAGAGAAATCCCGGAGCAGGCTTCAAGTGATCCGATTTTTTGGGGATTAAAAAAAAAAAAATGTGGAAGTGAAATCAATGTTTTCCGGGGTGGGCACCAAAATATCCGGGATTACCCTGTCGTTTCGGATGGATTTCTTTTTTGAGTATATGAGCCTGAGATTTTTCAATTTTATTTATTTATCACACTTTTTTGTGCATGTCGTCCCATTGTGCTTCAGTTGGCCAAACTTACAAAAGCCCAGTCAACGACAGTCATGAGACTGCCTAAGAAATGTGTGTGTGTGTGTGTGTGTGTGTGTGTGTGTGTGTGTGTGTGTGTGTGGCACATTAATAATAATTTTCGATATTTATGACAGGAAACATCGCATATTCTTTGAACAACGAGAAATGTGATTACAAAAACCAATTCAACCCCCCCAAAGAAAAGAGGAGGCTTCGTACAGCTTCCATTTTCCATTGAAAGAGTATTAAGACTTCGGCATTTGCATGGACTGGGTGGGGAGGGAAGTAGAAAGGGAGGTTGGACGGACAGCGAATGTTTTTCTTTGCCAAATTTTTGGGGCAGCGGAAAGTTGTGCTTATTTTTACCATTTTTTTTTTTTTTTTGGAAGAATTTCATTTATATCGAAATAAACAACCACTGGAAACCCTCTGTTCGGGGCGCACTCCAACGTTATTTATGATGTCATCCATCATTTTTATCGTGAAAAAACATTTTCCTGTCTCAGCCTGTGCCTGAGCCGGCTCCTTCTGCTGCTGTCATTGGCCAAGGACTTTTTTTTTCTGTGACACACACACACACACATGCAGAATCCTTGAAGAAATTAGAGAAGGTCTTTGCCAAAAAAGGGACGTAAATTTGGAAAAAGGCACGACCATGCTCAACGACTCTAATGATGCAGCCACCTCACTCACCCTCACTCTAACTTGGACGGGCAGCCATTCAAGCGCACTGAAACAAGCTCTTCGACGAGGATCTTCCGAAGGGGGGGCGATGTTAATGAAGTGTATGCGAATGAAATACGGAAAATTACAAATTGCCAGTGAAGGGAAAACTGCAAATGCTGTTTACGATGTTCACGGTTTCCTTTCGATTTCGTTTGCAATTTATTGTTTTGGCAAAGCACAAGCAATCCAGCTCAAGTGGCTCCACACTTTGGTCAATTGTGACTCACACTTGAGTCATTAATTAGCACGCCTCTGATTCGTTTTCCCTTAACCATATTCTTAGCCCCCAAATCTTTGCTCAACTACAACCAAGTTCTTAACCTGCTTATATCAGCCCTGTGTTGTCTGCCAAGTGCATGTAAAATACACAAGTTTATAATGTACGCAACAAAATGGCCATAAATTAAAACGTATTTCACTTGGAAGAAAAAAATCTGCGGCATATAAAACAAATAGCATTCAAAATTGCAGGCAGACGCATATATGCGGGTAAAAAGACACACTACTTACGACGTAATTCAAATTGAAGACAAATGGCATATAGCAAAAGGAGTATAGTATAATACTTTTCTCTTGTCTCGCTGCCAGAATGGCCGAAATGCTTGACATCCATTTAAACAGACTGCGACTGCTGCCGGCGGTGGCTTATCCCATGGATGTGTGGTCAGAATGGGTGGGGATTGGATGGCATGGGGATTGGATGGCATATGTTCATTTGCTTTGTCTGCGCTCAATTTAGTTAAATAATTAGAAACAAATATTTAACACAACTGGAGAGTACACTCGAAGTGATGCAAGGTGTGTGTGTGTGGTAATGGGATTCTTTCCCAGTTTCTTGGTATTTTAGTTGTTTGTGTTTCGGTAGATGCTGAAGCAAACTTGTGGTTAACGAAGGTAAATAGGTCCAAAAGTGAGTTTTCCTCTCTCTTATTTAGCTAGAGTCAATTTCGTACGCAAGTCTGCATCTTAGCGCAGACGACTATCAAGAGCTCGCGAGAGTTAACTAGCAAATCATGCTACTAAGCAGCTAGTTAAGAAAGAGCCGTGGAAAAACTATTGTTTTAGATTTAATCCCGAGCCTAGGCGAAACAAGGAAAGTTGACATTTACTGCACTGAAAAAAAAAAAAAATCAATCCGAAACGGGATTAAAAACGTTGTGATCCCGCATATTCTTGAGCTGATCCCGGAAAAAGATTGATTTTACTTTCACTTTTTTTTTTGTTTTTTTTTTTGATCCCGAAAAACAGTATCAATTCAAGCATGCCCCGGGATCACCCCGTTTTCAATTCCGAATTCGGATATTTCTTTTTTCGTGTGGCATGTTCCGATTTTCTCTTCAGTGAATTCGAATGCATTTTCGGGTAAACAATCAAGGGAATCTGTATCAAATATAAAAGCTTTTAATTCCTTTTCAAACGATGGACTTTATACGAAAGGCTTAAAGCTTAATCTTTCTACTTTATTCTACTTAACCAAATTCGTAATTCGTATTTTTGTTGAATATGAATAGCTGTTAGAAATATATCTTCTGCTTGGGTCAGATTATAGAGTGGCGGTTAGAGAATTCTGGCTGGTTCAGTTCAATGGCTTACAGATGAATTAAGCCTCTTGTTCGGTTTAAAATATGGTTGTAACGGTTTTTTTTTTCAACATGCAACTTACAGGGTAGTGTGGGAAGGGTGGGTCACGGGTGGTAAGAGATGGGCTCGGGAGGGTAAAGTCTTTCCATCTATAAAAACTTCATCTTAAATCTTTTTATACTCTGTACCGTAGGTACATAGAGTATTATAAGTTTGTGCGAAAGTATGTAACATCCAGAAGGAAGCATCTCCGACCCCATAAAGTATATATATTCTTGATCAGCATCAACAGCCGAGTCATGTCCGTCATGTCCGTCTGTCCGTCTGTCTGTCCGTATGAACGCACAGATCTCAGAGATGGTAAGAGATAGAGGTTTGACATGTATGGGACATATGCTTCTAATGTCTGCAGGCAGATCAAGTTTATTTTCAATTTCGGCCACGCCCCCTCCCGCCCCCGCAATTTAGAAAAAACGTCATATCTCCCACAGTTTTGAAGATAGATGGCTTGTTCCTTCTGGACATATTTAGTTATTAGGATAACTTATCGATCCGCCAAAGGAATGAAGAAGATCGGATGAACGGTTTTCGAGTTATGGTACAGAGTATGTTATAGTCGGGCTTGACCGACTTTCTTTCTTGTTTCACTTGTCTTTGCTGGGCGTCGAGTGTGTAACTTACCTTGTATTGTGAACTTAAACACAATTGCCAACATCTTAGCCCATACGACTATCACACAGTGGATAGGCTATTAAAAAACATTGAATAATTGCGTTATCTATTTGGAATGGAAATTTTTGCCGTATAAATTTCCATTTTATATTAAATAAAAGTTTAATATTACAAAAATCGTACATTTTGATTCAACGGAGCTGAAAATCATTCAAAGGATATTCTAATATCAACAAGATAGAAAGTTGGTCAAGCCCGACTATAACATACTGTTTAACAAGAAAATTATACGCTCAGCATAAGTTTTGATGCTGCAGTAGTAGCTGAAAGCAGCGCTGCTACTGCGCTGCAGCAGCGAACAGTCTTTTGATTATAACTCGACAACCGTTAAACCAATCTCCACTATTCCTTTGGCGAATCGATAAGTAATTCTGATTACTAAATATGTCTAGATGGAACGAACCATCTATCTTTTAAACAGTCGGAGATATGATGTCTTTTCCAAATTGCGGTGGCGGCAGGGGGCGTGGCCAAAATTTAAAATAAACTTGATCTGCCTGCAGGCATAAGAAACAAATGTCTCTTACATTTCAAGCCTCTATCTTCTACCATCTCTGAGATCTGTGCGTTCATACGGACAGTCAGACGGACATGCCTATATCAACTCGGCTGTTGATGCTGATCAAGAATATATATACTTTATGTGTATACTTTATACATCTGCACAAACTTATAATACTCCATGTACCTACGGTACAGAGTAATTAATTAGTACTAAACATATGTTTGAAAGCATAAAATTATTCATGTCAAATATACTCTCACGCTGCAGGAAATTTTCAAAATCCGGGTAAAACCCGTCAATACTGTAGATTTTCAGTCTTACCTTTCTTAGATAAGAAATTGTAGCTTTCAAGTGGAAGATTTTGAAGTGGAAAATTGTTACAATGGGATTGGATTAGTTCACACAATTGGGAGTAAGATGAACTTTATATTCTTAAAATAATTTGAGGTTTATTTTTTAGCCGTCTGCGAATGTTAAGTTATGTTTCTGGACAAAGTCTTTCCATTTTAAAACCCTTTATCCTAATGTTCTTGCCTTGTTCAAGTTTCTGCCTGATGCTTTGTTCTTCTATTGGCCGCTTTCTCTGTTGTAAACTTTCCTTAACAGTGGAAAGATGAGTACCCATGTAGAACTTATTAATAACATTAAACAAATTGCATTCAGTTAAATCCCTTGTTCAATACAGCGAGGCTCACACTTCTGCGAGCTGGGATTTTTTCTTCTAATCCCTTAAAAATGTTTCTCATAAGCTGAACAAAGTATAATTTATATATTTATTGAAATTTATTGTTTTGTAAATCAAATTATTTGCCAAAATACAAAAAAAAAAAAGAGAAATAGGAATACACAACTTGAGTCAACAACCAAAAGCGATGCCACAGAGTATTATTCATTTGGTTGAGCCGAAGTTGAACTGTGAAGCAAAAAAAAAAACAAACAAACAATAATAAAAACATTTTTAATAGTTTTAAGGCAAAACAATAAATAAACCGAAATCAATTGCCAGAGAGAAGAGGTCGGGTGTCTGCTCTGTTTTTTTGGGCAAACAAAAGGCAAATAACCCAAAAATCGCAAATAATACGACATGTAATACGACAACAACAACAACAACAACAATTGCAGTTGCTGGTACCAGCAATAAAATCGTTTGTTTCCGGCTACTGGAAATTTATGCTCTCCCGTTCCCATCGCCCAACAACAAACACAGAAAACTGCAAATCGGCAAAAGCAAAGTGCAAACATTGTTGTTGTCTCTTGACTATTTGCTAAAGTCATTGCGGTGTTTGCCAGCCACTTCCCCACCCACCATCCACCATCCACCAGTCACTGGGTGCCAGGGGCAGACAACAATTTTAGTAATAATATTCACATTTATGGATTTGTAAGTGGTTCCGCCTGACTAAACCTGCATCCTGCTGCTATGACATCCCCGCCCCCATCTTACCCCTCCATCCTTGCCAAGTTGTATGCGTGTTGTGTTGTGTCTGGTTTTCCATAAGGTTCACTCTAATTTGAGGTCCAGAGTGTTGCAGTGCAATTCATAAGTCACTCACAGCTCAGTGGATAATTGTACTGAAGATCGAAGAGTTAAAGAAGAACTTTAAGATTTTAGAGTTCTTTACATTGGTGCAATTATTTGCCATCAGCCATCGAATCCGTTTGTCCCTCTCTGTCACTCCGACATGGCCATAACTCAAGTTGCGGACACAATGTGATCATTGGATCGCATGATTTGGATTTATTCCCGACGCCCCATTGGACATATTGCCGGCATGTGTGCCACTCATGGAAGCTGAAATTAACATAATCGAAAAGCGATTCCATGGGCCCTTGGATACATTTAATTCAGTCAACTTTTGCTGTTGCAATGGCAAATGTCGCTGACAGAATTCATTATTTCGCCACATAAATTCTGGAAACAGACATTTTCGTATTCCAATTTTGGTGGTGACACAGGAAATGGGGAAATGTTTTCATTATCACATCAATACTTTTGATGTTACTTAAGCCGCAGGATGGTGTTTATTATGTATGTGCAGAGTTGAGAGCACTAATGTGTATGACTGAGTTTAAACTCAGCTTTAATCGATGGCTAAACATGAACTTGAACTTGATGATTACTTGCAACACTGCAAGATACACACCGCCTCTGGTAAAAACAGCAATCTTAAATGAAACATTGGATTGTAGAAATGTAGAAGGAAATGTAGGAGAAAATGTAGAAAACAGAAAGTTTGGAAATGTGTGGTTTATCCCATTCGCTCATTGCCGCGCGAGTGCTTAGGACTCGATCTCACAACTCACTTACTTTGTATCGAAAGCTTAAGCACGATTGCCGGCATCTTAGCCCATACGACTATCACACAGAAAAAAAATATAAAAAAATATACAAGCAGGGCTTGAAGTATGACTTGCGATATCCAAGACATAGCTGAATGGAACAAAATGCACGACACTGCACTGGAAAGAGTGGATGAAGCCAAGCAAAAAACCTTTGAGGTCACTGCTCGAGGGAGCGAAACTTGAAACTTTATATACATAAAAGCCTAAACTTTAACTTTATTTGAAAGATGACTTTTCGGTGGATGCCATAAAACTTGTATTTCAAGCGAGAACCGAGCTCCTGCCACTCAACTATAGACCTCATATCCGCGACGAAAACTGCACGCTATGCAACATAAGTATAGTATAGTAACATAGTATAATAACATAGTAACATAAGTATTAAGTATAGATTTAAAATCGTTACAGATTTCTAAGATTTTCTTTTTTTACATTATATAAAGTAATATTAATAATATTTAAATGTGAAAAGCCCCTAAGGCAAGCAAACTTTCTGATAAATATTCCACTCTCTACTGTCTCTCTATAAAATAATATTAAAAGCCTGACCAAACTTTGTATTTCATAGTTTACTATGCTTTCCCATGATTCCACTAAGTTTGTTTCAAATCGGACATCTATATAGTATAGCTTTCATAGAAAAGAAGAGTCTGAAAAGTAGTCTTAGGAAGAAAAACTTTTTTGTTTTCAATAGAAATGTTTTTGAAACTGACATTTATTTATTTGATATGCTTTCACACAATTCTTCAAAGTTTTGTTAAAATCGGATGACTATAAGATAAAGCTGCCATAGGAATGATCGGTCGAAAAACTAGTTATAGTGAGAAAAACTTTTTTGTTTCTGAAGAAAACGCCCCCAAACTTTGTATTTCTTAGTTTGCTATGCTCTCCCATGATTCCATTAAGTTTGGTCGAAGTCGGACATCTATATAGTATAGCTGTCATACAAAAGTGGAGTCCGAAAAGTGGTCTTAGTGAGAAAAACTTGTTTGTATTCAGTGGAAATATCTTTCAAGTCAATTAGAAAAACGTGCTGCAAGGGTATACAAGCTACGGCCGAGCCGTAGGTCTCTTTCCTCCATTTTTTTTCTTACTTAAGTCTAAAAGTGTATTTTTTTGTCACATACAATGTTAGAAGGGCTTATAAATAAGTTGAGAGATGATAACGCTTGATCTATGGATTTTCCATTTAAGTTTAAGTTTATTCAATCGTTTTTTTTTTTAAGATTGTAATCTTCTCGGAAAGGAGATTTACAGTCAATGTAGAATACTGTTCTTTATTCTCAATGAGAGTTAAAGTCGGTCCTGCCCGACTTCGATATACCCTTTACCTAATGTAATTAATGCTTAGTCGCCTTGACTTATGTTCATTAACCAAGCATTGCAATTTACGTGAATAAATCCACATTATGTTAGCACATAGAGCATGCTACTCTGAAAAGTATGCAACATTTTGTATGACCTTTATAGATCCGTCATTTCTTATCCGATCTTAATGAACATTTCGAAGATTATTAAAGAGAAATTGGGTTCATGTACATAATGTAAAATATGAGCTTGATCTTTATTATGTTTATTTATGGGATACAGTCTTCATTATGAAATCTCTGTTAGTCTTCAACCAGATACAAATGTTGTCTCTATATCATTTTAAAGGTTTAATTTCATGTTTCAGCAAATGCAACATGTCTCAGTTAGGCTGCAGTCAATATAAGCGGAAGATCTCCGGTTGTTATACTCTGAACTGGAGTTGGGCGTGTGACATAAGCCAACACTATTAGACTCCACAGAATGCCGAGAAAGTTGTATGTTCGAAAAATCACAGACATCCATTCCTATGGCCGCAAGCTTAGCAGAAAGAGAGCAGAAAGAGAGCAGAAAGAGAGCAGAAAGAAAACATTCAAAGTTGTTACGACTTGTTTTAAGTTGTGCGCATAGGCCTTGGGCACCCCCTTCCCTTTAAATATGTAGTTATATAGTTTATTTTACAATTTCGAGCCCTGCTCCACCATTTCCTAACAAGCTTAATCATTCGAATTGATATTAAGGCCGCCAAAATCCTAAATCCTAAACCGTGACTAAATATTCGAAATAAATTCCACCCCAAGGACTAGAAATTATATGTAAATGCACATATATTTCTCCCTTGCCCTCAATGGAAAAGAAAGTAAATAAATTAAACCAATCAATAGACCAAAATAAGCTAAGAAGGCGGAACTTTCGCATAAATTAGCCGTTTGCATTTGAAAATCCCCAACTTCCTTCAACTGAAATCAATTCCACACACAAAACGGGGCGGGTGAGGGGGTTGAAAAAAAAAAATACGAAAATTTCGTTTTGCTGAAAAGCTAAAAAAGTTTGTTTTGCCATTTTTCATTGCTTACAACAGAAAGTTTTAAGTAAAAAATAAATTTCAGCCGGCAGGAAAAAAACTAACAAAAAAAAAAAACAACAACAACAAATTTTGCGCATGGAACTGAAGCCAGCTTTTCTACCACCAAAACAGACAAATTGTCGGCAAGTCACTCAGCCAAACAGACAAACGGACAGACAGACAGACACAGAGATTATTTTCTACTTCAGCAAAACCATTGGAACGCATCCAAACTATAAGTTTTGCCCTCGTTTCAATTTAGCCGCATAGTCAAAGGAGCAGGGCGGGGCACTGGCCATTTGTCGCAACTTTTTGGACTCCATTGAAAGGTTTGTATGGGAGACGAGAGTTCATTATAATTAATCCATCTTCGTCGCCGATTGACTTGTTCAGCATTTAACGAGCACTAAAAAGCTCACAGATTCACATTCAAGGCTTAGAGCAAGCAGCTGGCAAAATGCATCCATAAGATACGCGTCTCCGTCTCCTGCATTCAAATGGATTTATAACTGAGTGCGAACAGGGGCTGGGCTTAAGGAAGCGTGCAGTGGCTGACGCTGATGATGATGATGATGATGATGATGATGCATTGGCAGGGATAAGGCTGGCCCCAGGTCGGTCTTAGTCCCGGTGGGTTCCGTGAGCTCAAAGTGCCGCCATTATGATGGCAATGGGAAAACGACGACGAAAATGACGACTGCATCCATAGACGCAGTTGCAGACATAACCACCAGCCAGGCCAGTCCACTAGACTCCACTTTAAGAATCAACTGCAACAACAAACAGCTGCAACGAGCAGGCACAGTGGTTTAGGGTTTATCTTTTTTTGATGGCCAACAAAAAATTCAACGTAGGTTTGTGCTCCGGATGGGATGGGTGTGATAACTTTTACTGACATCAGTATAAATATTAAGTTCCTTTTCCAGGTCTGAAGTGGATTTGCCTTACCATAAAATCATGCTGAGAACCAAGATGCTATAATAATAAATGAACTGAATCACCCAATAACTTCGACAAATTTTGCACCTTTATTTGTGTATTCCCTGAAACCCGTTTAGTACGTTGATTAACCGACTCTTTCTAGAAAGCGGTACCAAAAGTATCTTTCCGAGGCAGTAAATGTGGCAGAGAGCAGTGTTAAGAATACTAAAAATGCAAAATGAAGTGTATTACCTCAAATGTAAGATAAAGAGTTGAACTTCGCGATCTCATTTCGGTAGTAATATTGTCAAAGTTAAACCAAATATGTGACGACGTCCAAATTCCAGGGAAGTTCTTCATGAATGTGCCTGAGTTCCTTATATATTTATCCTTTCTTGCTGAGTATAATCCACTTAGAGCATTTGACTCTTTCCCGACCAACTTTAAAAGAAGTATTACGCTATATTTGCCTTCACAAGAAATGCAACCACGAAGATCCCAGTAATTATAGGGTTATAATAAACCCGGTATATATGTACATCGAAAAAGTCCAACCCAGGTCCTCTTATCGGTACTGTTTACCAAATTGTAATGCCATTCACGTGCTCCCATCCAAGTTAAAGCCAGCAAACCACGTAAGTAAAACAAGAAAGAAAGTCGGTCAAGCACGACCATAGCATACTCTGTACCAACGAAATTATACGCTCAGCATAAATTTTGATGCTGCAGTAGTAGCTGAAAGCAGCGCTGCTTCTGCGCTGCTGCAGCGAACAGTCTTTTGATCATAACTCGAAAACCGTTCATCCAATCTTCACCATTCCTTTGGCTGATCGATAAGTTATCCTTATTACTAAATATATCTAGAAAGAACAAACCACCTATCTTTAAAACTGTAGGAGATATGACGTTTTTTCTAAATTGCGGGGGCGGCAGGGGGCGTGGCCAAGATTGAAAATAAACTTGATCTGCCTGCAGACATAAGAAGCATATGTCCCATACTTGTCAAACCTCTATCTCTTACCATCTCTGAGATCTGTGCGTTTGACGGACAGACAGTAGAAATTTCAATCGAAATAAGGAAAACTACAGATCTGCATTTCTCAGCCATCATGTCAAGTCTACCAAACCACTAATTATAGTATTTTAGATATCTTTTATTGCTATCTAAATTCCAAGGGCTTAGAATAAATCAAAAGATCCATGCGAGAGTTTCCATATGCATTATTTAAGTAGACAAAAAGCGGTTTTTGTGGCTTAATTAAAAATTTTGGAGGTGTTAGGAAAATACCAAGTATGAGGAACTGCTTTACTGGACCTGACCAACAATATGTACTAGGTCCCCCGAGAAGTACTATATGTTCAAAATTTGTTTAGTTATGCAACAGCTGTATTTCTTTCCGTCCGTACCATCTGAGAAAGGATCAGAAGCGAAGAAAAATGCCACATTTATTCAAATATTTACCTGGGGATAACGATCACCATCCCGATCATATACGCCTTCCCAGATCTGGAAGGATACTGAACATAAACACTCAAAAAAATATCAAGAAATTTGTAGTTGAGTTAAGAAAAAAAGAATGTCAATAGTACGGTAAGTAGAAAAATACTTGATTCAAGTACAAAGATTTTTTCAAATTTGACACAATTGATTTAAGAATGATTCGAGATATATTAAGTATAATAGCCTTAGAAAAAAGCTTTTTTTAAAGGTTTTAAAAATTTGTGTCGACTATTAAAAAATAAATACAAAATTAAAAATGTTCGGGAGAGGTTCTGAGCAAACTTTATGGTTGAAATTGTAAACTGGCAGCTCACATATTATATATTTTTAACACTTTGCTTATATGAATAATATAATGTTTTTGCAGGAAACCCGCTTGGCTAAAACCGTTGCCAAGGACTTTCGTGGCATTTCACAGGGGCAAGCCCGATTCTAATTGAAGACTGGCAACAGGATCAGCTCTCATCAATCTAAATGGTAGAAACTGGGAGAAACAGAGAACCAGAAGAGGATAAAGGAAAAATATTATACTTGAAACCAAAATCAAGAACCCGTTTATATCTTTTATTAATCATAATTCATATTCAAAACAAAATCAGTAAAGTGCTACAAAATGAGCTTAAACCCATAAAATTCCAAAGCTACTCTCAGTTTGATCTTGAAACTAGTTTGTATTGAGTCAAAGGTGACCAAGGGTTGGGAATTTCAAGCACAGATTCGTTTTAAAATGGTTCTCATTTTCCGTTGCATACTTCTTGGGGCTTGCTGTTTTGCTGTTGCACTCATTTTGAGCATGGCACATAAAAATGCTTAAAATTCACAGAGACTGTCAAAAACAGGAACATTAGAAAGCGACTCTAAGTCTAAGATGTACTCAACTCAGGTACTCACTCTTAAATTAAGAAAAGTTTTTGATTCAAGAACCTTAGTTCTCATTTCAATGATATATGTGTGATTAAAACACTTCTCCTTGGTTTAAGTACATCCTAGAACAAAGCACACTTGAAATTTGAACCAATTCATATTAGTTCTAGACCCCATTTCCTGCCTAATTGTACCACTGTGCAGTATCGAAGTCTTTTTGGCTGCGAGTCAAGCATTTTGGATGCATAAATCAAACATTTATATGCAGCACAGCTTCGGCATTGCCTCGCCCTCGCCCTGCCTCACATATGGGTTTTGGGAGGACGGGGGGGGGGGGGGGGAGGTGGGTCACAACACATGGAGGAGCCCCGGCACTTGAATGTGATTACGCAGCGAGAGATTGCACAAGGGCAGAGACTTGAGACTCGCAGACGGGATACTCGTATGGTTGCACACCACTCCCCATCCTGCGTCGATTTCTGAGTCATGGCTTGTGCATCAAAGGCGTCTCCGACTTCGCGGCATGCCCGCTGAAAATGAAGACGATTACGTTGACTTGGAGTTGGACGGTGCTGGTGCTGGTGCTCTCTCTCTCTCTCTGTGTGCTGCAATGATGGATATTATTCCTAAGGCGAAAAGTCTTTGCCCAGCGGTGCTTTGCGACACCAAAGCGATTTGCGCTTTGATTGATTGCCTCATTGCGATTGCAGCACACAGCAAGGATTTTGGCAAAGGATATTCTGCTGACTGTTCAGATTTTTGTTATTTTTCCTCCTCATGTATGAACAATGCGGCATAAATATGGCTTACAGTTGGTTGGTTGTGGAGAATTATGGACTGCGTTGAACTTGAGAGATCAACAAAGAGCGAGAGTCATCGGATTGATAACTCAATTCTACCGATTTTAAGATCTACTATTGCCATATTCTTCGACCCCAAAAAACTAATGAATAATGCATGGAATAGACTTCATTGAATGAATACAATTACAAAACTTGCGTATGCGCAGTCTGTCGAAAGTTCTTCCAAGTTTTTGCTTAATAAATTTACGAGCAGAACTTTCCGTCTTTTCTGCTGCTGCTGGCCAGCAAAAAGTAATCACTTAACTTTGCATTGTTGGCCGTGGTCCGAAGTCGAAGTTAGTGGGCGTCTTAATCATCGCCGGCTGATATGTAGACACAACTAGCCAAGTTTGGCCAAAAAGGAAACTGAGTACACTAAAAACTTTGCTGGAAGCTGTTTCACTCTTTCACACAAAAAAAAAGGAGAAGCAAAAAGTGAAACAAAACACAAAATTCATGAACCTAATTTGCCAACGTATTGGCTGAGAAATCTTAAGCTCTCCAGCGTCAACAGTTAGCCACCCGCGTGGAAAGCCATAAAGCAGCAACAGTAAAAAACTAAAGAAGAAAAACAAACTTAAATAAACAAAATATGCTCATTATTTATTTTTGTAAATGCTTAACAAAAACTAAATACATTACCCAAGTACAGGGACCACATTTTTGAGGCCTTCTTGATGGTAAAATAAGAAAACTATAAATGTTTTATGCAAAACCCATCTTTATGCAGCACAATGTCTGATAAGCTGAGTGCTTTGTTGATGTAGCTTTCGTATGTTTGTATGCTTTTGTAACACTTTGTTATCTGACGCTGAAGTACAATGCAAGAGACGATCGAAACTAGGCAAAATAGTAGCCCTTTTGGCCCAAGAAGGCAGGGATGAAAAGTAAGCAATAGAATCTTAAAAGTATATAAAATAGTTGTATTCTAACTCGATAGAGCTCTTCTGAAAATCAATCCAGAAGAAGAAAAACCTTTGTTTCATTTATAGCAGCAGTGCATTACGATAGCCCAAATTTTCAAAAATAAAAAAAAATGGGTGGTACCCGAACTCAAAACCCAGTAAGATGAGGTAAAGTTCAAAATAAAAGTACACAGAAAAAAAAAGATCCAAAAAAGCATCCATTTGGGAGGGATATGTCTTAAATATCCTTTTAATCATCCAACGGAGCTGAAAAATCATCCCAATGATCATCATTTTTCATATCCTTTGGATGATTTTTAACTCCGTTGGATGATTAAAAGGATATTTCAGACATATCCTTCCCAAATGGATACCGGAAATCATCCTTTTTTTTCTCGGTGTACTTATAAGTTTTTCACAAAGAAGAATTGACGCGAAAAACCACTCTCACACCAGGTATTATTTGGTGAATGTGGCCCTAGAAGACATGGATCTTGTTTTGAACTTCTTAAAATGGTTTAAATAGAGAGATCCGTCTAAACCGTTCCGTTTCGATCCAAGTATGAATTTTTGATACCGTTCACTTAATCCAAGAGGTTCAATACGTGAACCAACTACGAAATATTCTAAAATCAAGTAAAATATTCTTGAATCAACTGCTAAACTTACTGTAATCAATGATTCCTCATTTTTGAATTGGAAACCTATTTGTTTTTTATACCCCTGCAAAGGGTACCACAATTTTGACCAGAAGTTTGCAACGCAAAGAAATATTCATTTCTGACCCTATAAACTATATATATTCTTGATCACGGTGAAGAGCTGAGTAGATTGAGCGTTGTCCGTCCTTCTGTCTGTCTGAAATTTTGCACAGGTGTGGGTTTTTGAGGAGGTGTGTGTTTTCCATGCCAATGAGCCAAATTTTTTAAAAGTACTACTCTTGGAATTGAAATTTTTTTTTGGAAGAACCAAGCAGAACCATTCTTAGAGTTGAGAATATTTATGCTTGCTGCCAAGAAGATCTTTTCTTGGATCTCAGACCATTTATGCTTGATATCAAGAAGACTAAACCCAAAACCAAGAATTTTCTTGCTTGAAAATCCGTGCTTGGTTTCAGTATTTTCTTCTTGGATCCAAGAATTTCGTTCTTACCGCATATTTGACATCAAATCTTCTTGATGTCAAGCACGATCTTCTTAATTTTTTTCTCTGAGTGTAGTCTTTTCTTTTTGCTGCACGCCTCTAATAAATCGGAACTGACAGAATTGGATGACTATATCATATAGCTCCCATAGGAACAGTCGGTCGGAAAACTTGTTTTAGTATGAACATTTTTTCTTTTCAATGGAAACGACTCCGAACTTTGTATTCATAAGTTTTCTATGCATTTTTATAATTCTCCCAAGTTTGATGAAAATCGGACAACTATATGGTATAGCTGCCATGCACAAAATAGGTCTGAAAAACAGTCTTAGTTGGAAATACTTTTTTGTTTTTAATGGTAGCATCACAATTTTTTGTATTTGCTTGTTTGGACTGCTTTTACCCAGATTTACAAATTTTTGTCCAAGTCGAACGACTGTATCATATAGCTCCCATACGAACGATCGGTCGGAAAATGGTAAAAAAGAGTATTTTTGGAAAATATTTAAGCGAGCACTTGCAAGGGTATAAAAACTTCAACACAGACGAAGTTAGCTTAGCTTTCTTGTTTTTTCTTTTTTTCCATTAAGTTTTTTATTAGAAATTGATAGTTAAACTATGTAGCAAGTTGTAGCCGGCTCGGGGAACACACAACACCACAAAGCAGCATCAGTCTACTTTCAGTCCAACAGCCATCTCTCCATGCTAGCAATGCCTTAACTGTTTGGGAATTTCAAAGCAACATGAGCACAACTTTCTTTCTGCTCCATAGTTTCCCCACACACTTCTCTCCATGATAAAACAACTAAGGTACGGTGGACAGTTTTTTTTAAGTACTGAGCTAATGCTAAGAGCTTGAGAGAGAGTGGGAGAGTGAGAGTGAGCACTAGGGTAAACGGCTCACATGGACGCAAATTGTGTGTGTGAACAAAAAAACCGACATCTTCGAAGAACCTCTCGCTTAAACAGTGCGCGAAATACTGAACGTTTTAAGTACTTTGCTGAGGGCGCACACTGCGAGCGCCGCACCTTAGTTGCTGTATCATGCTCCTCTTCCATAAATAACAAAGCTGTGAGAGCGGGTTGAATGCTATATTCTTAAATGTGCTTGCTCTCCTCTATCAGAGTCTTTACTCTACTGGCCTCGACTAAAAGCACTAAACCCTGAGCGAATTTTGATCTATTTTAAGAAAGAAATTCTTAATAATGATTCCTTTTCCTTTTTCCATGATCCAGTGTAAGAGCTAAGACTACACAACAAAGTAGAGAGCTGAGATGCTGGAAATATTCATAATTTTGCACTTTTGCCACTGCACTCCACCCTGTATTAAACTGCATTACCGTGCTTAACCCTGTATGCCGGGGGCATACACAAAATATGCTTAAAGTTTCGCTGCCACCAGACAATAGACGCAAGCAAGAATATCGCATTAATTTTGTGTGTGTGTGTGTGTTCGTCTTCACTTTGTCTTCTGCTGGCGCACTTAAAAATTAATTTAATATCCTTGTGTATCCTTTTCATGCGCGCATGTACCTCAGCCATAACGGTACATCATAAAACCTCTGTTGGGCCATCCGGCTGCTCCCCACCGGCCCGCCGGAGCGCAGCTCTCGCATGACGGCTGTAAATATAATTACGTTGGGAAAATCCGATCCTAGCTGGATTAATTAGCGCGCATTATGCGACGCACCGAAGAAGCATGCTGAGTTTTCAACTAATTTGGGCAACGAGGGTGTCAACTACCCAACTGCTGTCCGCCCACGCCCACGCCCACCTCGCACCTCAGCCGGAAGGTAACGTGCTCCAAAAGCAAATGGGATACATTTGCTACTAATTAAGAATCCATGTTTAAAATATATGCTCCACGTCTCGGTGAGCTGGGGAAATGTGCTGTGGTGGGTGGGGGATGGGTGGAGGCAGCGCAGCAACCTTGTCTGCGGCACAGCAAGAGTGAGTGAGTATGAGTAACTGTGTCTGCTTGTGTGTGTGTGAGTGGGTTTTTGTGGTTTAGAATTGCAAAGAGCAGCCATAAAAATATAAGTAGAACATGGCGCATAAATGTTCAAGGCAACCAATCCATGGGTCCATGAGGGTGAGCTCTAAGAATGAATGGCAACACCCACTCAATTCGATCCTTATTGTATTTTTTTCATGTTTTAATCAAGGCTGCAAACCTTTAAAATTATCAATCGAACCCAATTTCAAAACCAAGGTTCGGTTCGCGGACCGGTTCTTGGAACCCCTGAACCCAAGGTTCTGGTTCAAACCTTGGTTCGCTTGCAATTAAAAAAATAATTTGACTTTTGATTTATTAATACATTGAATTGAAACCTTCTATCCATTTGCTTTATCATATTGATAATTTCTTAAGTTATTTCTATTATCAGCTTTTAGAAACGGCAAAGTTTGGGAAAATTAGCTTTATATCTTCCAGGAGCTGTCCATCTATACCAGCTCTTAAATCAGAAAGAACTAACTTAAGTATTGAAAATGCTCGTTCAAATGATACATAAGTTGCTGGTACAGCTGGTATAGAAAAAGCAATATTTTTGAAGTCTTCGTTATTACAAAATTTCCTTTCCAAAATTGTAAAACACGGATGTAATCTTGGACAATTTTCAAAAGAATCTATAACATCATTCACAGATTTTATATTTGATATTGGTTTATTGCTTTCATAAACTTCTCCTCTTGGCAATCATTTATGTCGAATTTTGACAACTCTGATTAAGCATATTAAATTGGTGAACCGAACCTCATTTTTCGAAAAAGTGGTCCGGTTCGGGTTCAGGTTCGAGGAGTCAAAAATGTAAGGCACCTGGTTCATGGTCCGGTTCGCGAACCCCAAAAATGTCGAACCGAACCGCATCTCAGGGGTTCGGTTACAGACCGGTATGCAGCCATGGTTTTAATTTGAAAAAATTAACTGAAAATTGTAAGTCATTAAAGTCCAGTCGATACATCTTAGGATCCTATATCTTCTGTATGCAAACTCCACTTGTGGCATATTTGTGCTATGCTCATAAAGTGCCAATGATATCCGAGAAAGATAAGGATATTTAAAAATATACATTGTATTATTTCCCATATCCATTTGGACTGAATATGCCTTAAATATCCTTTTGATCATCCAACTGATCTAATACTCATCTAAAGGATATTAAATATAAACATAACTTAAATGGTATTCATCAGGATATTAAAGATATATCCTGTCCCAATGGATATTTTTTTCCTGTGCACTCGGTATTCTGGTTCCTTATACTTATACAATCAAAGAGAGCCTTAATTATAGTATGGTTCGAGTTTCGCTCTCTTTCTTGACATTACACGTACAATTTTAAGGCCCTTACTGGGTCCAGTAATTTACTACGTCCAGATGTTTGTAATGCACGAAAAGAAACATCTCCGACCAAATAAAGTATGTATATATTCTTGATCATAGTGACGAGCTGAATTGTTTTAACCATGTCTGTCTGTCCCCCGTCAGTTTCAAATGTATCTTCACCAAACTTTGCACGAAGTCTTCTAGAACAAATACGCTGCACATTTGTGTGAATCGGCCGAAGCGGATGACTATAACATATAGCTGTTCATAGTAATGATCGCTGAAAAAGCTAGTTTTTGTGAGAATAACTTTTTGGTTTTCAATGAAATCGCCTTCTTAGTTTGCTTTGCTTTCCCATGATTTGACTAAGTTTGGTCGAAGTCGGACATCTATCTAGCTATTATAGAAAAGTAGAGTCTGAAAAGTAGTCTTAGTGAGAAAAACCTTTTTGGTTTTCAATGGAAATGTGCTTAAAATTGTCACTAATTTGTTTGATACGCTCTCACATAATTCTACAAAGTTTCATCAAAGTCGGATGACTATAGCATATTGCTGGAGTACGAATGATCGGTCAAAGCGGAAGTTCTAATGAGAAAAATAGAGGAAAGTTAACATCGGCTCGGCCAAAGGTTGTATACCCTTGCAGCACGTTTTGATACCCTGTTCCCATGGAAAATGAGAAAAGGGGGATCATGAAGTTGTGCGAGTGTATATAACAGGGAGAAGGAAACATTTCCGACCCCATAAAGTATATATATTCTTGATCAGTATGAACAGCCGAGTCGATATAGCCATGTCCGTCCGTCCGTCCGTCCGTCTGTCCGTCCGTCTGTCCGTCCGTCCATCTGTCTGTCTGTTATAGTCTCGATCTCAAAGACTATAAGAGATAGCGCCACAAATTTTTGCATGAAGGTAGACTTATGCTGTAGGCAGATCAAGTTTGTTTCAGATTTGGAAAATTCCACTCCGTCCCTCTTTTATCTCCAAAAAACCAAGACCACCTCTAGCCATCCTAGACCTAAAAAACCATCAGATCCACAATTTTTTAAGTTAGAGCCTCGTGGTTTAGTATACATCAAGCTAGGCCCAAGTTTAGCCCCAGTTTATGGTCAGGACTAGAAAAAAGTGTTGCCTAAATTTAGGTTGAAAATTTTGTTACAAAAACAAATAAATTAAAACAAATGAACAGGGTATTTTGTGGTCGGGAAACTCGACTGCAGCGCCCTTACTTGTTTATGATTCAAACATGTCAATTGACCAGCTATTTACATTGAAAATATGACAATATGAAGAAGTACTAGATGGTTATGTCATCTTATGTCGAACAACTGTGAAAAATGGCATTCTCTTGGGAAACACCTTCTGCAAAGGTTAGCTGGGTTGGCATACACTCAGCACACATATGTAAAATTGAAGGTCCACATAAAAATAACTCTTCTCAAATTGCACTGAAATTAACTTGAGTGAACATTACTCATCTGGTAGGGTTCTAGAGTCTTTGCTAGAAACCTTATATAGACACTCAGCACACATATGTAAAATTGAAGGTCCACACAGCAAATCCCCTCCCAAACTTTACGAACAATAACTTAAATGGCCCATACTCATCCTGTTTGGGTTATAGAGTCTTTGGTAGTAACCTTATATAGAGTCCTTCTATTTGTAGTATTTTTAAGTAGTCGAAAAGTTTGAATATTCTGCCCAGGTTGTGATAGTTTGTGGGCAGTCATTCAAATTAATTTGATTCCTCACTTAAATGCCTGCCCATAAGCAAATGTTCAACCTACATGTTCAACCTCTTTACCTTTAACCGCCTACAGATGGCGCTTTAACACGATGGCAATCCATCTAGGCGCTAATAAAAGATTTCGCTAAATTGATACTGTCGATGGAGTAATTAAACTGCAATTTTTATGAGACATGTTGGACAGAGGCCGCGGCTATCACAGATCGAATAAATTATTATTCGTTGGCCACGCACACGAATGCAGCACACACACACACACACACACACAGAGAGAGAGGGTGGGAAAGGAGAGGTCCCGGCCGGATTCGTGTGCATGGCTGGCTTCGATTTTGCCAGTTTTCCCAACGCAATTTTTGCTCCTCTTCCTTCTTTTTAACTTTTTTGGCACGCAAATAAATTTTTGGTGGCAACTTTTTGAGTCATTGCGATTGCATTTTAATTTCACACTTTAATTTCAAATTGAATTTTCTTCTATGCGCTCTCTGCCAAAAAAAAAAAATAGAAAAGAAAAAGCACCAACACGATACTCAAATCCTTGAAGTTGTTAATTTTTATGACGTCATTACTCGCCTCGTAAAACTCACTCAACAGTTGGTTGATTTCGGGTTGTCTGTCTGGCAACAGGCAACAGGCAGGCGATGACGATTTTACGATTTTATGTACATGTTCTTGGGGAATCCGAATCTCCGGCATGCCGCTTCAAACTTGGTAGCTTTATTTGCAACCGGAATTTTTATTGTTATTGCGCCCATTTATGAGTTTTACGAGATTTGTCTTGTTTCCTCAGAGTTTCTAATTTTTGTTGTTGTATTCGGTGGGACAATGTTGTCTGAAGCATGTTGAGTAAATAAATTAAAATGCAATTGGATGGGCAAAATAATTGGTGTTAATTTTGTGGTAATGTTTTTGGACAGGGGGGGTTGACTTTGTGATGTAAGATTATTGAAATTGTTGGATGAAGATGAGGGGAAATAAGTTGAACAAGTATCATGGCATAAAGATTAAAGTTTCTGCTAAAACATTGTTTGACTGTTTAGTTAGATTTATGGCATTTAAGCTGGGGTCGGCAATGGCAGCAGAGACACATCGACAGCAGCTCAGATGCTGCTATAACAGCGACGTCTACTTTTCAGTGTTGTTCCCTATCTTTGGTTTTAATGTAGGTCTAAAGTTCACCCTCACTATATAAGAAATCTGCTAGAATCAGTTGAGAATTTCAGCAATAAAGTCGATTAAACATAAACCCGATCTGATAGTCGTTTTTTACTGAGCGTACATAGTACCAAAATCCCTTAAAGATGTTTCTTACTTGTTTGTAGAAATATCGATGGTATATTCGACTATCAAAAGGCATTTTAGGATATGTGAAAAATTTGAATCTTCTTATCGAGCAAGAAATTCAACATATTTCCATAGTTTTGAAGCTGCACTCAAAAAAAATAGTACAAGAAATTGCCCTAAAATTAAGAAATTCGACTTAAAAAATATTTTAAAGGCGAATTACTACAGAATTAAGAATATCATTTTCTAAAACTAGGAAAATAAAACATAGAAAATATTTTCCTAATTTTTAAAAATATATTATTTAGATTTTAGAAAGAACGAGAAGGCTAAGCTAACTTTGTCTGTCGAAGTTTGTTTACCCTTACCTAGTGCTCGCATAAGAATTATCCAAAAATCTTTTTCCCACAAACGACCCAACTTCGTATGGGAACTATATGATATAGTCATACGATTTGGACAAAATTTTGTAGAGCTAGGTAAAAACATGTGAAACAAACAAATACAAAATTTGAGGATGCTACCTTTAAAAACAAAAAAGTTTTTATAATAAAGATTGTTTTTCGGAACTATCTTTTGTGTGACAGCTATGCCATATAGCTGTCCGATTTTCATCAAACTTTGATACAAAGTTTGGAGGCGTTTCCATTAAAAATAAAAAAGTTTTTCTGACTAAAACTAGTTTTCCAACCGATTGTTCCTATGGGAACTATGTGTTATAGTCATCCGATCCGGTCGGTTCCGACATATTAGTAGCAAGCAGCTAAAATAAGACTCTGTGCAAAATTTCAGCTCGATAGCTTCAAAACTGAGAGACTAGTTTGTGTAGAATCAGATAAACAGACGGACAGAAGGACGAACAAAGCTCAATCGACTCAGCTCTTCACCCTGATCAAGAATATATTTATAGTTTTTGGGGTCGGGAATGACTATATTTCTATGCGTTGCAAACTTCTGGGCTAAATTATAATTCCCTTTGCAAGGGTATATAAAAATTGAGTCCAGTAGGGGGATAAGTGAAAGGGAACACATCAGCAAGACGCATAAGTAAGCTTACCTTTTTAATGAAGTGGTTTTTATATATTTTCCTAGATTTTATTCCATTAACTAATGGAATATCAGCTGCCCCTTATATACTGGGAATGCAGGGAATTCGTACTTGAGAATTACAAGCGGTGTCTTTTTATATTTTTCTAAATTTTGAGGCGATTTTCTTGATCAATTTTTTCTATCCTTTAGGGCGAGTTTCTGGGAATTGCAAGCAGTGTCTTTTATATATAAATTTTTCTCAAATTTAGGCCGTTTTTTTTGGATAAATTTTTGTATATTTTAGGGCCAGTTTTCTGAATTTTTAGTAAATTAAATGGTAGACGTCCTATTTTAAGACACTGTGCAAATATTTCTTTTCTAAATCAAGAGTAAATCTGCTTTTAATTACCCCAAATTTAAGAAAATCATCGCCAAGTTTCAAAAATTATGAAATTATTTTCTAAAAAAGAATTTTTTGGGTTATAGTTTCTAAGTGGAAAAAAAACAGTTAATTTTCTTAAAATTAGGAAAAAACTATAATTTTAGGATTTTATTATGTTGGGAAATCTAGAAAATACATTTTTTGAGTGTACGAATCTTAAGATTTTAAGAGCCCCTATCAAACTTAATGCACCTACTAAAACACTGCATTACATTTTGCATCAACTTTTTGGGCTCTTGAACTCTTCTTCTCCAACCAAGGCCAGTCTTAATACCCCCCCAAAAAATGTCCAATACTGCACCGCAGTATTGGTACACAGCTGCTTCTCTGCTCTGCCTCCAAATCCAATCCCCAGCCCAACCCCACTTCGCACAGTAAAAACAAAACCAAACAGAAGAAAAAAAAAGCGGCCCAAACCCAACAAATGCTGCACGCTCATCCACAAGATTTATGTATCTCAAATATGTGTGTGCGAGACCAACCGAGTCCGAATGCCTATGCAGCTGTATCCCAGCATCCATTTCCAGAACTGGGGGCCGGGACTTCTTCTGTAAATAAGCGAGAGAGAGAGAGGGAGAGAACAATGTTTTGTTATTGTGCCGCGCTTTTTAAATTTACGTGCGGCAAATGCAACATACTTCACTTACGGAATTTGCGTTAATGTGAATTTGCAGACCACTTCAGTTTGGTGGTGCCCTGGACACGCCTCGCGCACCGCCAGTGTCCATCTATGGCGGATTGCTTTCATTTTGCATTTGCATGCCGTCCGCCGACGCTTGGATGGGGGATGGGATGGGATGAGGATGGGATGGGGATGTGGGCTGCATAGGGCACAAGTGCAGCGGCCTCGACTTTATACAAATGCACTATACTCGTACGAGTGCATGTTGCTATTGTCGTACCTGGCATCAAATGAATTGAGTGGGTATATTGTCTAAGTACAGATTTTACGAGTAAAATCCAAGCACATCAAACTATTAATGAAGCATTTTTGATCTTGTTAATAAATTGGATTTCGATATAAATCGATAATATCGATATTTTAGATATTTTCAAAAAATCTTTGTAATATTTGGGTGATTAAGGTAATATAGAAGTCATTTGAAACATTTTAAAAACGACGTACTAATTGAATTCAAAATCTAGAGATCAAAGTTCCAAAACTCTACAAAACATCAAGGAGGAAAACCTCTAAAATTCTGGGGAAGGTTCAGTGGGGGGGGCTCGAAACTTTTGAAAAGACTGAGGTTCTGTTCTAAAACCGGTTCGAAGCTTGGTTTACGGAACCTTAGATATATATTAATGAGAAGAAAGCGTCCAGCAATACCCAAATGGACATATCGTAGAAAAAAGTCACTAAAAAATATTCGATATGTGATGTATCATCGATATCGATATCGATATATCGCATTATTGGACAAAAATATCGAGATTTTGTTGTATCAATATTATTTCAGGCATCCCTAGTTCAGCGTCAAGCGTTACGCTGACATTGCATGTTTATCGATTATCGATTATGGTTTACGGAATCTTAGATATATATTAATGATAAGAAAGCGTCCAGCAATACCCGAATGAACATATTGCAGCAGAAATATATTCGATATACGATATACCGATTCGGAAATATTTTCGATAACAATATATAGTAATTTTGGACAATAATATCGAGATTTCGTTGTATCGATATTATTTCAGGCATCCCTAGTTCAGCGTCACGCGTTACGCTGACATTGTATGTTTATCGATTATCGATTATGGTTTACGAAATCTTAGATATATATTAATGAGAAGAAATACCAGCAATACCCAAATGGACATTACACAGAAAAATATCGAAAACGATTCGATAACGATATATCGCATTATTAAACAAAAATATCGAGATTTCAATATATCGATTTTATTTTCGGCTTCCCTAGCTCAGCGTCACGCGCTACGTTGACATGGCATATTTATCGATAATTATCGAGCACTTAGTATCCAGGATTTAGTGTAGAGTACTGCGCATCTAGTACTTAGCATCGAGTACTGAGTAGAGAATACACAGAATTCAGTACTTACAGTTACAATTACTTTATAATTCCCCTTTACATGCACAATTATTCAAATAATTATAAAAGTAATTACAAATTAAAAACAATCGTAATTCCAAGTTCCAGTTTCGAATACAGACTAATTGTAGTCAAGAATTGTTGTTAAATTGTCTGAGTAATGGAGATATAATAGGGAAGTTGGACTAATAATGGGCATAATGTCGAGTCCCGAAGGCTAGGTATAAGGAACTCCTAAATGTCGTTTGCTTTACAACAGGTAAACTTCAAGATCTCCGCCACTTTTGCAGAACCTTTAGTTTTTCAACGGTATGAAGCTACATTTAAGTATTAGAGAACTTATTTAGTTGATCAATATGCTTAAGAAAATCACTTTTAAATCTCGAAAAAAAACATTGATTATACTTAATCCTTATATTAATTAATATGTGAGAATAAGCAGTTTTGTGTTGAATTCAACGAGTAAATAGATGGGATATCGCTTAGTCGAGCACTTGACTGACAATGTCGTACATGTTGTTGCAGGGATTTTGCTTCGCTGTTGTTGCTGTTTCCCTTTTTTTCTCTCTGTGATGCAGCCCAACGTCAGCTACAAGGTACAATGTACATTTGTCCGTTGTCTGTGCCGCTGCAGACTCAGTCGGTGTCCCACCACCACCACCACCACCACCACCACTCCCAACTGTCCCACCTTCACCCGAATGCAGCTGCATCTGCATTTGTGAACGGCCAGTGCAAGTGAGTGTCCCTGTGTCCCTGTGTCCCTGTGTCCATGTGTGTTGGTGCGTTTGTTTGTTTGAAATGTTGTATGTACGTACGCAAATGCAGCCATGATTTATGATCTGAAACAATATTGAGCGCACGAAAATTTATGGAGTGCTCCGCTTTTTGCAAATAAAACGAAATAAAATTTTTGTCAGTTGTATTTTTCGTTTCAATATTTTTTACTCCTTGTTGCTGCAGTTGTTGTTGTTGCTGTTGCTTTATATGCCTTGGCCATTCATCCTTTTGTGTCCATTCATTTCGCTCTCGATTTATTTCGTTTCCGTAATTCGTAGGCGTTGAGGGGCACCGACCAGAAGATGGTCGACAAATGCATTCAGGCTTAATATTTGTTCTTTATTGTTGTGATCTGGCATAATGTGTTAAGAAATGTTGAATATTTGTGAGCTTTTTAGAGGGGTATGTTCATTTTGATCAAAAGGTTTTGTTTATTATTATATATACTTTTGTGTTGTTTTTTTTTTATTGGAATTTTTCTGTTTTTTTTTAAATCTAATTTACACAAAATTAGTAGAATTTTTATTTCACAAGCACCTAAGAGACTCCAAAGCTGCCATAAGCAGCACTTTGAGCGTGGAGTTAGTAAGCCCCAGTACAGAGTTTTAATTAACAGCAAAGTCAATAATGTTCTAAATGGGGGATATAACAAACTCAAAGAAGTTGAATAAATCCATAAGTGAGCATCCTATCTGGCTCAGAACAAGAACACGTAAGCAGAACCACCAGTTGGTGCCAAACAGAGCTGAAACTACAATTACCATTACAATTATTAATATATTTCAAAAAATGTCCATTACAATGAGAAGACTTTCGTACTTGAAAATGTAATAACAATGACAATAACAATTTTAATAGATATTTTAAATAACACAAATATGTGATACTTAAAATAGTTTTTGTAGTTTCGGTTGATAGTTTTAATTATATAGCAAATTTGCATAAAATTACAGATATTACTAAAACTATTTCAATTACCAAATAATTTAATTATTTTGAGAAATTATTGAATTAATCCATTTTAATATGTACTGGTAATTGTAATGGCAATGGTAATAGTAATTGTAAAGGCAATTGTAATGGTAATTGTGATAGAAATTGTAATGGTTTATAATGGTAACTGTAATGATAATTGGAATGGTAATTGTAATGTTAATTGAAATAGTAGTTGTAATGTTAATTGTAACGATTATTGTAATGGTAATTGCGATGGTAATTGTAATGACAATTGTAATGGTAATTGTGATGGTAACTGAATGGTAATTGTTAAGAGAATTGTAATGGTAATTAAATGAAAATTAAACAAATATGAAATTGCAGCTTATTGCTATGACTCAGAGTAACAGGAATATATCATCCATTTTCCGCAACATTCTCAATTTTCTGGAAGCATCAACAATGTCTGTGGTTACTAGATCAGGTAATTTGGTAATCAGGTAATCTGACGAATTGAATCTACTCGAGGTATCGGTTTCAACTGCTTAAGCAAATTCCTTGTTCCTCAGACCTCATCTAGTAACCGTTGAAATATTTGTCACCTTCCTTATGATATTGTTAGCTTTAAGCTCGTTTGAATAAACGATGACACACAGAAAAAAAGATTACGATATATAGTATCATCTGGGTATTTTAAGTATCAAATCGGCCTTCATCTGGAAAAGAAATACAGATGATTTGACCGATTTTATCTAATTTTTTCTGTGCTCGAAACCCGACTAAGAGCTCGAAACAGAGACGAAAAATTTCGAAATTCTAAGTAAAGGTATAAATGGCCTATGTTTTTAGATCCTCAAAGACTTTTTAATGTTTTCCAACAGCAAAACATAGACAATACAATATAAATATTTTGATAAGTTAAATAAGCCTTCGAATATCACTTTCAAAAGAAAATGATGTACATAGCTATATCCAAAATATGCAAGTTCCTTTAAGTGTTAAGGCCTTCGCACATTCTTAATCTTCAGAACTCAAGTCAACGTCAAAGTTGAATAATCTTTTTCAGATGTGAAGAAATTCTAAAGAATATTTTGTATATTAAACAAATTAAATGGTTATATATACAAATTTGGTAAAACCAAAACCTTTTCGATCATTAACCAATGCCAAATTTTGTTTAAAACCCGCGAACCGAAGGGTCCAAAAATATTTTTGACTTGCAGCCTTGTGTAATGCCTTGATTCATCACTCCGAATTGCACTTTTGAAACATTATTCAATATCAAATGCATTATTATTAATAGGCATTATTTCTAGCTCCGTCTCAAAGATAGCGAAATAACTTAAATTAGCTAAGTTAATATAAAAACAGACAGATCATTTGAAAAAAATCAATTAAATTACTATTAGTACTGTACTATAAGGTATCTTTTTGGCTTGATTTCGAAAAATTTCAAAATTTTCCTTAAGACAAGTCCACCAATCAAGTTTAAATATATTTATGTATATTTTTGGAATGTTTTGTAGGGCAAATTTTGAAAGAATTTACAGTGAAAACAGGCCCTAATGAACCATTATTTATGTGGACATTTTTTGAGATTTATTCTTTGACCTTTCAATGTCACTTCAAACACATTCCCAACAAGATTAACAATTATGGTAAATGCTACCCAATTGTTAAAGATAGAAACACTCGGAATTTTATCAGCATACTTCGCTTCAGTTACCTCTTAACTCCACCCCTCACCTCTCACCCTCACCCCTCACTTACTCACAATCTCTAATCCTAACGAGATGAAGACGCATGTGTGTTGCTGTTTTTGGGGGTCTCTCCCGTACATTTGCAACTGACAACTAGAAATGGAGGATAACCCGAACATTAATCATGTTCAGCTCCGGCTAAGGCAATCGATTTGCGTTCGATTTGAGTCTTATCAGGCAGCAGTCGAGGCGGAGGGGCATGCTCAATTGAGAGCCGTAACGCTTAGGGAAAGACTTCCTGCCAAAGGACACAAAAGCAAGCAACAGCCGGGCGGCTGGCTGGCTGGCTGGCTGGCATATCTATCACCAGCAGCAGCAGCTACTCCAGAATCGAATCTACCCCAGGATTTTGGAGATGCGCCATTTTGGTATCGAAAGTCGAGGCATATGGCCACAGGCGGGTGGCGGCAGGGCAGTGGAAGATGGTGGGAAATGCAGATGCAGGGTTAGACAATCTATTTCTGTTTGATGTTTCGGATGACAAATGCATTGGATGCTGCACGTGACTTTTTCACAAAATTTCTATAAACTCGCACCAAATAAATTTGTTTGGGTGTTGGTGGATTTCTACACACAAACATTTTTCCCATCCCGTATCCTTGTTACGTCACACACACTTGCCGTTGTCTAAGTATCCTGCAACAAAAGGCCATAAATCATAAAAACGCACAGAGGCTGGGCTGGAAAAAAAAGCGAAAGAAAAACAAAACACAAAAAAAAAACCGAAAAATAAGAGAAAAGCCGAAATGATGTTTTGCTCCAGATACGCCCGAGAAACGCGTTCCCGTTGCGTAGTTTTGCATATCTGCAAAAAAAAAAGGACCATGATGCCATAAAACAACACACACTCACACACAATATTTACAAAAATTCACATACCTACATTTTTATACTTAAACGTGGGTCGGCTGATAAGTTATTGTGCTAAAAGTTGGAAAAGAAAATATAGTCAGTCAATGGTATAAGACTCTTCAGAAGGTTCGACAAAGGTTTCGAACTCTAAGGTTTTGGTTTGAACCTTGGTTCCTAGTTGGCTCAAATATTGTTGCCTCTATTTTTGGTGGAATTTTGTTTAATATTTAGAGAAGTAGATGCATTTATCTATCAATAGCCCTTCCAAAAGTCCCTGGCCCTTCCTCTTTGAACTCGCACCTTATCGTAGTTCCCGAAGTCGTACACCCAGAAAAAAGTAGAACGAATAACTTAAGAACAAACGCTCTTGATAAAATATTTATTCGTTCTTAAATTTCAAGAATTTCGCTCTTGAAGTCGAGCTAAATACGTTCTTAGCTTGGTGCTTTTGACGAGGGAAGTGAGGTATACAAAACTGAGAGAGGAGAGCAAGCGCATTTGAGAGAATAACTTTGAGTCTGCTCTTACAGTTTTGTATTATATGGGAGAGGGGTGTGGGGAAGCTATCGAGCGTAGAGCGTAATGGATTTTTGCACTCATGTTGCTTTGGAATTCCCAACCTGTTATGGTATTGCTGGCATGGAGAGACCTCTGTTCGACTGATAGTTGACACAGAAGGAGTGTGTATTCCTCAAGCCGGCTAAAAGTTGCAACATGGCTCAACAATTAGTTTTCCATGAAATAAATTTAAACAAAATGGAAAAATCTACTGATATTGAATTGTTGTATGGTTGGAATCTGTGAAGCTCTTGATTTAAGAGTAAACGATCTTACTATTAAATCTGATGAGCTCTTGATTACAGGAAGAACATTTCCGGTTTATGACAAGAATGTTTGCATTTGATTGAAGAATGAGTAATCTTGAATTTGAGTATGTTTAGCACTTGATCCAAGAACTCTTGTGCTTGATTTGAGACTGATTCGTACTTGGATCAAGTATTGAAGCTCTTGGATCAAGAAAATCGGGATCAAACATTCATACTTGGATCAAGAATTTCGCTCTTGGATCGAGAATTTTCACTCTTATCGAACTATTGATCTCGAAAATTCTTGATCCAAGTATGAAATTCTCTATTTTTTCTCTGAGTGTAATATTCCGAGGTTGGTTGTGACCTTCCTGAGCAGATAATGCAACAAAAGATTCAAATATGCCTTAAGAATTTTATACAAAATCTTTTAAGTTCGTATTAAGTAGTTGCTCTGAACCGAACCTGTTTTCAAAAAGAAGTTTCAGGTTCGGGAATTGGTAAGTTTAGATCTTGAAGTCCCTTACCGCACTGGTTCTGAAACACTTTTCAGACTTCTTTTTATACCTTTCAACAAATAAGATTATTCAAAATTCTCTGAAAAGTCATTTGTTGAACAGATGTGATGGCTTTTTTATAAGTTGGCAAACGGAAAAGCGTAGCTCACTTAACTGAACATGTAAACATGTTCTTCTTCAGCTGATCTTTGGTACAGAGGCTCTTGTTTAATGACTGTTGTTCAGTCACTTTAATTCAGTAACTCCTGTTCTTCTTGTTGAGTGACTTTTGTTCAGTAACTATGGTTTCCCCAAGGGGAGACACATCATGGCGGGTGGGACAACCCTGCAGACCACTGTCGGTACTTCAAGAGAAGCCCACTTCTTTCTTTCGGAACAGAGGCCCTAGGCTGTTTAAGTTGCATTCGAACCTCATTTTAAGTGACTCTTGTTCAGTGCATGTAGATCAGCTACTTTTGTTTATTATCTCTGGTTTAGTCACTCATGTTCAGTTTTCATGTCTTGTTTTAGTGAATTATTTTAAGGAACTTATGATCATTCCCTCCTGTTCAGTCACTCTTGTCTAGCGGCACCTTTTAATCCAATCATGCTCAGTGATTTGTTGTTAGTGATTCTTGTTCAGTGTCTCTGGTTGAGTAACTATAGTTCAGTGACTTCTATTCAGAGGCTCTGGTTAAGTGACTTATGTTAGTCCACATGGCTCAGTGAATCATATTTAGTGACTCTTGTTCACAGTATCTCCTTTTCTAATAGTTCTTGTTCTGTGACTTATTTTTGGTTACTCTTGTTCAGTGACTTTCGATCAGTCATTCCTTTTCAATACCTCTTGGTCATCAGTTCATCACCTTTACTGACACTTGCTCGGAGTCTCGTTATCAGTCACTCTTGATCGTTCACTCCTATTCAGTGGCAGTGTTCCAGTGACTCTTAGAGGCTCTGGTTCAGTGAATCATGTTACTCACCCTGGTTCAGTGACTATTAGTGACTCTGTTTTTCGATAGCTCTTGTTGAATGACTCATGTTTAGTTACTCGTGTTCAATTTCTCTCGATCAGTCACTCCTGTTCAGTACTTCTTGTTCAGCGTCTTTTGTTTAGTGACTTTTGTTCAGTGACTTATGTTTACTCACCCTGGTTCAGTGAATCATGCTTAATGACCCCTGCACAGTGTCTCGTTTTCAGTCACTCTTGTTCATTCACTTCTGTTCAGTTTCACTGCTTGAGTGACTCTTGTTCAGTGACTTTAATTTGGTGGTTATTGGTTCAGTGACATATGTTAGTCTTGTAGACTGGTTCATTAAATGATGTTTAGTGACTCCTCTTCAGTGTCTCCTTTTTCAATAGCTCTTGTTTAGTAACTGATGCTAAGATACTCTTCTTCAGTGACTTTCGATCATTCGGTTCTGTTCAGTACCTCTTGTTCAGTGACTATGGTTCAGTGAATTTTGCTCGGGGGCTCTTGTTCAATGACTTGTTTTAGCTTAGTCACCCTTGTTCAGTAAATCTTGTACAGCGACTTTTGCTTATTATCTAGTTTTCAGTGACTTTCGTTCAGTAACTCCTGTTCAGAGCTACTTTTTGAGTACTTTTTTTCAGTGACTATTATTCTGTGACTTTGGTTTAGTGGCTCTAGAATCAAGCTTAAGAACTGAATGTGAAATACTGCAAACATTATTCTAGATTCATAACAGAAATCTGTAGCAAATCAACCTAAATTTTCTTACATTTTGATACAAAGTTGTGTCATTTTCCTACCTAGGCCCAAAACATATCAGCCGACCCACGTATATCTACGTATATGTATATATATTTTCATTTTTTTCTGCAGTTTGCATGTGGTGCATATGATTTATGATGACGACAAAAGATGACAACAAACGGCGAGATGCAATTGAAACAGCAGGACCAAGGCATTCTCAAGGCTCTGCGGTGGGTAATTAAAACTCAATGCTGCAGCATTGAAATGGTTAAATATTAATTTGTGATTTCTTTACCCACTTGCCGCTAATTTATTATTAATTGAATTGTCTCCACCAGCTGGCTGCGGCCCGTTTTTATGTACCATTTTATGTGGTGCAAACGATGTGTACCCCATAATCGTAAAAATATCAAAACAAATCGTTAAAATCGATCCTTGTCATTTGGCCATTGATTCTCCCTGTTTTCAAATGAAGCCATTTGCGGAGTTTGCCACTTTTTTTTGGGGGCGACGCGTGTCTCTGCCACTGTCTCTCGGTGTGTGTGTGTGTGTGTGTGTGAGGAGTCGTGCTCGTGCTCCCACTTTGCCGTTGCCAGAAAGTAGCTCATAAATTTTGTGACTTAATTAAGTCGGGTAGCATCACTTGAAAATTGTTTGAATTTTGTTGTTGTTGTTATTTTGTGTGTGTGTGTGTGTGTGTGTGTTAGTTTACAGATAATAATTGTAAGAGGCCTCCACATAATTGATTCAATATTGATTTATAATTATTGAATGGACTCAAGAGCCTGAACTTGGACACTATGCAGAGAAAATGAGAGATGATAAATAGTTTAATGATTATGGTAAATTTTGAAATACAATTTGAGTAAAAGTTAATAGCCAAGCAAGCGAAAGTGCCGGATCATGAACCTCACCCTGAAGAGTTGACCCTTGAACCAAGTGCTCGCTTAAATATTTTCAAAAAATAGTCTTTTTCCCATTTTTCGACCGATCGTTCGTATGGGAGCTATATGATATAGTCATCCGGTTTGGCCAAAAATTTTTAAAATCATGTGAAAGCACGTGAAACAAACGAATACAAAATTTCAGGATGCTACCATTAAAAACAAAACAGTTTTTCTAACTAAAACTGTTTTTCAGACCTATCTTTTGTATGGCAGCTATATCAAATAGTTTTCCGATTTTAATAAAACTTGGTAGAATTATAAAAAAACATAGTAAACCAACGATTACAAAGTTTGGAGACGTTTCCGTTGAAAACAAAAAAGTTTTTCTCACTAAAAGTAGTTTTCCGACCGATTATTCCTATGGGAGCTATGGGATATAGTCATCCGATCCGATCGGCTCCGACATATTAGTAGTGTGCAGCAAAAAAAAGACTCTGTGCAAAATTTCAGCTCGAAAGCTTCAAAACTGAGAGACTAGTTCGCGTAGAAACAGACAGACAGACAGACGGACAGACGGCCGGACGGACTGATGAAAATCGGACAACTATATGGCATAGCTGCCATACAAAAGATAGGTCTGAAAAACAGCTTAAGTTTTCAATCAAATTGAGGCTTTGTTTATTTACCTTTTCCAATGGGAAATGTTGAAAAACAACAACAAATTGTAGTGCTACTCACAGCAGGTTCAGAATCTAATGTATGCCTCAACTTTGCTTGCAGAAGAGACGCACTGGCTCCCACTGTTCTTGCACCAAATGAGGTGCGAGACGACATCTACATACAAATGCCAGAGTCCAGGTTCCAGAGGAGGGTGTGTGAGGGTGCGTGTGTGTGTGTGTACATATGGGGGGGAAGGCGCTTGTTTATCCAATGGGGGTCGACACTTGGTAGCCACATGCCTGGCTATTTGTTTTTATAGACTAATTTTTATGGTGCCCAACGAAAATTCATGTGTTTGTTTTTCTTTTGGATTGCTCAACACTTGTTGTTGCGGCTGTTTACGAGTCCGAGTCCATAATAATCATCATCATCGTCATCATCATAAAGCATTAACTTGCTCATTACCCACAACACCATGAAAGAAAACAAAAGGATTTCGGGACATCATAAAGCCATCATAACTCACCCGCCCGCTGAAAGGATGAAGCACACCCAGCTTCCTCATAATTAAGTAGTTTTCTATGCAAAGCGAAGCGAGAAGTGAAAAAAATTAGTGCCGCAGCAGTTGTATGTACATCTACCTGATCCGTGGTCCAAAATTAAAATCCCCCTCGGTGTGCACCCCAAGACATTGTCACACATTATCTATGCAAAGGCAAGTTTTGCGGCAAAACAAAAGACAAAAAGGGTTGAACTCGTAAGACAAAGTTTTTGCACAAAAGCGGTGTTCTCGCCCTAGCGCTGAGACACTGGCACTGGCACTGCCACTGCCACCGCCACCGACTCTGTCTCGGAGCTCAATTGCAATTACGGCAAATTACTTTATTACATCCGTAATTGTGTGACCATCGAGCGTGCCATTTTTCGGGCAGTGAAATTAGTGAAGGCGCCACAAGTGGTTGCTTGTGTCCTGCCCCCCACTGCCCCCCCCAATTGCTATACAAACATAACTCCTCCTGCTGCGGTCCATAAGGCTGATGTGTGTCTGCCGATGCACGCACAGCCGCCGGCAGGCGAATATCTTAAGACTCAATCCGTCGGCAATTGTCACGCGAGCTGGGAGATGGAAAAATGGAAATGAAAATGTGAAAGTGTAAAATCTTTTCGGAAAGGGTAGGAACAAATGTGATGAACAGGGAGTAATCTTTAAATGAAAATGAGTTCCCAGCAAACATTTTATGTAATTTTTGATCACATTAAAGTCATTTTTGAAATCCCCTCGTTTTCTGATCAAAAATGATATGTTTGTCGGGAGAAAATGGTACCCTAGCAGCGACGTTTCTTGAAGAGTCGTTTTTAACCCGCTCTTCTGATCAGTTTAGACTCATTTTAGAGTCATTTGAGAGAATTTTTCGAGTCGTATTTCAATAAAGCACGTTTTGAGCATATGCATGAGTCATTTTCGAATCTTCTTTGACTCGCACATGACAGTAGTCTCTATTTAATCATCAAAAGTCAAAGGGGATTTTTGTTAAAGCGAGGTCTCAAATGTTGGGTAGGTTGCAGTAACATTTTGAAAATCTTTCAAAATTAGAGTCTTTGGTTTATTGTGTTCCGATGATATCAGTGAGCTATTGCAACCTATAGCTATGGCTATTATATATTCCATGGCATTTGATAGCGTTTGGGCGGGAGGTGAGCCGCTCCTTTGTCTTGGACTTGGGCCACTTGAACAAGCTGCATATTAAAAGCACAAAAAACCCGTTTTTCGATTTTCCAAAAAGATTGAATATCGGTCCTAGTTTCGGCATTTAGGTGGAAATGATTCACTTTGGTTTACGCTTACGGTTCCTGCCCTCCCATATTTCCTGATGAAAATCTGAAAGTTTGACTTCTTTTTGGTTATTCTTCTTGTTTAGAATAGGTCCAAAAGACGTCATAATGATGAACACAATCTACTAGGACGTGTTCTCAATCTCATTCAAGCCTGTTTCAATCCATTAAGTACTATTTAGTTCCAAAATCTACAAATAACGAGAAAGCTAAGCTAACTTCGTCTGTGCTGAAGTTTTTATACAATTGCAAGCGCTCGCTTAAATACTTTCAAAAAATCCTATTTTTCCCATTTTCCGACCGATCTACCGACCGATTAGTATGGGAGCTATATGATATAGTCATCCGATTTGGACAACAATTTGTTAAATTATGTGAAAGCATATGAACCAAACAAATACAAAATTGCAGGATGCTATCATTAAAAACAAAAAAGTTTTTCTAACTAAAACTGTTTTTCAGACCTCTCTTTTGTAAGGCAGCTATACCATATAGTTGTCCGATTTTAGTAAAACTTGGTAGAATTATAAAAAAAACATTGAAAACTTACGATTTCAAAGTTTGGAGACGTTTCCATTGAAAAGAAAAAAGTTTTTCTCACTAAAACTAGTTTTCGGACCGATTGTTCCTATGGGAGCTATGAGATATAGTCATCCGATCCGATTATGATGCTGTCCTTGCTGATTTTCATTTCATGAGTCATGATTTTCTGCCTGCGCAATGGATTTCGACGAATTTGGAAAAAAAAATGGACTGTGGCGTTCGGATAAATAACTTCATGGTACGATACGTCAAATTTCTGGTGATTTCCATTTCACCACTTGTGAATTAACATAATCTGAACCTGCCAAATGGGTCAAAAAACTAGTGATAGTAAGAACAACTTTTTTGTTTTCAATGGAAACGCCTCCAAACTTCGAATTTATTAGTTTGCTATGCTTTTTCCTGATTTCACAAAGTTTGATCGAAATCGGACCACTATATAGTATAGCTGCCATAGAAAAGATAGGTGTTAAAAAAAGTCTTAGTAGAGAAAACTGTTTTGTTTTGAATGGACGCTATCGACTTTTGTATTTGCTAATTTTATGTACTTTCACACAATTGTGTTAAGTTCTGTCAAAATCGGATGACCATAGTATACAGCTGTCATGGGAACGATCGGTCGATAAACTATAGTTTTAGTGGGAACAAAGATAACTTTTCTCGACTTTTTTTCTGAGAGGAGGTTAAAGGAGGAGGATAAATTGCATGCAGTCGCTATTCTCTAAGGAGAATAGGAGACTTAACGAAATTCCAAATTCTAGACTCAAACATATTTCAGATTTTTGCATGAAAGACACTGACACCAAGGGTCCATTTGGCATAAGTTTGGTAAGTCCTTTCGACAAAAAAGCCTGGATTTTCCTTGATTCAATCGTAAGCCGCCTGCTAGGGAGTACTTTAAAACTGTTTCTCAATTAAATATCACATGAATAACACAATTTAATAACATTCACTTACACAAATAGCTCACACTTGAGACAAATGTTTCAGCACCCACAGCCAAAGACATTTCAAAAATCATTATCAATAATTTATGAATTTCTAGCCCATGCCTGCCTAATTGCATTTTGATCGTGATCAAGATCATGTCTTACAATCCAATGGGCGCCTCGCTGACGTCACAGGCGTCGGCCCCTCCAACGAGGCAAACGCGCGCCAAAAACACTGAAAGGCTCGAAGATTTGCCACCACGCAGACTCTGCGGCTCTCTGCTGCTGCCGAGTTGTTGTTACTCACTCTCTCTCTCGCTCTCTTTCTCTCCATCTATCTCGCTCCCTTTCTCTGTTGCTCTCTTGCAGCCATATTTATGATGTAAACAAACCATTAAACGGGAAAATTACGAGCGCAGTCGCAGTCCGCGGCCATCATGTGGGGCAGCGACGCTGACAGCGCTGCTGGCTGAGCAGTAAGCAGAGCATGGCTTTTGCTTTATGGCTGCCGAGAATGGTTTATGGCTCGCACACTCACACACACACAGGCAGGCACCCCCGTGTCAACTGAGTCGGCGCCGACTCTCTGAGAGAGCGGGAGAGCAGCTGTTTCTGTGTCAAGCATCTGCTGCCACTGTTGTTGTTATTATTGTTGTCAGACTCCGCCCCTTTCAGTGCTCTTTAACGTCACAAACACAGTTTATCTACTCGAGTCCTGTAGGACTTTCAACTCATTTGTCCCCGCTGCGCATTCACCAGCACTGAGCTAACGAGAAACCTGTTAGAGGAGATGGAACTGGTTCTGGGGACCGTACAAATTTACGACTACACGTGGCTTTCATTGAGAAAACAGATTCTCCGCTTTTGTTTATGGGCGTTTACTTTTCGGAGCAATTTACGACCAGTTTTGAGTGCGAGTGGAACGGAACGCTTCCTTCCATGTTTGAGTCGAGTGCTTTCGCAATGTTGCATTTGAACTTGAAAATTACTTTATTAATCATTTAGGAATAAGCGCGTCTATTAGAGCACATTTATCATTTCACCAACGAAATGAGAAATGGCGCTAGTGGAGGTATTTTTGTTTTTTTTTTATTTAGTTAAATTAAAATTTCAAGTGGTTAAGGACTTTGAAAATTGATATATATATGCATCTAGTGGTAGTTTAAGGGGCCATTTAAGGCCATTTACAATTGTTTTAATTTTATGCAAAACTTTGAGGATTTTCAGATGGTTGTAGATAATACGGAACTAAAGTTCTTTTTCAGAAGCAATTCATCAAAAAGTCTTTGAGATTTTAATGCTAAATTAAGTATAATAAAAAGGATTTTAAATTTAAGTAAGTCCTGTAATTCGGCTGCACAGGTGCTATATTAACGCATCCCCTAACTCCCCGTAGTCACCACTTGCCCATCAGTCCAAACAATCAGTGTACGGAAAACGTACCGATCGGTACGGCGTTGCATTACCGGTCGTTGATGTGGTGATAGTTAATGTATTAGTCTAGCGCTGAGGGGCTTAACCTGACCAAGAGGGACCAGCGCTTAGTGATGCATCAGGTCGTTAGGACTTCGGATTCGAAATTTTCGAATTTTAGGCCAGACTTGCAGCTTTACCTAGTCTAATTTATTGGAAATTGTTGGGTTTCATTTCATTACTTAAGAAAAATAATCTTAATGTTTAAAAAATATGTGTAAATCTTAGAAAACCTTGTACTTTACAAAAAATTTCGCCTATAGTTTAAGAAAAGTGGTCTGTTTTGGAAAAATTGGCTTATAATTAAGATTTAATTTAATTTTGAAATGCATTTTTCCACCCATGAACCTTATTGAGATCGATTTTATAATTTTAAATCCACTCTCAGATAAAAGTTGGGGCGTTGTAGTCGACTGCCTCGAGACCAAAATACCCTACTCCCTTGGTTTCTAGTGTTTTCATAGCCCCCACTCCATAAGGCATAATTGTTTAGTGCATAATGATGTTATATTGTTTAACTTTTCAGAATATATACATATACGAACTTTCGTAATATGTAATTACTCACGAAGCTCTAACTGAAAACTCTTATTTGACGGTTTTATGAGGTTTTACGAACTTTATCTGTATATGGTTTATATCTTCCTACTTACCGACATGGCTATATCGACTTGGTTGTTGATGCTGATCAAGAATATATACACTTTATGGGGGAGGAAATGTTTTCTTCTCCCTGTTACACTCTTTTGAACAACTTCATGGCCCCCCTTTATCAGATATTTTGAACATGAACTGGGAAAGCGCTTTTCGTACACTTTTTCGGCTTACTGTTAATTCGAGAAAAACATTGAATCAAGAACTTATTATTTCGTTTCAATAATATGACGTTTTCGAGCTTATTCTAGTAGACTCATTTCGATTAACTTTTTCTCTTGAATTAACCTTAGTACTATGCTTGAGGTAATCTTTGAACATGAATTAGTTAATGGTAAAATGGAACTAACTGCTTTGATGAGCCAAATTTATGACAGTGTTCCTAGTATAACTGCAACTTATATCCTTATACCTGACTCCTACACTCAGAAAAAAAAAGAAGAAAAGAACTTTGAACTTGAATTAAGTACAAACGGTGTCAATAGTACGGTTAGTACGAAAATACTTGATTTAAGTACAAAATTCTTATTTCAAGTACGATTTTTTCCATCCCGAAATACTTGATTTTAGACTGTTTAAAAATTAAAATATTTTTAATCATACTTTTAGCTCATAATGGTCCTAAGTCAAGCCCTATTGTGTGTCAAAATATGTACAAAACATTCGTTCTTAAAGTGAGTAATTTCTATTGCCAACCAGTTCTTGGTTTGAGCCCATATAGTATAGCTACTTCCCACTTTGTTCTTGAACGAGGTCTCTATATTAAACCAAAGAAATATCCAAGACCCATAAACAAAGAGCAAGTTAGAGCTACTGTAGCTCAGAAATTTACCATCACTCCATTACAAAAGTGCTAGAGCCAGTTGGGAATTTTAAGAACAGACTCGCTTAAAAATAATTTTTTTTTTCTGTTGCGCACTTTGTGGAGCTAGGATAATGCGTCTATTTTGTACTCAATCTAACATATTTTGTACTTGAACTAAGAACTCGCTTTTCTAGAATCTTTCATCTTACTGTGAGTACAAAATGTTCTTGAGTAAAGAAGGTTTGTTCTCATTTCTATAAAATAATCAGTCATATTTTGCGTTTAGAATGTTTCGTACTTAATTTAAGTACACTCAAGAACGAATCATACTTGAATTTTCAAGTACAAAACGGCTTAAATTCTATCCCGATTGGTGTAGAACGCCGGTAGCCTTTTTTTTTAGAGTGTAGGGCTGGTTATTGAGTTTGAAAGATACTCTTTCATCTATCCACAATTTCAAGAATATTTGTCTTTTGAAAAAGTTTGTACTTAGATTTTGAACAGATTGTAGGAGTACTTACTCTGATCTCTTGAATAAAGTTCTATGTAATAGAACCCCTTGTTGCAAATGGAATAATGTAAAATACCTAGAATTTTCTTCTCCCTCCCCCCACTTTCCTTTAATGATTCATTGTCATTTAAAACCATCCACAACCTAAACAACATCTTTATTCCCCTCACCGACATTAAAGGAATCCACCAAATGCAAATAGCCGGCATTAAAAATTTGAATTACACATGCAAAGCACGACAGATTCAACGAATTAAAAGACAATATCATCAATTATGTTATGGCAAATTCTTGTTTGTACAATTGTACAACTCTGGGGGGATGGCCGCGAATGCCTTTTGTTGTGCAGAAGTGCAGAAGTGCAGAATTCCATTGAGCAGCCGCCCAGCAATGTCGGCCCATTGCAACGGAATCGTGTCTGGCATAACCACCAGGTCGACCAGATCGCCAGTGCGTAAGACAGGTTGCATAAATAAAGAAGCGGACATGGACATAGGATCGGATTGAACAATGCGGCGTTGGACGGTGAGTTATGGGTTGTCACCTGTCTGTCGCAGCTGTCAAATTGAAAGTGGATTGAACTTCGATGGTTGATAAGAATATCAATTAATGTCGCTCACCGAACCGATCAATTCGTTGTTCTAGTAGCTAAAGTGCAACCACGTTGTGGCCAGATCAAAGGGAACAAAAATAGCCCAAGGTTTGGTTTCAGGTCCGGAATGGATCTTTGTTTTTTTAATGAAAATTAATTGCGCCACCAAAGTCGTGTGTTTCGGACGCATTTAATTGCATTTTTACACACTCGGACGCCAAGTCGCACCTTTCTTGGTTAATTTATCAAAATGTGGGGAATGTTGCCCACATACACGCACACACACACGCACTCGGACACACACACACACACACAAATGCGGGAGAACAAGAACATGATTAATTTCTGACAAATGTGCGAGATGTGACACACCTCGGACCACAAGATGGCCGGCTTGGAGCTTAAGCTGAGGCTGAGACCTGGTCGGTTTCTACGAACCTTTCTTATTTTGCTTTGTTGCCGGAGTCAAGAAACCTTGCCCTGTGGCATCAGGTTGCACCAGAGCGACTGGACTGCACACGCGCTCCAAAATGATCGATGTCCACAGCTGGCGGCGGAGTCGGAGTCGTCTCGTTTGTCCCTGTGTGGCTTTCGCTTTTGAGGTCCCCCAGATAGAGGTAGGCCTAAGCCTGGCCCTCAGGTTGAAGTTCTTCATATATCATTCCCTTATCAACTAGACACGTTTTGCACTAATTCGTGCACCGTGAAAAATAATTGACGCTAAAGTTCGAAACAGTACAAAAATGTATGCTTATGTGTTTGTACCTGTTTTGCCTTACTGTATTGTTGGGGCAGATTTTCTTGCTCTAGGCTATTTCTATTTCTCTAGGCTCTAGCAACAGAATCATTTCACTTTTAAGTACGTATACGAGCTCCAATTTCGACTTTTCATATGGATACACGAATATAGGGATTGTTTTAAGCTTTTCGTTCTTGTATCAAGTTCGATTAAGTGCGAATTGTACTTGAAATTTTAATGCGAAGGTCACCATTCATTCTTAATGTTAATCAGTCCATTGTCAATTCAAGTTAAAGTTTTCATATCCTTGCAAGTGCTCGCTTAAATCTTTTCAAAGATAATTTTTTTCCACAACGACCCATTTTCCGACCGATTGTTCGTATGGGAGCTATACGATACAGTCATCCGATTTGGACAAAAGTTTGTAGAATTGGGCGAAACCATGTAAAACAAACGAATACAAAATTGCAGAATTGTACCATTAAGAACAACAAAGTTTTTTTAACTAAGACTGTTTTTCAGACCTATCTTTTGTATGGCAGCTATACCATATAGTTATCCGTTCTTAATCAAACTTAGCAGAATTATAAAATAGCATAGACAACTTATGACTACAAAGTTTGGAGGCGTTTCCATTGAAAAGAAAAAAGTTTTTAATACTAAAACTAGTTTTCCGACCGATTATTTATATGAGAGCTATGAGATTCAGTTATCCGATCCGGTCGGTTCCGATATATTAGTAGTGTGCAGCAAAAAGAAGACTCTGTGCAAAAGTTCAGCTCGATAGCTTCAAAACTGAGAGACTAGTTCTTGTAGAAGCAGACAGACAGACGGACAAAACTCAATCGACTCAGCTCGTCACCCTGATCATGAATCTATATGGTTTATGGGGTTGGAAATGAATATTTCTATGCGTTGCAAACTTCTGGGGAAAATTATAAGTACCCTTTGCAATACCCTTGCCAAGACCGACTATAACATACTCTATACCAACGAAATTATACGCTCAGCATACATTTTGATGCTGCAGTAGCAGCTGAAAGCAGCGCTGCTACTGCGCTGCAGCAGCGAACAGTCTTTTGATCATAGCTTGACAACCGCTCATCCGAACTTCACCATTCCTTTGGCGGATCGATAAATAATCCTGATTACTAAATATGTGTAAAAGGAACGAATCATCTATCTTTAAAACTGTGGGAGATTTTAAGTTTTTTCTGAATTGCGGGGGCGGCAGGGGGCGTGGCCAAAATTGAAAATAAACTTGATCTGCCTGCAGACATAAGAAGCATATGTCCCATACATGTCAAACCTCTATCTCTGACCATCTTTGAGATTTGTGCGTTCATACGGACAGACAGAAGGACATGGCTATATCGACTCGGCTGATCAAGAATATATATACTTTATGGGGTCGGAGATGCTTCCTTCTGGCTGTTACATACTTTTGCACAAACTTATAATACTCTATGTATTTACCTACGGTATAGAGTATAATTAAAGTACTATCTACCAGGAATGCACCGAACCGAACCGCTTATTCCAGCCGGTGAACCGAACCGGCTTCCTTTCAAAATTTGCTGAACCGTACCGAAAACCACAAATAAAAACGGTTCGGTTCGGTTCAGTTCTCTGACTAACATCATGTTAATGATGTTATGAATTCAGCACCAGCCCTTTCATTTCTGAGCTGATTCAGCTATGATTCAGTTCTAAGCCTAACTTAAGGGATATGATTAATAGAATAATTAAGATGCATAGTACGTATTCTTTTCTAGCAGACATTCTCAATTTTTGAGAGTATTCATCTAGGAACTTATTGACGACTCCTGGAAATCCAACATAATAAGCATTGGACATTCTTTTAAGGATTTTAAAAATATTTAAATGGATTATAAGAATTTAATTTCAAAAGTGTTCGACAAGTCACATTATTACAACAATCATAATGTGCCTTTGTGAACCACTGAACCGAACCGAAACCGCGGTTCAGTTAGCTCCAAAATCCATGTAATGAACCGAACCGTCGGTTCAGAAACTGTATGAACCACTGAACCGAACCAGTCCTTATTTTCAAGTGGTTTGCATCCCTGCCATCTACACCATCGATGTTGATCGTCATCGATTTTCAAAAGAATCAATCACTCAACCGTTGGTGGTGTGTATCGGTGAATGGATCGACCTAGAGAAGCGCCAATCTTACCCTTATTCTATATTCCAAAATTAAATTCAAGCCTTAAATAAAAATATTTGTACAAATAAAGAATACCTGGCCATAGAAGATGTCGCCCGTTGCGCCATCATTCTTTTGGTTAACCACTAAACGAGACTATAAAGATAAACCGAAAATGGAGCATATTAAAAAATACCCGCAAAGGTGGTGGGGAGCGCAACAAGCGGGAGCACATACCCATTGTGCTGCCAGGGGAGGAAGGAAACAACAAAAAAAAACGCCGAGTGTGTCCGTGTCCAGGTGTGAGTCCATGTGGGACGGTCAACCTTTTACCGCTTAATTGTACTTCGTTTTGCTGGCCAGCAATTATTTGATAAGCGCTCACATTTGAACGCAAAAACACATAAATTAACTGGCCGCAAAATAAATTGTAGAGGAACGGCAACAACAAATGTTTAAACTACGCCAGCAAACTTGGCTGTGGGGGGAAAAACTTGTGAGAAGAAGAAAATGTTAGTTACTTGAGTTCATAAATTTAAACTGGGGGGGGGGGCACCAGGGAAACTAGAGACACCAAAAATTTAAGAAACACTTGGAAAAACATTTCAAATACAAAATTTTGCATCAAAGATTGGATTGCCTCATTTGCTTACGCCATTTTGCCTCAACTAAACAATTCCCCTGCCACTTGAAGGGCAATGGTCATTAATTGTGTGCTCCACCAACCACCTTATGGATCGGCTTACGCTTTGCCTGTTGCCTGTTGCCTGTTGCCTGCTGCCCATGAAGTTCACTTCGCTTTACCAATTAATCAAAATCGTCGCCGTGTGAGTCCTCGGAGAAGAGAAGAGAAAAAAAAAAAAGCAAAAGTAATGTCGTTAACTTAAGTGTCCAATTAATTAAATTCGCATTTAACAGCCGCCAAGCTGCGAAAAGCCATTAAGATAGTTTGTCACAAACACATGAATGCCCTCCGATTTCACACACCCCCCCCCCCTACACCCACCCTCCTGCTGCTGCTGCTGCTGCTGTTGGCTCACCACATTCGCCCCAAAATGGAAACTTTGCTCCTTGAGGTTTCTTTGGTTTTTGAGCCTTGGAAACTTCATCTCTTTCTCTCTCACTCTCTCACTCTCGTCTGTTGCTTTTCAAAAAGTGGTTTTTCTTCATAAACTCGTGCTCGAGTTGTTGCGGCTGCCGCCTTTTTGGCCATGTTCAAGTTTTATGTGCAAGTTTATAAATTTGAGCTGCCTGCTCATGTGGTTAGCCGGGCTCGCCGGGTCTCCTCTGCCCAGGCGATTTCACACTCAACTTCTTCGTAATAAGATTAATTTCGTGTGCATTTCGGGCACGATCTTTCTTGGTAACGCATTCCCATTTTTGAAATGCGCTAAACCAACAGCGAGCTTTTGAGGTTGACTTGTATATTTTCAAATGAATTAATTAATAGAAACTTGAACACTAAATCGATTTGTATTTGGGGGGGCGGGAGAAATGGACGCAAGGACCATCCCTTCCGAACCCAATGCTATTGATTCAAATAGTCATGAAGTACAAATTGGAGGTTAATCAACTCTTCAGAGTCATAAAACATATTGAAATTATCGATATTATTACACTCAGAGTAAAAAATAGAGAATTTCATACTTGGATCAAGAATTTTCGAGATCAATAGTTCGATTAGAGTGAAAATTCTCGATCCAAGAGCGAAATTCTTGATCCAAGTATGAATTTTTGATCCCGGTTTTCTTGATCCAAGAGCTGCAATACTTGATCCAAGTACGAATCATTCTCAAATCAAGCACACGAGTTCTTGGATCAAGTGCTAAACATACTCGTTTTCAAGATTGCTCAATTTTGAATCAAGTGCAAACAGCATTGTCAAAAACCGAGAATGTTCTTCCCATTATCAAGAGCTCATCACATTCAAGAGTAAGATCGTCTCTCAATGCCAGCAATGCCATAACAGGTTGGGAATTCCAAAGCAACATGAGTGCAAAAATCTATTACGCTCTCCGCTCGATAGCTTCCCGATAGCTTAGATAAAAAATCATAGAAAACCTTCGATTACAAAGTTTGGAGACGTTTCCATTGAAAACCAAAATGTTTTTCATACTTAAACTAGTTCTCCGACCGATTGTTCCTATGAGCTATGAGATTTAGTCATCCGATCCGAAAATTGACCAATGATTATAGCAAAGGTTTTGTCTCGAATTTTGGTTTGCTCATGTTTTTCAAAAGTTGAGATGAAAAACCAATTGCAGTGCTCAATATTTTTTCCCATTGTCGATTTTCATGAAATCGTGTGAAATCGGAACTGATAAATGATCCCGTTTGCAAAAACCATTTATATTATTCAATGTTTAATTTCAATCTTCGATTGCGAAGACGGCAGAAGACAACTCAACTGATTTCTCTGATCTGTTATTGACAACCAGAGAACGATCTTTCAAATGTAACGTTGAAAATGTTTAAGGTAATTGAATGACAATGCTAAAAAAAAAAAATTATCATCCTTTCTATGATTTTCAGCTCCAATGGATGAATAAAAAAATGAAAGACTTATCCAGTGTTCACATGTATTAGTTTTGGATCATTTTTTTTTCTGTATAGGGATTTATATCTTTTAGCTATTTTTCATCTACCTAAAAAAATTGTAAGGTCATTTCGTTCAAATATCGGGAGAGAGAGGCAATATGCAAATTTTTACTAGTAATAGCTTGACATACAAAGCTTAATGTATTTATGTAATTGGAGAAGAAATTTCATTTCTTAAATTATTTTTAAATTCCTATATTTTTGCAATACAAAACAATGGTTTGATGGGTACATTAATCTACAACCAATAGTCTTCCACAGGGCTGGGCTAAGCTGAGTTGCCTTAAGCAACATTCTCTATTAAGATTTGATCTTTATCTCTCGCGAGCGCCTGATAGTCATGTGTGCTAAGATGCAGACGTCCGTGTTTTCAGTCTACGAGGTCTTGGGCTAAAGTCTTAGTAAAGAAAATCAAAAATAAAATGACATCCAAATCAATCACAAAGTTGATTTGGATTATAAGGATAAGTTTTAGTTGGGGAAGTTTAACACCGGGATGAACATTTTTTGGCTAAATCTTGGGTTTGCGTTATTACCAAATAGATAGATATTTTTTGAGCTATTTTCTTTAGAATGCTTATCTACTGTTGTTTGTGATTTAAAAAACTTTGTGGCAATTTTTTAGAAATCATTAATCTGATACTAATGTCATCAGCCTCCAATGGACAGCCTCTAACAATTTGGCTACCCTTTTGAATACTTGGGATATGCGAAAATAAATCTATGTAAAATAAAATATCAAGTTTCGAAGTACCCCGTTCCTACCTTATCGGAAGATCTTAGCCTATTTAACTATAGTTTAGCTTAAGGTAGGTGTTTAGGAAAAGATTTTCAAAATTTCGATTTTTTTTTTTGTGCGTTATAATGTTAATAACATCCCCTGAAATTTTCAAGCAAAAAGAAAATATGTATATATTTGAGATATTTTGAGTTTTGTATAGGTAAGTCGGGCGCAAAATCACAAAATCACAAATGTTGTCGAAACTTTAAGTGCGATTATCTCGGAACCATTTTTTTCAACCTCGTGGCACGGATTGCGTGGCCATTTGTTGACCGATTTTCTTATACTTTTTTTTTAATTACTCGTAATACCCGCCGCTCTGGCCTGAACTAGGATATTTTTGATCGATCCCTAAATAGCGGAGTTAGGGTTATTTTAAGGGGTACAAATAGGTCAATTTTCGAAATTTTGAATTTGAGAGCCCCTTACCCCCCTATATATAGATTGATCCCAAATATCCTAGTTCAGGCCATAGCCACATCAATTCCCAACAAAACCTCATTTAAAATTTTTGTTTCCAATGACGCGTTCTCTGGTAATCAATGCCACCATGCATCTATGTTTTTAAAAATGGGTCAACTTTGAAGCGGGCTGCAACAACAACAACAATAAAATTTTGAAATTTAGTTTGATCAACTATCTATCGACCAAAAAAAACCGCTTGCCGATATGTCTTAAACTATTCGAGTAATACATTTTTTCGTAAACACTTACTTTTGATCCGTTTTTCCTAAACACCTACCTTTAATTATTTATTTGCTTTGACATTTTGCATTGCCTTAGCAAATGGTGAATAGATTTCAGCCATTTTTCGAATGTAAAAGAACCAAAATAAAAGCGTACTTAAAATTCAAGATAACACTCTTTCCAATTCATTCCAACCCACATTCATCTTTGTCCCATAATCTTGGATTCTGACACACTCTCACCATGTTAGGGCTAAACACAAAGTAACCAAGTTACATTGGAGGTTTTTGAAAAAGGATTTTACCTTTTTTGTTCTTCTTTACAATTCAAGCAAAACAAATTAGAGATTTAAAAGAGTAATTTATGACCCAAAATGGTTGATCTATGTGTGGTATTAGGGGTTTGTTTTTCATTGGGGGAGAGGAGGGGCCAGGCATAGATAGATAGAGACAGAAATTTTTATTTGTACAAATCAGCGCCATGACCAACAGTCGCCAAGACGCCATTTATCTTCTGCTTTATACTGCATCAAAAAGAAGACAACAAAAAATAAAATCCGAAAATCTTTTGCTGCAAACCGGCAAAATAAATCAGCGCACTCGCAAAACCAGCGCAGCGCTGATATGTCAAGTGTATTTTTGGACCTCGACACAACTCTTTCTTTGGGATTTCTTTTCCGTTTTGAACATGGCAAAGATTTATGACACTTAAGTTGGCAGCCTCCGACTCATCTTATCGAAATTATTTGGCATCGTCCCGGGGTAATGAATACTTGTACATATGGCATTGTTTCCATTAATCGGTGTCGATGTCTACCTGCAGTCAGAAATGGAAAGGAAAAGTGACTCAGCTGAAAGGACAAGGTCAGGTGAAAAGTGTCCCTACAAGGAAACAAAAAAAAAATCGTTAAAATTGTTAATGGTTTTTGTTGTGCAAATCTTTAATTTTCGCCTGCTTATTTTTATATCTCAGCTTGGGGCCATTTTCAATGTGATAAGGACAAATGGTAGTCCATTTTGCACATACACACCACACACATACCCTCAGAGGTGAAAAGGGCTGAATGGGCGGTCCAAGTATTGGTGTGTGGCGTTGGTGGAACATCCATAAGTGTCATGTTCGGGTATCCTCATTCATCCTTGGCATGCACGCACGTTTTTTGCGCCCTTTTTGTTTTATTATGTGCGCACGAATACGAATTTCTATATACCGAACCGAAAGTGAGTGCGTGTGTGTGCGAGTGTGTGCGAGTGTGTGTGTGTGTGTGTGTGCAAAGCCAAATAAATTCCGTAGCGCTAGAAGCAAAGATTTATTATCAAATTAAATTTCTGACAGAATTTATTGCTTTATCTCTCTTGCCAAACATAGTTCTTTTGCCTTTCGGCAGCATCATCCAACCAAACCATTTCTCCATCCACCCACTCAAAGCCCTTGGATTCGTACCTCAGCTCTCCGGTAAACAAGCAGCACGAATTTCATTACGCTCACTGCTCTGTATACGGTTTTTCTTTTCGTTTTCATTTTTCTTTATCAAATTTATAGAGAACAAATTTGGACAATATGCGAGCATTATTCTCGCGTGTTTTCATACATTTATTTGGTTAAAGGATGCGGGCCACACATGCAAGTGCCACATTAGCGCCTCTTCCTCCTTCCTTCCCCCCCGTCAAAAATGATGCATTGCTGTGTTTGGGTGCTCATAATTAAGCAGCCACTGGCTGGGTCTGAGATCTGGTTGGGGTTCATGTGAATGGAAGTAGCGTTAAGGAAGTATATTTGAAAAATAACAAAAGCCAACTGAAAAATCCTAAATTTATCAAACTCAAAGCAAAATGCTATTCGTCCAACACTGATCTATGTTTGAGGGCTCTCCTAGTTCTTTTAGTACTTCAATTTGAATTTCAAGTGTACTCGTGAGATCGAAAAGTGAATATACACCCATTATAAGCTTACCTTTGCCTAGATATATTTTGTACGTTCTCTGCCCAATTGCAGAGTGAAACCACAACGCGTGTGTACTGTTTGCTGTTCTGATTTCAAGTCGTTTAATAATTTCATAAAGAGTTTGATTAAGCTGCAAATAACAATGTTGCGTTGCCCTCTTGAAGAGAGAGATCAACAGATATGTTTAGATGCATGTTGTTATGTTTAGAGAGTACAAAATGATAGAAGAGAAGTGTGTACAATGGGGTAAATAAGAATTCAAATGAACAAATATTCAAATAAAATATGAGGCTCAAACATCCTCCGCCCGTTGAAAGGACGAAGGAGCTTTCAAGAATTTTGCTGGATCGGAAGTGGTGCTACTTTACATATGGGTCGCCTCAAGACACCTTTAGCGGTCTGGATATCGACCACTCGAATTATTCCATCCTTTCCGGTACATGTATTTGATATGCGGCCGAGAGGCCACTGCTGGGGTGGGGTGTTGTCTTCATGGATGAAAACCAATTGACCAGTTGATATGTTAGCCTCTGGAGTACGCCACTTTGAACGTAATTGAAGCGTATGTAGATAATCGCGGCGCCATAGTTCCCAGAATCGCTGCTTTGAGTAAGTTATGCGTTGCCAGCGAGAGATGTATGACAATTTGCTGTCATCGATTGCTGGCTCTGGAATCGCCTTTAGTGCTGCTCCCGTCAGGAGATGCCCAGGGGTAAGGGCTTCCCCATCGTTAGGGTCGTCAGATTGTGACTTTGTAAGAAGACTCTTCATGGACTTCACAGCCGCCTCCCAAAGCCCACCAAAGTGTGGTGCTCGAGGCGGGATGAAGTGAAAGTCTACGCCATGGTCGTTGCTGAACGTTTCCAGCTCACGCTCGGTTTGCTGGCTGAAGAGCTCGAATTTGAATCGGTTTAGTTGTGCGCATGCTCCGGTGAAGTTTGTAGCATTATCGCAGTAAATGCGATGTGGAGTGCCTCTGCGTGAAACGAAACGCTTTAACGAGAGAATAAAAGTGTTAGTTGATAAATCTGAGAGCAGCTCAACGTGTACTGCCTTTGATGAAAAGCAGACAAAGATCGCCAAATAGGTTTTGTATGGAACCTTGCTGCGAATGCGGTATGATGTAAGGAATGGTCCACACAGATCTACTCCGGATACGGTGAATGGCTTTATCGTCAGCAGCCGATCTGATGGTAGAGATCCCATGATCTGGTTCATAAGGCGAGGTTTGTAGTGATAGCAGTGAATACATTGCCTCACTACCGACTTGACCAGTTTCCGTGCGTTAAGAATCCACACTTGCAGTCGTAGTAAACCAATAAGAGCCTTGGCGCCAGCGTGCATGTTGATACGGTGCAAGTGATTAACGAATTTCCATGTGAACTCATGATCCCTTGGAAGGAGTAAGGGACACCTTGCGTCAAATGGAATAGGTGCGTGAGTTAAACGACCACCCACTCGAAGAACTGTTAGGGGTTGATTTGCGCCTTCCGCCATAGACAAAAATGGGTTCATATTTTGAAATTCAGGCTTGAGTGTTTGACTGGCCTGTAGTTGCACAATCTCCTTAGCGAATGATGAGTGTTGAATTGAAGATACGATGTGTATAAATGAGTGCTGCAATTCCCGTGATGAAATGTGCAATGCTTTTTCCACAGTTAGAGTGTTGTCTGCTGGGACCTTGTTGAATACTCGGAGCACATAAGCGGTGACTCGAAGAATGCGACGATATGATTCAAATTTGTTGACAATTTCCTGAAATGTGTTGCCATTGAGACTTCCCTCGTTGCCACTACCGCTGCACTTGAATGCCACTGCCTTTCGTTTCTCCAAGTCCGCTTCTTCATCCTTGATGTTTTGTGAAGTTTGCGGCCACTCTGTTGAGTCAAGTGCCAAAAACTCCGGACCAGTGAACCATATTGTTTTAGATATTTCCTCAGCTGCGCATCCGCGTGAAACGATATCTGCGGGATTACTTTTTCCTGGCACATGTCGCCAAATGACATCTGTAGACTTTTCCTGAATTTCTGCCACACGGTTCGCGACAAAACAATTTAGCTGTGAGGAATGCATCCTAAGCCAGTGCAGCACAATCTTTGAATCTGTCCAGAAAAATGTAGAGTTAGTATATCTTTCAAATTTGTGTTTAATTTTGTGCCAAAGTTTGCACAACAGAACTGCTGCACATAATTCCAATCTTGGCAGTGAGATTGTCTTGATTGGTGCAACCTTGGATTTGGAGATGACCAATATTGATGTGTATGTTTCATTGATAAAGGTTCGTAAATAGATGCAACAGCCGTAGGCACGCTGAGACGCATCTGCAAATCCATGGATTTGGCCAACGTTTTGTGGTGATGAGTTTACGAATCTGGGTATTTGGACCTGGTTGACTTGACCCAAATCAGCTTCAATTCGTCGCCAACGAATGTTGAGCTCCGCAGGTAGCGGCTCATCCCATTCCAAGCCATGTAACCAAAGTTCCTGAGTAAAGATCTTGCATCGGATGACTACAGGACTTAGCAAGCCCAGCAGATCGTACAAATGAGCTATTATGGAGACAACTCGACGTTTTGTTGCCTCTTCGCCCGTTGGCAAATTATACCGAAAACAAAATATATCGTGTTCGAGTTTCCAGGACATACCAAGCGCCTTTGTTATATCCTTGCCTTCTGTCTTGATACGAAATTCGTGTGTATGCTCCATTAGATGGCTAGCATTCCATTTTGCGAGTTCCAATCCTGCCTTGGATAGGATTTGTGTGACTTCGCTCACCTTGACTTGCAACTCCTTAATGGTGTCTGCTCCGGTTAGGAGATCGTCCACGTACATCTCTTCTTGGAGAACCGTTGCGCCAATAGGGAATTCTTTTTGATGCTGCTCAGCTATGAAGTGTAGGCTTCGAATGGCTAAGTAAGGTGCGCATGCCATGCCGTATGTAACTGTATTGAGCTCATACAATTCCAATGGTTCGTCAGGCGATGACCTCCAAAAGATCAATTGAAGATTGCGATCCCTTGGGTCCACGATGAATTGCCGATACATCTTGGAGATGTCGGCTGTGAGCCCATGCCTGTGAAGTCGAAACGAAAGTAGCGTTAGTGTGAGTGTTTGTTGGACTGTAGGCCCAACCATGACAATATCGTTGAGAGAACGATTTGTTGATGTCTTTGCTGACGCGTCAAAGACCACGCGGAGTTGGGTTGATGAGCTCTCTGGGCGCTGCACGCAATGGTGAGGAATGATGTAGTGTGGTTGAGAGACATCAACGTGATGTGCTAGCTGCATATGATTGAGTGCCAGATACTCGTTCATAAAGTCAATGTATTTATGTTTGATTTTTGGTTGGCGTTCCAATCGCCGTTCTAGTTGCAAAAAACGAGACTTGGCATTCTCCATTGAATTACCAAGAGTTTCCGGAGGGTGCTTGAATGGCAAACGAACTTGTACTCGTCCGGATCCAAGAAATGTTGTGTTTAAACGAAAATGTTCCTCACATGCTCCTTCTTCTGCTGTGTAAACTGGATTGTTTTCAGGAAACTCTTCAATTTCCCAAAATTTGCGTAATGAATCATCAAGGCCATCGTTTGCGATGTGACAAGTAAAAACCTGAGCCCTTGTGCTCACGGGTTCTTCTATCTTTCCACCTACTATCCATCCGAGTGATGTGTTGAGCAAACATGGCAGGTTGGGGCCTAAAGAGATTTTTCCATCAGTCAGTAGATAGAAGAACTCCTGCGTGCTGATGAGAAGATCGATTTTGCTCGGCTTGAAGAACAATGGATCCGCTAGATCGATGCCTTCAGGAATTACCCATCCTGATGTGTCTACTGTGCGCTCAGGTTGGCTCAGCGATATTGATTTGGTGACTGCAAATTGCAGCGACCACTCATCAGGTCCAAGTCTTGACCTGATGACTGTAGCTACGGAAAACTTCATCTTTGCACGAACATCAGCGATGCCTGAAATCTCATGCTCCTGTCGATTGAATTGCAGCTGCAGTCGTTTAGCTAGCTCTTCGGTGATGAAATTAATTTCCGATCCTGTATCCAAAAGAGCTCGTGCGGGTTGATATGTGCCATACTTATTCTTGATGAGGATGACTGCCGTTGGAATGAGAGCGCGTCTGGATTGCCTGGCTAGCAATGACACTGCACGTGTTGGACCTTGTTCGATAGCTGATGCTGCCAGAGTTGATGATGATTTGTTGGTTTGCTGCCCAGATGGAACAAACCGATGCAAACTTGAGTGATGTGATCCTTGACATGCTCGACATTTATATTTGGATGTGCAATTTGCCACCATGTGCCCTTTGTATAAGCAATTTAGACATAGTGACATTTGTTTAACAAAACTGTAACGTTCATCTAAAGTAAGCGCTGCAAATGAAGGACATTTACCCAGACTGTGATCCATTGCCTTACACTTGATGCAAGAGGATTGTGCGGTTACGAACGCCTTCTTAAGGTTGATTTGCTTCTCCTGGCGGTTAGCTGTCACCTTCTCACTGGTTGGGGCTGGCGACTTGCACTCCAAGAACTGGCAATACCGGCTTAGCGTTTTGAAGCAATCTTCCCATGATGGCAGCTGTTCATAGTCCTGCGCTCGATCATAGGCCTGTTTGGCATCTGGATCAACCTTTAATAAAACATTGTGAATTAGAATTGCATTCATAATATCTGCTTCCGTGCCCAACGAAAGTAATGATCCACGCAAAGCAGCGACAGAGTCCAAGATGGTACGTAATGAATGTGAATCGGAATTTTTCATACTTGGAAGGTTGAACAAGCTGAATATGTGTTCGTTGAATATGAGCACCTTTTTATCATAGCGCTCCTTGAGTTGATTCAAGGCCTTAGGGTAATTTTCTGCCGATATTTGGAATGAAGATACTACGCTGAGGGCAGCATCTGACAAGCAACTAAGGAGATAAGTAAACTTGTCCACTGGGTGAATTGTGACGTCATCGTCCACCATGTGCGTGAACGCTGTGATAAACCGCTTATACTCGCTATATTTTCCATCAAATTTGGGCAGTTTCAACGCTGGTAGGCGCGTGTGATGCGAATTTATGCACGAAGAATTCAAAACACTTACGTCAGTATGATTTTCCCATTTAGGTTTTCCAATTTGATTGATGATAGCCGCCTTGGTGGCTATGAACAACTCGTCGAGTGACTCTCTTTCCATGTTGTTCGGATCCAAGCGTTCAATGCTCGCTTGTATGGTTGACGCTTGCTTGAAGTGAGACTCCAACACCTGCGATCGACACTCCAAGTCCGCTGCGTCTGTTATGTGTGAAGAATCCACCTTTGCCTTGATATTTTTAATGGCCAATACCAACATTTGCTTTTCCTGCTTCATTGCAGCTAACTGCTCCTCGGGTTTCGTCATTTTGTTGTGAATGTTAATTTTATTTCTTCAGCAGCAGATAAAATGTGTGTATACAGGAACACGGACACGAATAAGTAGAGCAAACGGCGATATGCAGGCCAGTAGTGGAATGAAAGATTCGTTTTTGAGACTGAGTGAAAGCTCGCTGATCAAAGCTCTCTCGCTGAAGTGTGGTGTAGCGGTTTCAGCGAGAATAAAACCAAAAGGGATAAGCAAAACGGCGTTGATATGGTTTGCTTAAATTCCACAGCCACGGCCAAGGTGACTTTGAGATCGAATGAGAGAAGAGATGAAGAACATTTGCTAATGTTCTCGCTTACGTTTCGAATAACTGCTTTCTGGATGCTGTAACGGTTGTTACCCAATTTTGTGTGTGTTGACGACTAGCTTTATGTCATCAGCCACTGATAATTCCAAACGCTGGCAGAGTGATGTCTCCAACGAGGATTGATGATAATGATCAAAAGATAATGATGATTAAGTGCTGAAGGCTGCGCGAGTCCATGTGTAGGAGCAAATAGATGCGAGAACCATATCACGCCACCAGCGATGTGTGTTGACCCAAGTGGCCAAATCTACCGCAGTCACTTCTCAAATGAATATTTTCGACAATTTAATTTTGACACATGACACTGTATCCTTAATGTCCTGCGTCCTGTCACGGTCGCCAAAATGTACGTTCTCTGCCCAATTGCAGAGTGAAACCACAACGCGTGTGTACTGTTTGCTGTTCTGATTTCAAGTCGTTTAATAATTTCATAAAGAGTTTGATTAAGCTGCAAATAACAATGTTGCGTTGCCCTCTTGAAGAGAGAGATCAACAGATATGTTTAGATGCATGTTGTTATGTTTAGAGAGTACAAAATGATAGAAGAGAAGTGTGTACAATGGGGTAAATAAGAATTCAAATGAACAAATATTCAAATAAAATATGAGGCTCAAACATATTTTATGCAGAATAAAAGACAAACAATTTAAGCAGAAAATTATAATTTTGTATAAGCTTTTCGACCTGCACACAGAAATAAATCGAAACAAGTTTAAGTACAAATAATATTGAAATTTTTTTTTTTAATTTTTAAGATTTTTGCTATTAAAATCCATCTCAATTTGACTTAAATTTGGTGCTGGTTGGAAGGCTGTTTTTGGGTCTTTTTAAAAAAGAATCTTATTTGAAAACGGTAATAGTTATTTAAATTTTGTTTTTTTTTTTTTTATTGTATTAAAAACATATTGAATTAAATAAAAAACATTTGTTTTCCTTTGTACGGGGGCTGTTTAAAAAGTTGTCGGCCTTCAAAGTTGGACGTCGAAAAAAAAAAGTATGCTGCTGGCGGCATGGATAACTTCACTTCGGATCATCTGAAATGGAAAAAGTAAACTGCGTTAGATTCAGTACAGATGTAATTCTGCTCCCTACCTCAATCATAATTTTCCGATTTTTTTTTACAAAATGGCGGAAATTGAAAAATGAAAAATCGATTTTGGGATATTTTTTTGTAGTTTAGTGGTAAAAAAAAAAAATAAAAAAATATTTTAAAATTATGTATGAGGTTGGATTGAGAATGGAGACAATTCTGCGTCGATTGCACTTTGTTTCATCAAAATCGGTTCAGTACTATGGGCGCAATCAACGCCGCCAGCTCGAAAAATGTGGTTTCAAGATTAACGCTTGAAGAAAGATTGAAGTTGTTTTTTTGCATGAAAAACAAAAATTTTAATGAAAAATTTTAGTATGCAGTTTTAGAAAAAAATGCACTTGGTTTTATCAAAATCGGTTCAGTAGAACCTCAATGTTCCAAAAAGTGATTTTGAAGAAATAATAAAAAAAATTAAAACATTTTTTTTTGTGAAATACTTACGTTTATCAATCTGCAATGCCCCAGCCCCATAAAGAACTCCTTCCTCTTCTTCACAAAATGAGAGCTCAGCGGCTTTTTGCGCTCTTCGGACAGTTCTACCTTCTTTTGATGCGGCCAGAGCTTTGGATTCGGACCTTTTCAAACGTTCTTCGTTCCGAAGAGTGGTACCACTGTTTCTTTTTTTATTTTTATTACTTTTTTTATCCATTGTCTTTAGCACAAACCAAAATTTGTATCAAAACTGCAGTTTTAAAAACTGCATGAGCGCGCGCGAAAACATTGCTGAACAAAAAAGGCCATATCTCCTAAAGTATTTCGAATTTCAAAAAACCCTTTTAGGACAATATTCTCAAATATCCAAGCTGTAAAAATATGCCAAAAAAAAAATCGAAAAAAAATTTTCGCCAACCAGCAATACCCCCTTAAAGCGAGTGTACTAATTCAAAGAAACTGAAAGAGAAAAGCCATCTCATTTGAGAGAACAAAGTTGGGGTAAACTATCAAGAGAAGAGAGCCATCGATTTGTGCACTCATGTCGTTTTGAAATTCACAAACAGTTATGGCATTGCAGGCAGGGAGAGACGACTGTTGAAATGTCAGTTAAAAGCCAAATAACGATGCCGGCTTCTTCGAGCCGTTTGAGAACCAAATTTCTATTAAAGAAACTAAAAAAAAATAAGAAAAAACAATGGAATTTGAATTCTTTTTGGGTTTGGAAAATACACTTAGAAACAAAACCAAGACCTTTATAATTGAATCAATTTCAAACGATTTCAAATAAGAAAATATATGATTCAAACACTAAACTAATATATCAAGCACGATTTTGGGGTTTTAGGGCCAACATTTAGACTATGGCTTAACGGTGGACTTGATCGCACAATGTTAATGTTAATGTTAATAATAAGTCCTAAGTGAATTGGCAGAAAGAAAGGAAAGGAATAGATAATGAATTTTTCTGGGACGACAAATTAATCTCGAACATGCTTAAAATATTACTGTTTTGGGACTTAGTTGTGTTCGAATTTGTGGATTTATTTGATGTTTATTTCATTTATAGTATTGGTTAAAAGAGAGGGAACAAATCATTCTTTTTCGGCTCGGCCCAAGAATATCCGGGACTACCCTGTTTTGATAACCATTTTGGAACGATTTGAGTCCGTAAGGAGGGAGTTTATCGTTGCTTCGCGAGACGCTTGTCAGTAGAGTGAGCTAAGATGACGCCATTCGTGTTTTCAGTCTGCTTTGAGGTCCCAAGGTATCGTGTCACAGAGTAGAGTAAAAAAAAGGGGAAATTTATAGAATCAAGCCAGTGGGTCATTACCATTTACTCCCCCAGCCCCCCCGTTAAATGTACCCCTTTAAAAAGTGCGTGATTATTTTTTGTATTTTCATTATTGGATCTATCAGATTGGTCTTCATGAGTTCGAAATGCAACCATGGAGGGCTCCTAAGAAGAGAAAATGGTTCTCCAGCCGTTCTGAGAATAAAAACAACTGATTTGGCCTACTATTGAGAACGAAAATACACTTTTTCGGTACACAATTAGAAATTCAACTCTATGGGTGAATTTACGTAAATGACTTCAAAAAATCCCTAAGCCATAACACGCTCAAAGATCCCGCTTAGCTTCGAGCTATAATCAATCTCTAACTATGTTAGAAGTCTCGGATTTTCTTAAACATTGAAAACTGGACTGGACATGGAAAACGGACTTTCAATCCCGAAACTCTTGTTTTGATGCCGCCTTCAGCCCGGGAGAAAGTAGTTTCAGCACGATATGATAAATATTAGCTTGTTGTTCGAACTCAACTGACTCCCTTCGTCGGATCAAATCGAGAAGGTCCGATATCGATTCATGCTTGACATTCGTACTTCATTTGATCTTGTAATCGGCTTGGTTCAAACTACATTCAATCCAAAAAGAATTGCTTAAAAAGTAACTGAGATTCAATTGAGCGAGGTGGATGATACCCCAAAATAAGCTTCCCACAAGAGTCCTATATGACTTCTTCTTTTTCATGGCAGCATTGCTATGACTGTTTGGGAACTCCAACATGGCATAAGAATAAATATCGACTCTAAAATTATAGAAGACTTTGCGTATGTGTGTGTGTATCCATTTTGCCTCAGTGTATTGATGACAAAGATTCAGAATTGTTTGAAGAAATTTGAGCTCCTTAGAGATGAATTGGTTTACATCAACAAAAAGGTTAGACAAATTGTAATACACTTAAAAAATGTGAGAATTTCCTTCGATTTAGAAAACAACTTTCATCTTAGTTAACTAGTTTTGCCATTGTTTAACCATGTTCCGAAATTGCATGCTATGGTTTTAATACAAATCATTAGCTTAACTATTTATGCTGTATATTTGAGATGGGGGGGGTGGGAGGGTGGCGCCTCATTTGAATCTAGATTCGGAGCATGTAATACGACCAGCATATTGATTTATCTAAGTACACAAAACACATATATTTTCCATTTACGTATGCCACACACCCACAAAATGAATGAAACTTTGGCAATTTCAAATAATCGCCAGAGTCCCCCATAATGAGGCCTGGGAGTGCGCGCGCGTTTTTGTTGGCCAGCTCACGCACGCACCGATGGGGCAGCAGGCGGTGAAGGAGGATGAGGAGGAGCAGCGCCACCAAACAAAAGCCGAACAGACCAGGCAGCATCCAAAAACCAACCGCACCAAAGAAAAAGAAAAAGAAAAACTTTCTTATTGCCAAACTGCCAAACTCAAGCGAACGCCCGCCCTCCGTCCGTCCGTCCTCCGCCCTCCGCCAAAAACCCCAAACTCCCATCTACGGCTCCATCTTCGCTTGGTCTGCCAAGACGACGCGGCGATAGCATGAGGGATTACAGCGCTTGATTTATATGGGATTCCGAAGAAATATGGGCGAAATGTGTCGGCAATTTTTATTGGACATTTTAAAAAGCGAGTAAGATGTTGTTGGTCTGCTCCTAGGGTCTACTCCTGGGAATACGAAAATATAAGGAACTGCGGCAAGCGAAACTCCAGGAGTGGGGCGAGTGGGGGTTACAGGGGGAGCTGCACACACACACACACACACATACATATTTTCAGCGGCAGCTGCTCCCCAACACTTGATTTCGTTGCGTAGTTAGTAAGGAAGTCGCGTTCATTCGTTCGCCAGCTTCTCCCTAACGAGCGCCGGGCGAATATTTATGATCAGCCCTCCGCCTGGTCCGGCGAAAACTTTGCCCAAGTTTTGAAAATTTTCAGCGGTTTTTGCATTAATTTAAATTTCGAATGCAAATGAGCCAATTTTACTGAGTGCCACGTTTTGGGGCCAACAAGAAGCTGTGCGATTTCAACCCTTCAGAAAGAGAGAGAGGGGAATGACAAAAAAAACTGCAGCCAATTCTCAGCTTGACAAATTGCATAAAGCCGACCGACCATCTTCTTGGACAACTTTGATGCTCGACACCAGCTTTGGTGTAAATTTGTGACACCCCGGCAAAGCGTTAAAATGATTTAGTTACCTAAGGGTCGAGTTGAGTCCTTGCAAGGACGACAGGGGTAAAGAAAAGTTGATTGTTTCTGTTCTGGGGGCTGACTTACCATTAAGAGTTTGAATCGACTTCATTATTCCACTTTCAGCTAGGCTACGCTCAAAAAGTATGTTTTCTTATTCTTAGGAACTTTTCTTTGAAACTAGTTTTTTCTGAATTTATAAAAAAATTTACTAAATTTAGACAGTTTTTTCTAAAAAAAACAACGGAAATATTTTCTTAATTTCAAAAATTTTTGGGATATTTTTTAATGAACTATACAAATTGTCAGGGTATACAAAATTCGGCTTAACTTTCCTCTTTTTTTTAATTTCTAAAAAATTTTTGGGATTTTATATTGAAGTTGTCCAGATGTTTGTAACGCATAGAAGGAAGCATTTCCGACCACATATAGGATATATATTCTTGATCAGCATGACGAACTGAGTCTATATAGCCATGTCCGTCTGTCCGTCCGTCTGTTTCTATGCTATCTCCTCCGTCAGTCTTAAAGCTATCACCACCAAACTTTGCACGAAGTCTTCTGGTCCAAATACGCTGCACATTTGTCGGAACCAGCCGGATCGAATGCATATAACCAATAGCTGCCATAGGAACTAACGGTCGAAAAACTAGTTCTAGTGAGTAAAACTTTTTTTTCATTTAATAAAAACATCTTCATACTCCGTATTTACTAGTTTTCTGTGTTTCTCTATGATTTTGCTAAGTTTGGTTTAAAAAGTAAGGTTAGAAAAATAGTCTTAGTAAGAAAAACATTTTTGTTTTCAATAGAAACCTCTTGAAAATTGGCATATATTTATTTTATAAGCTTTCACACAATTCTTCAAAGTTTTGTCAAAATCGAATGACTATACGTTATAGCTGCCATAGGAATGATCGGTCGAAAAACTAGTTCTAGTGGGAAAAACTTTTTTGTTTTCAAAGAAAACGTCTCCAAACTTTGAATTTCTTAGTTTGCTATGCTTTTTCATGATTACACTAAGTTTGGTCGAAATCGAACATCTATACAGTATAGCTGTCATACAAAAGTATTTTTAAATTTATTTTTTTTTAAATTTATTAAAAATTTACTAAATTTAAACAGTTTTTTCTAAAACTTCGACTTTTTAGAAATGTTACCTTTTTTTATGAGCTATACGAATGGTCAGGGTATACAAACTTCAGCCGAGCCGAAGTTTTTTTTTCCTAGTTTTCTATTTAATTTATCTATTTATTTATTACTTACTTACTTCCTAGTGCTACAAGTAATTATAAACTTATGATTAGGGCACTAGTCACAAAAATATATAATTACAAAGTTTTTACAATTTTTTATTTATTTTGATTTATTTCGATTTTTTTGATGATTTTTTATGGCAATCTCTACAAAAATATCTTTTTTTCAAATTTCATAAACCAAAAAAATGTGGAACGCTTCACGATTTTGCGTGTCATCCTTGCGCAGGGGCCATGCTAATCTTCTCTGTATCGTTCCAATTTTAGTATATGTTCTGCCGAAGCAAGAACGAAGAGTAAGCCAGAAAAGTGCCTATTTAAATGACAACGTTGAGGAATAAAAACTTGAGAATTATAAGGGAACAGCAGACAGTCAATTGCAGTTGCCTTAGGGGTTGCAAACAAACAATTTCACTAGAAAGCTAACTGGATAAATGGAAGAAAAGGATCGAATTCGAATTAGAATGTGTAGGTAATTCTAGTTTGATAGTTCATACAAATCTAGTAAGACTTACTGTTAGTGAAACCTATTAGAATTAACGAAGACGAAGCCAATGATATTCCCCTTTAATACTTAACATTAAAATTAGTTCCTCAAAGTAGGCAAAATTAAAGGTCAATCTATAAAAGACCTAACTCCTAAAAAAAACTATTATTTATAATTATTAAAAAAAAAGTCAAGCCAATTAGTAGACTGCGGATTTTTACATATACTAAACTGATTTTAATCCTAGTAGACTAATGCAAATGTGTATTCTCGAATTTGTCCACCACATTTAGTCTTTTGATGACGTTTGAACTCATTAAACAATAATTAAAGTCATCTTGAATACCGTTTTATACCCTTGCAAAGGGTATTATAATTTTGCCAGAAGTTTGCAACGCATAGAAATATTCATATCCGACCCCATAAACCATATATATTCTTGATCAGGGTGACGAGCTGAGTCGATTGAGCTTTGTCCGTCCGTCTGTCCGTGAACGTGAACGCGAACGTGAACTAGTCTCACAGTTTTAAAGCGATCGAGCTGAAATTATGCACAGAGTCTTCTTTTTGCTGCACACTACTAATATGTCGGAACCGACCGGATCGAATGATTATATCTCATAGCTCCCATAGGAACAATCGGTCGGAAAACTAGTTTTAGTGAGAAAAACTTTTTTCTTTTCAATGGAAACGTCTTCAAACTTTGTAATCGTGGTTTTTCTATGCTATTTTATAAATCTACCAAGTTTTATCAAAATCGGACAACTATATGGTACAGCTGCCCTACAAAAGATAGGTCTGAAAAACAGTCTTAGTTAGAAAAACTTTTTTGTTTTTAATGGTAGCATCCTACAATTGTATTTGTTTGTTTCACATGCTTTCACATAATTTTACAAATTTTTGGCCAAATCGGATGACTATATCATATAGCTCCCATACGAACAATCGGTCGGAAAAACTTCTTAGCTTAGCTTTCTTAGTTTAGCTTTCTCATTTTTAATATTCCCATAAGTTCAGATTGTTATGAAGTTTTACGAGTGGGAAAGATAGGAATAAAAATAAATTTAGCTTTGGAAAAAAAACCGAAAACTTAACCATAGTGCGATGCAATACAAAGGCATGAAATAAAATTCACTTTTAGTAGCATACTTTTCGGTGCTGCCTTTACTTAAACAGAATGGGAAACTGAATTTTGTCACTCAAAAGCAGCCCCCCTTCCAATTGTGTCACATTACTTAAAAGTTTTTCAAAATTCTTTGACTTCCCCACCCTTTAAGCCCATGGAAATGGGCAAGAACTGTGTGTGTGTGTGTGTGTGTGTGTGTGTGTGTGTTCAATAAAAGTTCGATGCCATAAATTAAGTGGCACCAGTAGATATGCGATCAGTAGATACATTTCCGCTCTGACTGCTAATATACTTCCCATTTGCTTTCCGTTCTGTGCTCAACTTTAATTTTTAAATGGCCGCCACAGATGGTGATGGATGCGCCCAGAAGTTTTGCTGCTGTTGCAAAAAAAAAAAACAAAAACACGAAAACGAAACACAAATATGGACAACAGAGGAGCAGAGTCATTACTCTCAGCTGGTGTCCTGTAAACTCGCAACACTTTGATGTTTCAAAAATTATTTCATTTTCTATACTCTACACAGGACGCGGGTTAAGAGATTTATGGCCGGCAGCCAGACAAAGTGTCTGTGGTGAAGGCTGCCCAAGTAAAAAGTTGCAGCAGCAGTAAAATGGGCGACGAATTCTGCGGAATATTGTGCATTGTCCTGCCTCCTTGTATGTGCGCTCCTGTGTGTGTGTGTGTGAGTGGAAACGGAAAAGTTGAAGAACTTGGCTGGGCTCACATGTGAAAAGAAGCTGCCGAAGTTTGCAATTCTCTTTCGCGTAAGACGAAAGTGCAGCGCTCACTTCTCCGGAAACCGGAAGTACTCCATTCAATTCAAGCAAACAAACCCCCACCCCTCCGGTGTGCTGCCTTCACTGCAGCAGCGCGAAATGAGAAATTCATTTTTTATTTAAATTTCACCAAGAGCAAAACATCGTTGTGCGATCCTGCTGGCGCTTCCGGCGCAAGGAAGATGAATGCCTTCAGAACCGACAACACGATGACGTCAATCGTTGGTATTTTTTTGTTGTTGTTGTTGTTGTTGTTTCTGTTGGTTCAGCCATGTTTAGGCAAGAGAAATATTTCGCCCAGGATTTTGAATGGAATTGAACTTTTGTTTCATTTGTTTATTTTAATTCTTTTAACCAGAAAACACACTCGTATTTTATCAATTATGCAACTTCATTTAATTTGCGCATATTTCATGAGTGCATTTTTCCGAAATTCCAGTTGCAAGCTCGTTAAAAAAATGTGTTGCTGTTTTTATGGGTAGTTGTGGATCTGGGAAATACCCCTTAATTGTTGTTCAAAAGCTCTCCAATTGAATTGTCAATGGAATTTCTGGAATAATATAGCAAAATGATTTATTTAAACCCACCTGATTACACCCAGAGAAGTAGAGCACATCCTAAATTTAGAGGTGAACTAAAAACTCAAACTCAGGTAATTCGGGAATTAACCACTAACGAAATGGCGTCTTAACATCGGCCGCGACAAATTAAACGGGTAACCTGATACGTCAAAAGAAGAAGAGAAGAAAAGAGAAGAACCGTCCGTTGGTTAAACGCTCAGCTAGCAAAAAGCAGCGTGGTGTAGAAGGTAAAACGTCACCTTATAGCGTAGAGGTTGTGAGTTCGTAGTAAGCGTGAAATTTTATTATTTGTCTTATACCCTTGCAGAGGGTATATTAAAACGAGAAAGCTAAGCTAACTGAAGTTTTTATACCCTTGCAAGTGCTCGCTTAAATAGTTTCAAAAATACCATTTTTCCCATTTTCCGACCGATCGTTCGTATGGGAGCTATACGACATTGTCACCCGAAATGACCAAAAATTTTAAAAATTATGTGAAAGCATGAGAAGCAAACAAATACAAAATTGCAGGATGCTACCATTAAAAACAAAAAAGTTTTTTTAACTAAGACTGTTTTTCAGACCTACCTTTTGTATGGCAGCTATACCATATAGTTGTCCGATTTGAATAAAACTTGGTAGAATTATAAAAAAGCATACAAAACCTACGATTACAAAGTTTGGAGACGTTTCCATTGAGAAGAAAAAAGTTTTTCATACTAAAACTAGTTTTCCGACAGATTGTTCCTATGGGAGCTATGAGATATAGTCATTCGATCCGGTCGGCTCCGACATATTAGTAGAGTGCAGCAAAAAGAAGACTCTGTGAAAAATTTCAGCTCGAAAGCTTTCAAACTGAGAGACTGAGAGACTCGCGTAGAAACTGACAGACAGACGGACGAACAAAGCTCAATCGACTCAGCTCGTCACCCTGATCAAGAATATATATAGTTTATGGGGTCGGAAATGAATATTTCAATGCGTTGCAAACTTCTGGGCAAAATTATAATACCCTTTGCAGAGGGTATATTAAAATGATCTAGATATTTGTAACGCATAGAAGAAAGCATCTCCGACCACGATGAGCTAAGTTGATTTAGCCATGTCCGTCTGTTTCTATGCTATCTTCTCCGTCAGTTTGAAAGCTATCTTCCCCAAACGTTGCACGAAATCTTTTGGTACAAATGCGCTGCCGGTTCGGATGACTATAGCATATAGCTGTCATAGGAACGATCGGTCGAACAACTAGTCGTAGGGAGAAAATCTTTTTGTTTTCAATGGAAACGCTGTATGTGTGTCATGATTTTTACTTAGTTAAGTCGAAATCGGACGCTTATGTAGTATAGCTGTCATAGAAAAGTAGAGTCAGAAACGAAATCTTATTGGGAAAAACTTGGAAATTGTTGTTGTTTTATTTGATATGCTTTCTCACAGTTCTACAAAGTTGTATCAAAGTTGAATGACCATAGCATATAGTTACAATACGAATGATCGGTCGAAAAATAAATTTTATTATGAAAAAACTCTTTGGTTTTAAATGGAAGCGACTTCGTGCATGTTTTGTGTTTAGGATTTTGCATGATACCACAAAGTTTGGTTAAAATCGGACAAATATATATATATAAACCGTTTATATACAAAAAAAATATATTATGGTAATTGCCGCTAAAAGTATGCCATTTTCATTTTCTTAAATAATTCTCAATTTAAATAAGTAACTGAGTGTCATTTATGTTTGCATCATACATAATCCACACTTTAAATTCACTAAGATTGACAGATTTGTTGACGGAATTCAAAATGAGTTAGTAGTAAGAGAATTGATTTACTAAACAAGTAATATTATTGCACATAGCATACTTCAAAGAGCATTTATCATGATAATTTTGTTGTGTATAAACCGGATAATAGACTAGTTAACCTTTCTGAGTTTTTTTTTTTAAATTAGAAAAGAATTTTGAAAAAGTTCTTTATTTTATAAAAATGTGGAATTTTTTTTTATTAAATCTAGTATAATTTTTTTTAGATATTTTCTTAAATTTAGGGCAGATTTGTTCTTGAACTAAGAAAAGAAAAAACATTGCACAGAGACTTAAAATATGGCGACTTCTACGGAATTTAATAAGACGTAAGATTTAGAAATTCGCCCAAAAATATAGAACAATATATCTAGAATATATTAGAAATATATGAAAAGACACCGCTTGTAACGCTCCTTCATTTGGAATATGAGAGGGGCAACTGTTTAACATTTGCTTGAGATAGTCAAATGCAACATTTTGTCGCATTTCTAGCTACCCATTTCAAGTGCCAGACAAGGTAAATATAAAATAAAGAGAAAAGACTTTGGTTGAAACAACGGGCAGAAAATCTACAAAATTTTATAAGGAGCATTTAACTAAGTACTCTTAAATCTGTTTATGGGTTTGTTAATAATAAAAAATGTAAAATATTCGATCCCTTTTTGAGTCGCTACTGAAAAAGTCACGGATGCAGGTGCATTCACATTGAATGCAACTTTTTCCTACCACTAGCCCCTGTGTCTTTTGTATGGCAGGAAAGCAGCATTCACCACAAAAATGCAGAAACGCAAAAATGCGCTGTAGGGAGAACCGGCCAAAAGAGATGATATTACTACGAGTATTTTGGAGTTTTCCGATTAAATACCCCCTCTACTGCCCTCACATCATTTCCTCTCTAATACGTATTTAGAAAATACTTTTTGCTTTCTAAAATATAGAAAATATTTTTCTAAAACTAAGAAAATAAGAAAATATTTTGTCCAAAACTGAGAAAACATTTTCTGGCTCATGGAAAATGGTATGTTAATTTAAGCAAAAGATTTTTGTTGCATATATGGTGAATCGGACTTAATTTTCAAAATTTTCAGGCGCCCTTGAAGTCACCCTTAGAAGCTACATCAACGGGATGTCGCTAAGGATCAATTTTCTTTCCCAAATTCAAGTGATACTTTTGTAGGAAATCGATGAATAATCCCAAATTTACTAGCGTTATTCGTCTGGTTCGGTTCGGTTAATAATCACATCTATCTGGTGGCACTGCAAAATGTGGTTCATATTTTAAATGTAAAATGTACCCGCCAAAGCATTCAATTATTGCACAATCATTTAAATAGCAATTTGTTCAACTCACAAACACAATTCTTTAGATTTGAAAATGGATAAGATTATTGTCGAATACTTTCATGAACCCTTGCCTGCATAATCCAGTGCACACCCACGCTACTGGGCACAAAGAGGATCAGTTCATTTGGCCCCGCCAACGTGACCGGCTCGCTTACCAAGTGCGTTTATGGTTTGATGATTTACAGTCACAGTCATAAATATTCGCACGGCCAGTGTGCACATTATACGCGATTTATGCTGCGCCGACCATAACTCATGCAACAGCACATGTAAAATTTATGCAATTATTAATTTAACACGCCTGCAATCCTGCATCCTGCAAACGGGACAACCCCCACCCCCCACACACAGCTAACCCATCCTCCCCATGTCAGATCGTTGGGCAGCTTATCACTCAGAATCCTAGCCAGATCTAATCTCTGACCAATCGCGGCAGTTTGGAAAGTATCTTCTGCCTGGGGTGATTCGGGCCACCCACCCCATAATTTACACGGTGAGCAAAAACACTCACAAAAATAATAAATGTCCAATATGTTAGCCTCTACAGGGCAAAAGCACAAAATAAAACATACAAAAAAGCAACAAACACAGCACAAACACAGCACAAAATCGACAAGAGCGAAAAAAAATCCCCTGTTCATTTGGTATGTGTGAACCAGAAGCTGGTCAAAAGGCACTCGAGGGGGTGGGGGATGGGGGGGAGGCCACCTGCTAGGCTCGAGTGCAGTTCCAGGCCCGAACATGGGCAACATGTCGCTCCATTAATTTGCCATAAAACAGAAGTGGACTAAAATTTGTTTGCAAAAAATTACAAATGGTGGAGCCAGAAAAGGGAAGGCACAAAGAAACTACATAGTTTGGGGGAGAAACTAGGGTCTACTAATTTATGGCCAGCAACATTTGTGATGTTCTGTTAAATGTCCACAATGACACATTGAGAACATCCCCTCGCCAAAGAAAGCCGAATAGTCTAGAACATGGTCGGGTTGTTAGAGATAATCACTAATGGAGATGCATAACTTTTACTAACTAATTCTAATGTTAGCTGACACCGCAGTGACACTCAAGTGTGTGGTCATTTGCAATCAACTTCTGGATTGTATTTAAAGCTCTATTTTGTCTAGAAGCTGGGAATGTATCTATAAGTCCGACGAAGACATCATCGCTGCGACCCAGCCAAGACAGCGGCCTGCCGATTAAAGTAGAAAAAATCGCAGAAATTTTTGCTGATAGACGAGAGATGCCTAAATCCTAGAAAAACTGGAATGAATTCAAAACAGGGGTAGATTTGGTACTAAAAAAATTGAAATGGAATCGACAATTCCAAACGTTTTACATTAACGTTTAGCTATTAAGAACCTTAATACTCGTATACAAGCTCTAATCGAATATTTTAGCTCAAAATCGGCATGCAATAGCATTGCTTTTCATTTAGAAACTTGATTTTCTAAAAAAAAAGTTAAGGTTTTAATAGGCTGAATGCTACGTATAGAAAATCTACACGAAATGTATTATGTTGATCCATTGTAGCTTGACGCTTCCCTGTATTACTCAGATTTCCGGCAATGCCGCGCGAGTGCTCGGTAGCCGTATGGACTCAGTTGCCAGCATTTTTGTTTAAATTGCAGAGACAAGGTAAGAAAATTATAAGTTCAAACCATAAATAAACTTATTGTTGTAGGCTTTTCAGAAAGAAGACTTCCCCCTCCCATTCCTCCTCCTACCTTCCCGTCCTTCTCACCACACTCCCTTGTGTAAATGGCGTAGTGTATTTTATTTTTGTTTGGGTAGCTTTTACATATTAGGGTTTCTCTGTATATAAGTTCAATTATTTTTATAATCCCCATAGACCTTCGAATCAAGTGGCGCCTGTATGCTCTACAATTTTTATACTCTGTCCCAAAGGTACATAGAGTATAATAAGTTTGTGCAAAAGTATGTAACATCCAGAAGAAAGCATCTCCGACCCCATAAAGTATATATGTTCTTGATCAGCATCAACAGCCGAGTCGATATAGCCATGTCCGTCTGTCCGTCTGTCCGTCAGTCCGTCTGTCTGTCCGTATGAACGCACAGATCTCAGAGATGGTAAGAGATAGAGGTTTGACATGTATGGGACATATGCTTCTTATGTCTGCAGGCAGATCAAGTTTATTTTCAATTTTGGCCACGCCCCCTGCCGCCCCCGCAATTTAGAAAAAACATCATATCTCCTACAGTTTTAAAGATAGGTGGATTGTTCCTTCTAGATATATTTAGTAATAAGGATAACTTATCGATCAGCCAAAGAAATGGTGAAGATTGGATGAACGGTTTTCGAGCTATGATCAAAAGACTGTTCGCTGCAGCAGCGCTGCTTTCAGCTACTAATGCAGCATCAAAATTTATGCTGAGCGTATAATTTCGTTGGTACAGAGTATGCTATAGTCGGGCTTGACCGACTTTCTTTCTTATTTAAATAAAAGTTAAGGATTTAATAGGCTGATGCTACGTAGAAAAAATCTGCACGAAATTGGTTGCTGATCCATTTTGCTCATCTCCGCTTCCCTTTATTACTGTGCAATGCCGCGCAAGTGATTGGTAGTCGTATGTGCTGAGATGCCGGCATTTTTGTTTAAATTGCAGGGACAAGGTAAGTGAGTTATGAGTTCCAAGCCATACTGAAAATAGTGAAAACAATATATTTAAGCTTTGGGTTTTCAGAAGGAAGACCTCCGCCTACCGTGCCACTTTCTACCTATGTTAGACACACCCCTACCGCCCCCGCAATTTGGAAAAATTGTCATATCTCACAGTTTTAAAGATAGATGGTTTGTACCTTTTGGACTTACAAAGGATCGGTGAAGATCGGATTAACGGTTGTCGAGCTATGACCAAACGACTGTACGCTGCTTTCATCACCATCTCCTAATAGAATCATCTTCTAAATAATAAATAATGCAATCTTGACGTCTATAATTACAGCGATAACACTTGACAGCTTCAAAAGGGGGGTGTGTCATTAGCAATGACTTTTCACACACCTTGTACACATTAATCTTAAATACTATAAGTAAAAAAAAAAACACACAGACAATTTGTAGATTATAAACAACACAAAGGCATTGCCTGAAGTCGCCTTAGAACTATGAAATCAGTTCCCCTTGAGCTTTCGAAGCGTGCACTACAACAACCATGGCAAAGGATAATTTAACAGCTGTGCTACATGGCATTGAGGATCTGCGTTTGGTAGGATAACCACCTGGTACTGTTAAATGTATAAACTTTACTGAACTTAAACCTTCACTAGGAACAACGTCCCATACCGGCAATAGCCGATGATGGTAAGCAGCTGGAAGTTAATTATTGAATTTGCACACGTTTCACATCTGCCCTTTTAGAGGTTCTACTGGCCATGGATAGCGTGGGTATATGCGGTTCCGATATTCATTATCTACGGCATGGACGCATTGGTGATTTCATTTTAACCAAACCCATGATCATTGGTCACGAATCTGCCGGTGTGGTGGCCAAAATAGGCAAAAATGTTACCAATCTCAAGGTGGGTGATCGTGTGGCCATTGAACCGGGTGTACCGTGTCGGTATTGTGATCACTGCAAACAGGGCAAGTATAATCTATGCGCTGACATGGTGTTCTGTGCAACACCACCCTATGATGGCAATCTCACCCGCTATTACAAACATGCGGCGGACTTTTGTTTCAAGCTGCCGGATCATGTTAGTATGGAGGAAGGAGCCCTGCTGGAACCACTGTCGGTGGGTGTACATGCGTGTCGGCGTGCCGATGTGGGTTTGGGATCAAAAGTATTGATTCTAGGCGCTGGACCCATTGGATTAGTTACACTGCTGGTGAGTTAAGCAAAAACTGTGAACTCGTTTTTAAGCTGGAAAGCAAAATCTGGAAGGTGACGAAGAGACCCTAAAATGAGCATAGTTTGTGAAAAGTAACTTCTTATAAAGAATAAGATTAGGTTTTTGAGAAATTTAACAAGAAAATAGCTAAAAATCACGTATTAGTCGCTCATGCAAGACTATAATATTCTCAATACCCGCGAAAGAAAAGCGAGCATTGCTCATAATTTAATTATATTTCATTAATTTTTAAACAATCCTGATTACTCCCGAAAATACGAACGTATTATCTTTAACGTTTTTTTTTTCCGAAAATCTGGGGCGGGAGGAGGCGTGGCGACAATTTAAAATAAACGTAATAGACAGATCTGCAAATATAAAAGTAATTTCTTCCAAAGTTTTACACTCATCAACAAAAACTTTCTACTCAAATTAAGTTCAAACGGTGTCAATAGTAACGTAAGTACGACAATTTTTGATTTAAGTACAAAATTCTTATATTAAGTACGGTTTTTTTTATCCCGAATACTGGATTTTAGCATGTTTTGGGATTCTTTGAACTATTTTAGGATCTTTTTATACTCTGTACCAAAGGTACATAGAGTATAATAAGTTTGTGCAAAAGTATGTAACATCCAGAAGAAAGCATCTCCGACCCCATAAAGTATATATATTCTTGATCAGCATCAACAGCCGAGTCGATATAGCCATGTCCGTCTGTCCGTCTGTCTGTCCGTATGAACGCACAGATCTCAGAGATGGTAAGAGATAGAAGTTTGACATGTATGGGACATATGCTTCTTATGTCTGCAGGCAGATCAAGTTTATTTTCAATTTTCGCCACGCCCCCTCCCGCCCCCGCAATTTAGAAAAAACGTCATATCTCCCACAGTTTTTAAGATAGATGGCTTGTTCCTTCTGGACATATTTAGTTATTAGGTTAACTTATCGATCCGCCGAAGGAATGAAGAAGATCGGATGAACGGTTTTCGAGGTATGAGTATGTTATAGTCGGGCTTGACCGACTTTCTTTCCAACCCAACCACCGCCCCAGCGGGCTTCTTTATA
>JAWNNM010002222.1:0-28354 GCA_035044965.1 Lordiphosa andalusiaca | reverse complement strand
AGTAGTAGTAGTTTGTTTATTTAGATTTTTTGGCTTGGTAAGTTTACCGTTAGCCTTATATTTTAACAAAATAAATTTAACAATTAGGTATATTCTTAAGGATATTTACATTTTTTCAGTTTTCTATTTTAAAAGTTTTCCAGAATAATATTTTTTCTATAATTTATTAAAGCTTTAATGTATAATGCGAACTCCTCATTTTCTTCCAGGTAAAGTTTATTAAAATAGGCTACTCTATATTCCGCCAGGATAGGGCATAATGATATTAAACGGATTATATCCTCTCTCGATTGCGTATTACATAGCGTGCAAATACTATCGCTGTAATGAGGTAGGTAACCCAGTTGAAGCAATTCACATCTGGTCTTGAAAATAATTCCAATTGTTTCCGTGCTGTATCGCTCACTAAAGTAATTATTTATGCCAAGGTTGTAATTGAGTTGTCTATACCACACTCTCGATTCGCTTCTTCTAGCTTGATCTTCGCACTGAATTCTGTGATGTTTGTCTATCGCCACAAGTACGGCCTCCTGCGCTGCATTCCACTCCGCAGAATTCAAAACATCGCACTCTACATTATGCTCACTAAAGAGCTGCTGCCACTTTTTAAAACATTGCGTTTTGTCCCTTAGCATTTCTCGCGCAACTATTTTGGGCAGTCGATGTTCTGGCAGTCCCATGATTTTGTTTATATACCCAAAGTGCGTTCTTAGCGTGGTGAGATACATCGCCGGTAAGCCTGTTTCAAGATATAGTGCATAACTTGGAATATTAAGTGGCAGTCTAAATATCTTTTTAAGGAAGTTCCTCATCAACTTTTCCACATCATCGTAGCTTTGATAGCCCCATTCTTCCGCCGCATACCAACATAAACCAACTCAGATGCAGAGGCAATTGGACATGGAAAATAATACCAACACTGGCCAGCAAACAAAACTTCCATTGCCATTTCGCCCTGTCACAGTCTCTGAACTAGCGCTAGAAATTGCCGGATTAGAGTTAAATAAGGCGCCTGGCCTTGATCACATCAGCAACTACATCATTAAATCTTTGCCACAAAAAGCACTTATCTATCTTGCCCTTATATTTAACTCTATGTTGCGACACGGTCATTTTCCCAGGCAATGGAAGCGTGCTGTTGTTAAAATGGTTCTTAAACCAGGAAAAACCACCTCTGATGCGGGATCGTACAGGCCCATCAGCCTGTTATCCGGCTTCTCAAAGCTTTTTGAATCCCTCATTATGACCAGACTTTTTGAGTTTGACGATTTTGCTAATGCCATCCCAAACAACCAATTTGGGTTCAGAAGAGAACACGGCACTGATCAACAGCTAGCAAGAGTCACTCAATTCATGCTAAAATCTTTTGAAAACAAACAATATTGCTCTGCTGTCTTTATCGACATTAAAGAAGCATTTGATAGAGTCTGGCATGAGGGACTTCTAAATAAGCTGGTCAAACTACTTCCCTACAACATCTACAAAATTATGGAAAGCTACCTGAACGAGAGAACCTTTATAGTCAAATGCGGCGATGGAGAATTGTCAAGGGAGGGCAATATCTGCGCTGGAGTGCCTCAAGGCAGCGTATTGGGGCCAATCCTATACACAATATTTGCCTCAGATATGCCACTGCCCTCTAGCATTAACGCTAACCAACATGCTTATCTTGCCTCTGATCCAAATAGCTGCAAGTTTCTTCTCTCAACATATGCTGACGACACCTTAGTCATGAGTGCTGCCAGCTCGGTCTACGATGCAGTTAACTCAAATCAACGATACCTGACACACTTCACTGAATGGGCAAAAAAGTGGTGTATCAGTATCAACACAGATAAAACGGTCCATGTCATTTACACCAGACGTCAACTCAGCCCGGCTATGCTAGATATGAGCCCAATTATGGATGGCCTCAAACTTAAAACCGCTAATCTGTATCGCTATTTGGGTCTGCACTTAGACAGAAAACTTACTCTACAGAGACACTTAGCGTACTTGCGCTCAAGAGTTGTGGCAACTCATAAAAAACTGGACTGGCTTGTGGGAAAAAGGAGCAAACTGATAAAATCCTGCAAAGTGGTTGCAATAAAGCAACTTATCATGCCAATCTGGCAGTACGCTATCCCCATTTGGGGGGCTCTGGTGTCCAATACACAGTTTTATAGAGTGGAGTCTCTACAAAACCGGATTAACAGAAATGTTGTTGGAGCTGGAAGGTATTCTACCAATGTCTATATTAGGGAAAAATACAAGCTAAAATCAGCAGAGGAATTCTACCAACAAGCTTGTGGCAGGCTTGCAAATTCCCTAAATAGTCACCCTAATAAGGAAGCACGCAAGCTTATCTCAGACCCTTTCATCCCTGAGAGACTTGAGAGACCAAGGTATAAGCTACAATTGGAGAAGAACGTCATTCCACTACACCAACAACAACAACAACACCTAACTCAACAACAGCCGCTGCAACAAAATCCCTTACCAACTCTTTTAAAATTGGAAGTGGATTCTAAAAATGCCCAAATTATGCAGCAACAACTACAACTTCAACAACAACAAAGGCAGCTGCCAAGTCAACCAGTCATACGATTCAACGAAACGCTAATCAACCTGTACGCGAGAAGACTCAGAAGAGGCGAAATGGACAGAGAAACCATCCAACAACGTATTAAGGATCAACCAATCGAAATACAGCGTCTAATTCTGCCTCCACTAACAACATCTGAAGTGACTCTGACTGAGGAACAACTGCTGGAAATGAGACTGAATAAACTACAGCTGCAGATGGCCCAAGAAATGGATGACGCTCTTCTTGAGGATCCATTTCCATGGCCCACCATTTCTACTCTCAATGAGCCTCAGCCTGCTCAGCTACTGGGCGTTTGGGCAAATACTGCTCAAATTAATCTACGCCCCCAGAAGGATGACCCTCAGACGAAGAAGGATGACCAAAAAACTGCGCTCAATACTAACCAAAACATTACTAACACCTCTCTATCTAACCTACAGAAACTTCCCTGCCAAACACAGTTGGCCAAAAGAAGACTGCTAGGAAATGTTGGTACTGGGCTGCTACCAATCCTACTCTTGAGCATTCAGATGGTCCCTAAACAGACGAGTCTCTACCCTTTCAATGGACAGCTAAAACCACCTAAGCCTGGCTTATACACTAGGCACCGAGCTACTAGGACTAACCATACTCACTCTCTGCCTCACAGGACAACCGTCCGAAAGAGTAGACGCAGCTACAAGTGGGCAAGAGAGGGTCCTCCAACGCTGTTGATGACTGGCGGCAATCCTCTAAACATCCCTCGGAGGCCAATCCACAGCTCGCACTGGTCTGCCAATCAGATGCCACGCCCTCCTGATGATTCATCCCAGCATTGATCCTGAAAAAAACAAATCTAATAAGAATTTGGCAAACATTTGCAAAATTTGCAAAAAAAAAAATCTCTTCCTCTTCTATTCAGGCCAATGGCCACCAAATCAATTTTGGTGCAGGCTGTGCAGCCAATCCTGGTGCACTTCCGGGTCCAGATGTCCATCCAGACGACTCGCAGGCCACCTCCAAGCTATCCTGCATCATCTCCAGAGCTAAAAAGTGTATTTAATTGTGTTTTTCAAACACTTTTAAATCGCACAATTTACTCAGGCTGGCTGGCCGGTCACAGACACACACACATACACGGGCCTGTATGTGCTTCTTCTTCTACTTTGGCCATGGCCACCAAACTCACTTTTTGGTGCAGGCTGTGCAGCCAATCCTGGTGCACTTCCGGGTCCAGATGTTCATCCAGACGACTCGCAGGCCACCTCCAAGCTATCCTGCTTCATCTCCAGGGCCAAAAAGTGTATTTAAATGTGTTTTGCAAACACATTTAAAATCACTGATTTGCTCTGGCTGGCTGGCCGGTCACACACACACACACATACACGGGCCTGGTGTTTTGGCTGGTATCGGCTAATTGGGCTGCTGACCTGGACGGACAATTTGCAGGTCAAATTGGCGACTCCTCCTGTTGCTCATCCACTTGTCCTGGAACCTGCAAATGCATTTATTACCAAATGCCAAACAAATTCTAAATGCACTTATCTGATCTGGAGGCTGGCCATACACACACACATACATTGGCACTGGCAGTGTGTCCAATGTTTACATCCTGTTGGCGGCGGTTTCTGGGTTCCTTGCAGCTGCCCTCCTGATGCTGAGTAGATGGCCAGATGACTGAAGAGCTGATACAAATTTATAAAATGTTAATTTAAGTTTATTTTCATTGTTTAATGTTTATTTTTAATTACCTTTAAGTTCTTCTCAATGTTAATCCACTGCTTAGAGTCACGGCATTGCCAACACAAAATTTGGTCAACAGCTGTGCAAGCAGTCCCACTTGTTGATATACATCTACAGTGGGCTAAACTCAATGTTATTAGTATTAAAATTTTTGTCTGTATAGAATCAAATGTTCCTAAAAATATTTATAAAATGCTTGTAAACATGCAAAAGTAAATAAAAGAAGGCGAAGGAGTGTCTCTGCAGTCACTCCCGAGCTGTTATTAGTGTGCCACAGATGCCACTTAAATCAAAAAACTTAAATCAAAAAAAAAAACTGCAGTCACTCCCGAGCTGTTATTAGTGTGCCACAGATGCCACTTAAATCAAAAAAAAACTTAAATCAAACTTAAATCAAAAAAAAAATCAAAAAGCCACTTAAATCAAAAAAAAAAACTTAAATCAAAAAAAAAAACTTAAATCAAATAAATCAAAAAACTTAAATCAAAAAATCAAAAATCAAAAAAAACTTTAAATCAAAAACGTGGAAAATTTATACCAATTTAAAACAAAAAACTTAAAAACGTTAACTAAAATTAAATGAGGAGGTGAACAATAATTTACAAAATCTAAAATAATTGCTGCTAAAAGCCGCCAATAAAGTGACAAATTGCTAAAAACCTACAAAACTAAAACGGCATCATCCAAGTCAATCTTTTGTGCAACAACCAAGCGGGCGGCAACAATTCATTTTTAATTCGTCCTATGTCTATTCGTACGTGTGTGTGTTCTGTTTGTTTTACTTGTTTAAAACAATATATGTGAGCTATATGCATATGTATTTGCTCTATTAGTGCTTGTGACGTTTATGTATACACGCATACACACATAAAAGTGCTAGCAGAAAAGAGTAGCGTCCACTAAGATGGCTTCCGCGCGCAAAATTAACACTAATACCAAGAAACAAGCGTCTCCAACGCGCGCGCTTATGCTACTCGAACCGCCAAACCGCTCTTTGGCGCCAACTGAGACAAACTCACCACTTGGAGATCGCACACTAACGCATCATATGTGTGAGAGCGACGCTAGGGGTGAATTCCTCTCACACATTAATACCAATGCGTGTGATGCCAGTCTAAATGTCGTTAACTTGGATTCTGACAACGACGTGTCAAATGACGCGGATTCTACATGCTACTCCCACCTTGACCCTGCTCTGTTCGTATCTACACTGAACAATGGAAATAACAGCAGCTCTACAGATGACTCTACAGGCCAGCAGCAGCAGCAATTAAATAAAGATAAGTCACCTCATCTATCACCAATTCAACCGCCAGAACAGCTTTTTGCCCCAGCTACCTATATGGTGGCCTCTACACCCAAATCACTGAGAGCTCTTTTTACATCTCCTACTGAGCCATTAAATGCGAAAAAATCTGCCCTAACCAAACCCGTGGCTAAGGTGGAAAAAATTAATTTAAGCAACCTAAAACGTAAAGCAAAAACTGCTTCAAGCCCAGCTAAATTTAAACGTCTGTCACCAAGCTCTACAAACGCTTTTCTTGAAAATCCTGCACTTAAAAATCAGAGGCCAATTGTTAAATTAATTGATGTGGCAAAAAGGGCAGCCTTGTTCAACATTGTTGCTTCCAATGGAAGCACAAATTTATTTCCAATAAACAATGTTAATGACAAATTAAATGAATAATTTTACAAATGCTCATATTAATTTCCCTGCTTATTCTACCGCCCAGCCTTACTACCGAACTAATCCTATATACACTGCTAACAATAACATAAGCACACCAGATTATACTACTACTACTTTAGGGAAACACAACCTGAATATTGCATTTTGGAATGCATGTGGAGTCAGAAACAAACTCTTAGAATTAGAGCAATACATGTCTACGAACCTGATAGACATAATGATGATTACAGAAACTCGAGTTGACTCCTCTATCAATCCATCTGTCTCTACTATGAATATCGCAGGTTATCACACATTCACAGCTCCACATCCTCACAACACAAGGAGTGGAGGAGTTGCTGTTTTCGTAAAGCAACAAATCAAACACATTGCACTTCAACCTATCTCGCTTGCTTGTATACAATGTTCTCCTATTGCCATATCTATTGGCAAAAACGAAAAACTAGTAATCGCACCTGTTTACTGCCCACCAATATTCAAGTGGTCATCAACTCACTTTTCAATGTTTTTCAAGCACATTGGCAGCCTTTATAAAGGCTCGAAATTAATTTTGTGCGGAGATTGGAATGCCAAACACTCATGGTGGGGTAACGTGAGGTCCTGCACTCGAGGAACTGCGTTAATGCAGTCTATTCACCAAAATCGAAAGCTTAATATTTTGGCAACAGGCGGAGCTACACACTTCCCTCACGACCTCAGAAAAAGACCATCTGCAATTGACTTTGCGGTCTATTCTGGCATCACACCTGACAGAATCAGCACAAAATCTACAATTGATCTTGGATCCGATCATTTGCCAGTCCAAATAAAGCTGGCCTATGGACATGCAAATGTATCTGCTGAATCGGCTAAACGAACTCGAACTCTATTACCAAAAAATGCCAATATTAAAAAATTCCACAACTTCATTGAGCAACGAATTCTACTCAATACTGAAATTAATTCAGGCGCTGATATAGAAGATGCTGTTGACATCTTCACAGATCTAATTTCAAATGCTGCCAGAGCAGCGACTCCGCTGTCTCGTAAAAATCAACATCATAATGGCTATTTTTCTAACAACAGAAAAATCCAAAGATTAGTTCTGCTCAACCGCAAACATAAAAAGGAATTCATGATTTTGCGCAATCAAATTGCAAAGGAAATCTACAAAAGCACACAAAATCAACTTAAAAAAGCAATTCGTGAGGAAAAAAGCAAGCAGACAAACAAATTGTTCGAAGAAATCGACCCACAGGACCGATACAGGATGCAGAAATTATGGAAAATAACTAATCGATTTAAAAGACAGCCTGAGCCAAACTGGCCTTTAAAAATACCAAATCTAAACCCTAGTAGTAGTAGTCATAGGAGCAGAACAAATCAAATCTACCTGGAGAAATGGACAAAAGATAGTTCGGAGAAGGCTGAGGCCTTTGCTGCTCACCTAGAGGGAAGGTTTAAACCTATCTTCACAAACTCACCAGAATTTCGGGATAGAATCGCAACAGAGCTAGGACACATTAAACAACAGAAAATGCTGCAACATAAACCAACTCAGATGCAGAGGCAATTGGACATGGAAAATAATACCAACACTGGCCAGCAAACAAAACTTCCATTGCCATTTCGCCCTGTCACAGTCTCTGAACTAGCGCTAGAAATTGCCGGATTAGAGTTAAATAAGGCGCCTGGCCTTGATCACATCAGCAACTACATCATTAAATCTTTGCCACAAAAAGCACTTATCTATCTTGCCCTTATATTTAACTCTATGTTGCGACACGGTCATTTTCCCAGGCAATGGAAGCGTGCTGTTGTTAAAATGGTTCTTAAACCAGGAAAAACCACCTCTGATGCGGGATCGTACAGGCCCATCAGCCTGTTATCCGGCTTCTCAAAGCTTTTTGAATCCCTCATTATGACCAGACTTTTTGAGTTTGACGATTTTGCTAATGCCATCCCAAACAACCAATTTGGGTTCAGAAGAGAACACGGCACTGATCAACAGCTAGCAAGAGTCACTCAATTCATGCTAAAATCTTTTGAAAACAAACAATATTGCTCTGCTGTCTTTATCGACATTAAAGAAGCATTTGATAGAGTCTGGCATGAGGGACTTCTAAATAAGCTGGTCAAACTACTTCCCTACAACATCTACAAAATTATGGAAAGCTACCTGAACGAGAGAACCTTTATAGTCAAATGCGGCGATGGAGAATTGTCAAGGGAGGGCAATATCTGCGCTGGAGTGCCTCAAGGCAGCGTATTGGGGCCAATCCTATACACAATATTTGCCTCAGATATGCCACTGCCCTCTAGCATTAACGCTAACCAACATGCTTATCTTGCCTCTGATCCAAATAGCTGCAAGTTTCTTCTCTCAACATATGCTGACGACACCTTAGTCATGAGTGCTGCCAGCTCGGTCTACGATGCAGTTAACTCAAATCAACGATACCTGACACACTTCACTGAATGGGCAAAAAAGTGGTGTATCAGTATCAACACAGATAAAACGGTCCATGTCATTTACACCAGACGTCAACTCAGCCCGGCTATGCTAGATATGAGCCCAATTATGGATGGCCTCAAACTTAAAACCGCTAATCTGTATCGCTATTTGGGTCTGCACTTAGACAGAAAACTTACTCTACAGAGACACATAGCGTACTTGCGCTCAAGAGTTGTGGCAACTCATAAAAAACTGGACTGGCTTGTGGGAAAAAGGAGCAAACTGATAAAATCCTGCAAAGTGGTTGCAATAAAGCAACTTATCATGCCAATCTGGCAGTACGCTATCCCCATTTGGGGGGCTCTGGTGTCCAATACACAGTTTTATAGAGTGGAGTCTCTACAAAACCGGATTAACAGAAATGTTGTTGGAGCTGGAAGGTATTCTACCAATGTCTATATTAGGGAAAAATACAAGCTAAAATCAGCAGAGGAATTCTACCAACAAGCTTGTGGCAGGCTTGCAAATTCCCTAAATAGTCACCCTAATAAGGAAGCACGCAAGCTTATCTCAGACCCTTTCATCCCTGAGAGACTTGAGAGACCAAGGTATAAGCTACAATTGGAGAAGAACGTCATTCCACTACACCAACAACAACAACAACACCTAACTCAACAACAGCCGCTGCAACAAAATCCCTTACCAACTCTTTTAAAATTGGAAGTGGATTCTAAAAATGCCCAAATTATGCAGCAACAACTACAACTTCAACAACAACAAAGGCAGCTGCCAAGTCAACCAGTCATACGATTCAACGAAACGCTAATCAACCTGTACGCGAGAAGACTCAGAAGAGGCGAAATGGACAGAGAAACCATCCAACAACGTATTAAGGATCAACCAATCGAAATACAGCGTCTAATTCTGCCTCCACTAACAACATCTGAAGTGACTCTGACTGAGGAACAACTGCTGGAAATGAGACTGAATAAACTACAGCTGCAGATGGCCCAAGAAATGGATGACGCTCTTCTTGAGGATCCATTTCCATGGCCCACCATTTCTACTCTCAATGAGCCTCAGCCTGCTCAGCTACTGGGCGTTTGGGCAAATACTGCTCAAATTAATCTACGCCCCCAGAAGGATGACCCTCAGACGAAGAAGGATGACCAAAAAACTGCGCTCAATACTAACCAAAACATTACTAACACCTCTCTATCTAACCTACAGAAACTTCCCTGCCAAACACAGTTGGCCAAAAGAAGACTGCTAGGAAATGTTGGTACTGGGCTGCTACCAATCCTACTCTTGAGCATTCAGATGGTCCCTAAACAGACGAGTCTCTACCCTTTCAATGGACAGCTAAAACCACCTAAGCCTGGCTTATACACTAGGCACCGAGCTACTAGGACTAACCATACTCACTCTCTGCCTCACAGGACAACCGTCCGAAAGAGTAGACGCAGCTACAAGTGGGCAAGAGAGGGTCCTCCAACGCTGTTGATGACTGGCGGCAATCCTCTAAACATCCCTCGGAGGCCAATCCACAGCTCGCACTGGTCTGCCAATCAGATGCCACGCCCTCCTGATGATTCATCCCAGCATTGATCCTGAAAAAAACAAATCTAATAAGAATTTGGCAAACATTTGCAAAATTTGCAAAAAAAAAAAATCTCTTCCTCTTCTATTCAGGCCAATGGCCACCAAATCAATTTTGGTGCAGGCTGTGCAGCCAATCCTGGTGCACTTCCGGGTCCAGATGTCCATCCAGACGACTCGCAGGCCACCTCCAAGCTATCCTGCATCATCTCCAGAGCTAAAAAGTGTATTTAATTGTGTTTTTCAAACACTTTTAAATCGCACAATTTACTCAGGCTGGCTGGCCGGTCACAGACACACACACATACACGGGCCTGTATGTGCTTCTTCTTCTACTTTGGCCATGGCCACCAAACTCACTTTTTGGTGCAGGCTGTGCAGCCAATCCTGGTGCACTTCCGGGTCCAGATGTTCATCCAGACGACTCGCAGGCCACCTCCAAGCTATCCTGCTTCATCTCCAGGGCCAAAAAGTGTATTTAAATGTGTTTTGCAAACACATTTAAAATCACTGATTTGCTCTGGCTGGCTGGCCGGTCACACACACACACACATACACGGGCCTGGTGTTTTGGCTGGTATCGGCTAATTGGGCTGCTGACCTGGACGGACAATTTGCAGGTCAAATTGGCGACTCCTCCTGTTGCTCATCCACTTGTCCTGGAACCTGCAAATGCATTTATTACCAAATGCCAAACAAATTCTAAATGCACTTATCTGATCTGGAGGCTGGCCATACACACACACATACATTGGCACTGGCAGTGTGTCCAATGTTTACATCCTGTTGGCGGCGGTTTCTGGGTTCCTTGCAGCTGCCCTCCTGATGCTGAGTAGATGGCCAGATGACTGAAGAGCTGATACAAATTTATAAAATGTTAATTTAAGTTTATTTTCATTGTTTAATGTTTATTTTTAATTACCTTTAAGTTCTTCTCAATGTTAATCCACTGCTTAGAGTCACGGCATTGCCAACACAAAATTTGGTCAACAGCTGTGCAAGCAGTCCCACTTGTTGATATACATCTACAGTGGGCTAAACTCAATGTTATTAGTATTAAAATTTTTGTTTGTATAGAATCAAATGTTCCTAAAAATATTTATAAAATGCTTGTAAACATGCAAAAGTAAATAAAAGAAGGCGAAGGAGTGTCTCTGCAGTCACTCCCGAGCTGTTATTAGTGTGCCACAGATGCCACTTAAAATCAAAAAGCCACTTTAAATCAAAAAACTTAAAATCAAAAAAAAAACACATTAAATCAAATAAAAAAAAAAAACTAAATCAAAATTAAATCAAATACCACTTTAAATCAAAAAAAAAAAATGGCATCATATAAACAACCTTGGGTGCAACAACCCAGCGGGCGGCAATAATTAATTTTTAGGTGTGTGTGTTCTGTTTGATTTAGTTGTATAAAACAATATATGTGAGCTATACACATATGAATTTGTACTATTAGTGTTTGAAGTATCACATTTTTCATAGAATTAAGAACCCAATTGACATTTTGTAGATTTAAGCCTAGGACCCATGTGACGGAATAAGTGTGAAGTTTTCTTTTATTGTTTTGTAGATTTAAGCATAGGACCCATACGACAGGGAGTAAGCATGAAGTTTCCATTATTGTTTTATAGTTAAGTTAAGTATAGTTAACAGAATATACATTTAATTTTTCTAACTAAGCGCCCATATTTAAATTACCCGCAAAAAGCGTATGAACTAGTCATTGGACAAATCGTCAAACGGCAGCAGCAAGCGGACAAACCACAGCAGAGAGACAGAAAAGGCACAAACACACGCACAACGGAGCCAGCAGCAAGAACAACCAACAACAACCGGTTCCCCCGGCATTCAGGTCTATGTCCTGGAACCGACGCAGTGCCCACCACAGCACTGCCCAAGGATTGCCACTCCCGGCAAACGGGAAGTCAAGTATGTACCCTACCCTTTCTTTTATCCTATCCTTTGTTTTTCCCCTAACTGAGCAAGCAACGCCGGCCTGCTTGCTCAGACTTCTACTTCTTCGCGCCGGTGATGTAGAGACAAACCCAGGGCCCACGATCTATGCGTGCTCGGTGTGTAGGAGGAGGATAACTCGAGGAGTGTGCTCTGTGCTGTGCTACAGCTGCAGAGATTGGTGTCATCTTCGATGTTCTGGCCTAGCCAGACATCAAGACCACACCGCAAGCTTCCAGTGTCCCTCCTGTGACCACCGCACACCACCACAAACCACACCCATCCCCCGCAACCACGCCACCCAAACCACAATAGTCCCAACCCACACAACCAGGAACGCGCAACGCCCTGCTACCAGACAACCTACCCCCACCCCTCAGAGCAACACAACCAGCACCGCCACTCCTTGCAGTCCCAAGGACTTTAAAATCCTGCAATGGAATTGCAATGGCCTAAGTAGGAAGGTTGTAGAAATAACCAACTACATGGCCCAGAAAGGAGTATTGCTGGCTGCCCTCCAAGAGACCAAGCTTACGAGGCTGAACTCGCTAGCCTCCTCTTCCAACTACACCACCCTGCGTTCTGATTGCGAGCGCAATAAAGGAGGAGGACTAGCGTTCGTCATCCACAGGTCGGTAAACTACCGACCCCTAGGACTAACAAGTACTGACGAACATATTGAAGTCCAAGGCATAGCGATCAGGAGTGGTACGGACGAAATAGAGGTAGTAAACGTCTACATAGGGAGAGATGAGAATGGTGGTGGGAGACTTTAATGCCCATAGCACTGCCTGGTTCTCGAACCTGGGCTGCGACTCGAGAGGAGACCTCTTAGAGGAGCAAATAGACTCCTCTGACTTTTGCTCCATTAATGAGGATAACCCCACGCGGATCACCGCAACTTGTCGTAGCTCCCCTGACATCACCATCGTCAGCCCGGCCGGATATTGCGCTTGGCTCTGACCACATCCCCATCTCTATCAAAGTCACAAAATATGCGGGTTTCATTACATCCGAACACCGCACTTTTGTGAACTTTGCCAAGACTGATTGGGAAAGATTCGAGTCAAGAATAGAGACTGCACTTGCCCCACTACCACCCCCAGACACTGTCCACGAAGGCGAACGTTGCTTCAGGAACATCCTTACTGGAGCTGCAAAACGATGCATCCCTGCCGGACGCATCCCGCAGCTGCGACCCCTCTTCCCCGCAGAGGCAGTACCCCTTGCGAATAAAAGAGATGTCCTCAGGAAGGATGACCCAACGAATCCAGAAATCCAGGCGCTCAGCGACGAGGTCACGAAGCTTGTGAACTAACACAGAAATAATAAATAGATCCAGAAGCTGTCAGAGCTGGATAAAGGCTCCAAAAAGCTTTCGCGTTTGAGGGGCACACACCACTTGACCCTAAAAAGTGTGCCACTGCCTTCAACAGGCAGTTTGTTCCCAAGCCGTCTCGTACAGATAAGTCCAAACGCACGATAGCCCGAAGGATCCGAAATCTCCCCTTGGAGGAGGAGCAACTATCCTTCAGTGAGGCAGAAATTGAAGTGGCTATTAAGGATTCTAAGCCATCAACTGCGATCGGACCGGATGGATTGGCAGCCATCATGCTGAGGCATATTGGACCGCTGGCAATCAGATACTTAACACACACACTCAACCTGATAATCCCGAGTATCTGGAAAACTGGGAAAATAATTCCGATACTCAAATCCGGGAAGCCAGCGGAACAAGGTTCCTCATACCACCCGATCACCCTCCTTTCGCCGATAATCAAGATCCTCGAAGCCCTTCTACTACCGACCCTACGAGAGCATCTCATCCCTGCTAAACACCAGCATGGTTTCAGAGCAGGCCACAGCACCACATCAGCTTTATGCGAGCGCACCATAGCTGCTGGCCTAAACAGCGTGAGACCCCACGAGAGGTCTGTTCTTGTAGCGCTTGACCTGTCAAAGGCCTTTGACATGGTCAGCCACTCCATCTTGCTACAAGACATCCACCGAAGCAGCCTCCCAAACCACACCAAGAGGTGGTTGTTAAACTACCTCTCCGGAAGGCAAGCCAAGGTGGATTTCCGAGGTAATAGCTCCAAGACCCGCATAGTTAAGTAAGGGGTACCCCAAGGCGGAGTTCTCTCGCCACTGCTCTTCAATGCGTACATCTCAGGGATCCCACAACCGCCCCCTGAGGTAAAGCTGTTGACGTACGCGTACGACTGCACCATCATTTCCACGGGAAGAGATGGTATCCAAATAACTCACAGACCAAACTCCTACCTTGCTTGCCTTGCTGATTTCTTCACAAGCAGGAACCTCAGCCTGTCTGCCTCGAAATCTTCGGCAACGCTCCTCACGACATGGACGAAACAGGTTAAAACGCAATTGGATATCCACATAGGTGGGCAAAGGATACCTACCATCAATCATCCTAAGATCCTCGGCGTCACCTTCGATTCCATGTTCACGTTCTCCAAGCATTCGAAGGACGTGATAAAAAAGGTCAGGAGCCGCAACAAGGTACTGAAGGCGATATCTGGTAGCACCTGTGGGAAGGAGAAATAGACGATCTCGACCACCTACAAGGCCATAGGTAGATCCATATTAAACTATGCCGCCCCGATATGGTCCCCCTCGATCAGCGACACCCAATTGCGGAACCTACAGCTAGCGCAAAACGCTGCGCTGTGGGTAGCTACGGGCTGTCACCTGATGACCCACCCGGACCATCTCCATCAGGACACCGAGATCCTCCCTGTCCGCCACCATAATCAACTCCTCACCCAACAGTTCCTTATCGGATGTCACTGCACGTCTCACCCTAATCACGACTGCACTATGGATCGCATGTCAAGGAGACCCAAAGCAGTGCGATACGATCTGAGAACTGAACTCCCCAAGGTGCAGCAACTTTTGGGAAATGGCACGGTGGCAGCAACAACATGCGCTGAAGCCAAAAAGAAGGCACACACCGACATCGTCTCCTCCACCATGGATGCCTACCAACTGAACATCGTCCTAGGAGGAAGGCCCCCAACTATCGATGACACGGAGAAGACGCTCCTGAGACACGCCAGAGCGACACTAGCTCAGCTCCGCTCCGGTAAAAGCAGGCACCTCAACAGCTACCTTGCCCGCATCAATCCGGAAGTCACAGACGAGTGTCCCAAATGTCGTATCGGACCACACGACACCAAACACCTCTTCGAGTGTCCTCTGAATCCTACCGAACTTACGCGACTAGCTTTATGGTCCCACCCAGTAGAGGTATCTTCCTTCCTCGACCTGGGCAGGGAATAGTCCCCTACATCCACCTTTAATTTACCCTATTCCGTTTACTTTCCTTTCTTTCTTTACATGTACATACGATACTTCCCAGCCGTTACAACAACAACAAAAGACGCGAACACAAGCACTCACACATACAGCGGAGTCAGCAGCAGAGAGTGAGAAAAGGCTCAACACACGCACAGCAGAGCCGGCATCAAGAAGCAACGGTAAATAGAGAACAACACAGCGAGCGACAAGGCGCTCGCACTCACACACACACACACACACACACACACACGGCTTCTAGCAGTAGACGATTGTTGTCAGACAGAGTGCTAGTGTATGATACCGATGAAGGCCCTCGGCGTTTCAACGTGACGGCAGGCGTCCCACAGGGGTCGGTCCTTGGACCACTTCTGTGGAACATAATGTTAAGAACATGTGTTAAGAGTACAACTACCTAGGGTTGCAAGCTGATTGGGTTTGCTGATGACCTAGCGCAAAGGAAGTTGGACAGCTGGAGGCAGTTGCAAATGCGGCGATTAAGCAAGTGGCCAGATGGATGAAGGAAGCCCATCTAGAACTAGCTGGACAAACTAGCTTGGCACTTGAAATGAAGGAGATTTACGAAGGGCGAGCAATGAGGGAAAATCCAGTGACGATTGATGTCTTAGGAAAGTCGAAAAGAGTTGTGTCGATGGCTACATGGCAGGCGCGGTGGGACATGGCCACCAACGCGAGATGGACCCACCGATTAATCCCAAATCTAGAAGAATGGATAAGAAGGACGGAAGGGGAATACCAACACAGGTTCAAGCACGAAGACACACCGGAATGCCCGGAATGCCCAAATGAGACGGAAAATCCATACCACGTAATGTACCGCTGCCTAAGGTACAGGACCAGTAAGCGTTTGTACCATCCATTGAGCACCTCGTCAGCTACATGCTAGAGTCGGATTCTAACTGGAGAGCTATTGGAGAGCTCATTATAGGCATCCAGAGCGATCTGAGAAGATGCGAACGACAGCGACGCGCAACGGAGAGTGCCTAAAATAGGCAACCCATCCCCGCGAAGTAATACCTAACGGTGATCCTGCGGGGAATGAGGTGTGATTTGTGTGGGAGTGTATTTATCACGTAAGCGCCAACGCTGTTGGTGAATCGTGCATGCTGTTGGTACGGGCCAACAGTATCTTTAGAAGATTTACATCCTCCCATAGCGTATCCATGGAAAAAAAAACACACACACACACACTCCCAACAGATATTAAGTTTGTAACATTAATGAAAAATAAACGAATATAAAAAAAAAAAAAAAACAAGCATATCCAAAACCCACCCGATGCGATCGTTTGGCGCGTGCCAAAAGTGTGTGAGAGCGAGAGAGAAGATGCCCCAGCAGAGCAGAGCTTGACCAGACAGAGGCTGGAGTTGCTTCTACAAAAGCCAAGGCGATCACTCCTAGTTTGGCCGCGATGCAACGCGGAAGCGCAAAAGTGAAATACACACTGCCCAGACCCAGTGCCACGCCTCCTCGGTAAATTTAATCGTGACCACGCCAAAAAAAACAACGCAGCTTCCAGCAACATAGCAATGAGGACAAGAGTAAGAATATTCGAAGAAAATGCAGCAGGGAAAACAAAATCCAGCGGGTAAGCCCAGGCTTGGCCGTGAAAAACGGAGTAGGAAAGAAAAGAATTGTGCGGTCAGGGAAATGCCTTTTCTTGTAATCCTGTGTGCCCCAGTCCATGAATATTTGTGAACAAAAGTGTGAAAAGAGAAAGTTCAGTGAAAATTTGATAAGAAATAGTGTTTCCTCAAACGGCCTCTAGTGGGTCAAGCTAGCACACCTTGATGGGTCGCCGGAGGTGTGTGTGGCTTGACAGACTTCGGCCGGTGCACGTGGGTAAGACGCCAAATTGCGCTGGGTTGCCGGCAATTTGGCGTGTTGCGCACAGAAGAAACTCGCGTCGAAAGGGATCGGTGCACACCTTGCTGGGTCGTCGGATGTGTGATAGCTTGATTCACTCCAGTCAGTGTGGCAGTAGAATTCGTCATTTTGCGCTGGGCTGCCGGCAACTTGACGAGAGTTTCAGCTTGACATAGTTGGTACACTTCACGGTTTTGGCCTTGGAGCAGACGTGGGTTGAATTTGGCCAATCTGTGCTGGGTCGCCGACAGTTGGCCGGCTTTGAACCACCTCTGCTCTGGAAGGGGAGTTCGTTTTGGAACTTCCTACGTTGAGCTGGGTTGCCGTCAACGTGGTGTGAGCAAATCGAACTCATTTATTTTCCACGCGAGTTTGACAAATTTACAGAAATTTTCCCCTATTCCCGAGTCCCGACACTTAAATAAATATTTTTTGTAAGTCACCCTGGGCATGACTGAGCCCTACCTCAGCTGAGAAACTTCCTTACAAATGACGGCCGAGCAGGGACTCTGGGAAAAAATTTATATTTTTTATGGAAAAGTAAAGGGATTTTAACACCTTCCATGGTCTAAAGACCCATAAGAAAATTTCAACATATAGAAAAAAAAAAAATAAAAACCTTCCCGAATAAAGTGTATTAAAATCATTTGGCCACGAGGGTTATTTCTTAGAGTGCCATCCCTAAAATTCATACTCCCAGTCCGGTATATTAATTAGACGCGGGAAACCGTAGTACAGGCTGCGCAAGAAATCAAAGAGCACACAGCGAGGGATGATCCGAATCGCCAAGAAGTTTTTATTTCTTTCCCTGGGTATATTCTAACCTAAAAAAAAACCTACATGCAAGCGACGCCAGGCCTGAACGGTAAAAGTTTTTTTTTCCATCCCACATTTTGCGTTGTTCTTCCCCCCGCACCACGATTTTGGTTTCCAGACATTACTCAAAGGCCAGCCTACGCTAAGTTACCGCTAATCTGCATGGTGGGAGCGTGCCTCTCGAACAAATTTATTTTTTCTGATTTCTCAATACATGTTGGAGCGAGAGAGCAGATCATCGAAGTGTTACAAGAGGGAGCCGAGAACACATAGAAGCAGAGCACCAGCAGAAGCAGAGCACCAGAAGAAGCAGAGCATCGGTTGTAGCCGCGGCAGCGAATCACCAGCAGCAGAGGCAGCGGGACAATTGTGGCTGCGAAGTGAGAGCAACCAAACGGGAGCAGAAAAGCAGCGGCAGCGCGTCGTCAGCGAACAAGCATTTGGCACAAAGAAGCATATAAAAGGAGGGCCGAGTCTGATCTGGGAAAGTCGAACGCAGAGTCTTATCGAGAGAACACATCTATGCCTTACATCGTCGCGAACTAAATCGAACCTTATTAAACCGGAGTAGAAACTAACCGAGTCCTTTCATGTCTTTTGTCAAAAGCACGTGTCGAGTAAAAATTAGCCGAGTCCTTTTCCAAACGCACGTGTCGAGCCCAAGTCAACCTTTTTCTTTTGGAGTAATTTTTTGCAAAGCGCGTTGCAAGTACACCGAGTCCTTTCGGGATCCAGTTGTTTCCAAGCCTCTTAGGGTTTATCGATCGAAACAGAACCGTGTCCTTTTGGCATTTGCTTAAGCACGTGTGCCCTCATTCGGGATCGAGTTTTATAATTCAAATTTCGAAATAAAAGCGGAGCTAGTCGGGACTAAATTGGTGTACGCTGGATTTCCTTCCGTCGCAAAAACGAGCTGTTAAGCATAGCCAAATTGCTTCAGGTTGACCAATCCGGTACGGTGTAAGTGTTGCGCAGCCGAATTTCCACGTGCATCACGAATGGGAAGTTCTCAGCAGACATGAAGACCCGCTTGGAGGAGCTGGAGGCCACATTTGGAGAGGCACCAACCCCAGATCCTGCGGATAGGAAGTCCAGAGCAACTTCTCCCTTGGTCTACCGCGAAGCCAAACCAGGCCCTTCGACTGGAGCGCATTTGAAGGCACCGGGGACGTACCCAAAAGGGGCTTACAAGGACCCTCTTCTTTGAAGGGAGACCAGTCGGTCGCAGTTTCTCAGCGTGTACCCCGGGAGGAGATATCCTATGCTTCTCTGGCTGAGAATAAAAGTACTATCGGGTCGAGCAGAGAGCTGGTTCCGTACGTTTAAAATGCAGGACGCCGTGTGGACGACTTTTAAGAAGCAGTTTTATGACTTTTTCCTACCGCCAAGGTATTTCCAACGTCTGGAGGATGCCATTCGAGTTCGTCGTCAGCTACCAGGCGAACATTTTAAGGAATATCTAGTGGAACTGAGACTTATGGAGAACAGGAGCTGGAAAGCCATGCCAAGCCCGATGGCGAAGAGCCCCACTAATTGATAGAACACCCCTTGTGGCTCGAAGGCAGGAGGATCGCGGCGTTGGTATCGATCGAGGGTGAGTCCTTTACGGCAACTTTAAACACAGGTGCGTCTCGGAGTTTCATTAAGGACCAGGTAGCAAGGCGGCTGAGCAATCAGCATAATCATCGGGAGGTAAGGACGAGGATCACTTTGGCAGACGGTTCGAAGAGAGATGTGACACAAGCTTTGGTAGTCGAGGTACGTATTGACCAGCGCCAAACCAACAACAGAGACAACAGAGAACACAGAGACAACAGAGATAACAGAGAACACAGAGACAACAGAGAACACAGAGACAACAGAGAACGCAGGACAACAGAGAACACAGAGGCAACAGAGAACATAGAAACAACAGAGATCGCGGTAACTACAGAGACAAACGAAACAACAGACAGACCCCGGACCGAAAAGACAACACAAAAACTAAGCAGATCAGTTCAGAGAAAAGCAGCCAACAGGGCATCCCGTGACCCATATACCCGTCCAACCTTGGAATCATTGGTTGACGCAGCAACGGCTCGACTTCGAAACCCCTTTAGTAGATCCCAGCGAGCGGATCTAATAGAAAGCCCACCAAGTCCGAACTCCCAGGAGACCGAGGTCGTACCAGTCATGTTGGCAACAGTTCATGGTGACCCAGAACTTTTAGCCGAACAACCACCACCAGTAACAGATTAGTTGCCTTCCTCGGAGAAGACCCTGGAGCCTTGGGTGCGCGCTTTCCTGGAGGAGGAGTTAGCGAAGTTTGAAGGCCTCACTGGTGTCTCCACAATCGCTGAGCATACTATCATCATGGGGGATAACAAGCCGGTGAAACAGCGCTATTACCCAAAGAACCCGGCTATGCAGAAGATAATCAACGAGCAAGTGGAAGAGCTCTTGCGTGACGACTGGATCGAGCCTTCAAGGAGTCCTTACAGCGTGCCTATAGTCCTCGTAAGAAAGAAAACTGAGGATACTAGAATGTGTATCGATTTCAGGGACTTGAATGCACGCTCAGTGCTGGACGCCTATCCTTTGCCAAGGATCACCCATATACTGGAGCGACTGAGGAATGCCCAATTCATTTCCACCCTGGATTTGAAGAACGGCTACTGGCAGATCCCTGTGGCTAAGGACAGCAGGGAATGTACCGCGTTCACCGTCCCTGGGCGTGGTCTATTTCACTGGTAGGTGATGCCCTTTGGATTGCACTCAGCACCGGCCACTTTCCAACGAGCTTTGGACAGCGTGATTGGTCCGGACATGGAGCCTCACGTTTCACGTATTTAGATGACATCATAGTTATTGGAGCCACCTTGAAAGAACATGTGGAGAATTGGCGCGAAGTGTTCCGCCGCCTCAGAGCGGCCAACTTGAGACTAAAACAGAAGAAGTGCACTTTTTTCAGAAGCAGCCTGACCTACCTTGGCCACATGATAAGCGAAGCAGGAATACAGACCCAGACAAAATCGCAGCGGTAAGAAAACTTACATTACCTACATCTTGCAGAGAACTCCGTCGTTGCCTAGGGATTGTATCCTGGTACAGGCGCTTTGTCCCAAACTTTGCCACCATCGTCCATCCAATGACAGCCCCGCTGAGAAAAGGTAAAAAGTGGGTGTGGAGTGACGTACAACAACTGGCGTTTGCCTGGCCATTGTATGGGCCATCCGGAAGTTACGCTGCAACCAGACAAATAACCGGACTTCTCGTACGAGAATGGGCAACTCTACAGGCATCTGGGACATCGACCGACCGAAGAGGAATACTTCCCTTGGAAGTTGTGTTTTCCATTAGGAAGACAACGACCAGGATCACACAGCGGTACTATTGGCCCGGACTGTTTCGAGACGTAGCCAGGTATGTCCCACGGTGTGCTACAAGCCAAAAGTTCAAAGTTAGCCAGTTAAAACCAGCTGGTAAGATGCTCACTCGAACGACACATGAGCCCTTTTCGACCCTTTGCGCTGATTTCATCGGACCTTTTCCTGGATCTGTTCTCCAAGTGGGTAGAGCCTATCCCACTGCGCAAGGCCACAACGGCACACCTAGTGCTAGCCTTCCGAGAGCGAATCCTGAGTCGATTTGGGGTCCCGAGGGTTTTCGTTTGTGACAACGGCCCAGTACCTGCAGGAAGATCATAAAACATGGGACGAGCTGTTACCGGAGTTTTCCTTGGCGATCACACTAGTATTTTTTTATTTTTATTTTTATTTTTACAATATTCCCGGTGCTTCAAGTATAAGACTTATGATTATTGCACCAGTCGCAAATACAATTTCAGAAGATATATCCTTAGCATCCTAACTTAATCTACTTTTACAAATACAAATTTTGATTTTGTTCTATTATTATAAATATATGTTTTAAATTTTAAGGTGAGTATAAAGTTTGTCCCTAAATTGCGTTGCACTACTAATATTTTTTAAATAGGGTGGGAGTTGGTTCCACAACCGAACAGTGTAAACAAAAAATTGTTTCTCTGAGCTGGAGAGTTTGTGTCGTACTGTTTTCAAATTCATGGTTCTTGTTGAAGTGGCAAAACTAATTTTGTCATATAAATAGGATGGTTGTTTGGTGTATATTATCTTTCGCAGAAGTAGTAAAGATCTGTACCCAGTCCACGTTCTGAAGTCGAGGTCGAATATCTGCTGGGCGAAGTGTGAAATGTGGTCTGTGTGTCTTTTATTATAGACATATCTTGCGATATTGTTGAAGGCTACATTTAGTCTTCTCTGAGAGGCGGCATCACAATTTCCAAATATTTCTATTCCATAGCAAAGCGTTGGTATTAGGTAAGTCTTCGCGATTAGAAGTCTTATAGTTGTCGGTAAATAATACTTGCTTAAAGATAGTTGCCTTATAATTCCATGGGTTTTCCCTGCAGCTTTCGTTACTTGATCATTCCAAGACAATGTATCATTAAATGTTATGCCTAGATTGATAGCTTGTGATACATATTCTAAAGGTGTGTCATTAATCTTTAATTTCGTAAGGTCTCTCGTAGTGTTATGCCTAGATTGATAGCTTGTGATACATATTCTAAAGGTGTGTCATTAATCTTTAATTTCGTAAGGTCTCTCGTACATAGGGATTTTTTGTATATCACTAGACATTTGCATTTTGCTGGATTGAGTGACAGTCCATTCAGTAGAGCCCATTCATCAACACTTTTAAGATCACTATTACATAAATTGACACACTCATTTATTTTTCTCAAAGGACGACTAACATACATTTGGACATCATCTGCGTACAGGTGGACATTACAATTAGTTAACACATCTGGAAGGTCATTTACATATACAGAAAAAAGAAGTGGACCAAGGACTGAGCCTTGGGGTACACCACGTTTAAGGTGCAATATAGATGACGTTTCGGACTCTGCAACCACTGCCTGCTTTCTATGATTTAGGTAGGATTTTATTAATTTAATGGCAGTATCAGTAAAATTATAAAGTTTAACTAGCTTTGTAACTAAGATTTCGTGGTTAACCGTGTCAAATGCTTTGCTAAAGTCAAGTAGTGTTAGAAAGGTCACAAAGCCGTCATCCATTTGTCTTCTAATGTCCTCAGTGATGTTCAATATTGCCGTGGTGCAGCTCCTATATTTTCTATACCCAGATTGTACACTGTTTAATAATGAGTTTTCAGTCAGAAATTTGCTTATTTGATGTGCCATCAATTGTTCAACAACTTTGGACAAAAACGGTAATATAGAAATTGGCCTATATTCACCTTTTCCTTTAGGGATTGGGATTATTTTAGCCAATTTCCATACGTCTGGGAATTCCGAGGAAGTAAGCACAGTGTTGCATATATGGGTAATATGGGGCAGGATTTGTGGAAGGAGAATTTTGAGGAACTTGGGATTCATATCATCTAATCCTACTGCATTTGACTTAACTTTAAGAACGGATTCAAGTACATCACACTGATTTACACACATAAAACTAAACCTACTATCACAGCTTCTATTTGGTATAGTTTCAAGGTACAGGTTGGAAGTAGCTTCGGGTAGTCCGGACTCAACAAATTTTAGATTTAGACTATTTGCGTCTGTGTCAACTTTACCTCGACTTATTTCTTTACCTATTCCTAGATTTTTAATTTCACTCCATTTTTGCCTGGTCGATATTGCACTAGTAAATTTTTCGGAATAATAGTTGTTCTTGGCAGTCTTGATTAAGTCATTTACTTGTTTTCTTAAGATCTTAAATGCTCGGTAATGTCCATCAGTTTTGTAACGTTTCCATTTTCTATATGCTATATCTCTTCGCGATATATGAGTAGCTATGTTATTATTAAACCACGGGTTTTGCCTTGGTTTCAGAAGTGCCTTCCGTAAAGGTATGGTACTCTCAAATAAATTTACAATGGACGAATGGAACTGCTCTATTTGAGAATTTACATCAGCCTGTCTGTAAATTGATTCCCAGTCATATTTTTGAAATTCGTCATTGAGCATTCTAGTATTAATGTTTTTAAAATCTCTGTACCATATTATTTCATCAGTTTAATGGGGGTTAAAATCATACTTTAAGAAAATTAGCTCGTGTTTAGAAAAAACTGGTACAGAGACCCGGTCATATAATAGAATTTTGTCTGTAACACTAACAAAAAATACGTCCAGCAAAGTATTCACTGCATTCGAGAAATGCGTGGGTGTGCAAGTGTTAACCAAGTCCAAGCCCAATGAAGCCATTTCGGCTGATAAGTGTCTTTCAGTCAGCATGTTGCTATTGAGATCACCAGCTATTAAGATGTCGGTAAAATTCAAAGATAAATTCGCTATTACATTAATCACGTCTGTATAGTCAGTATTTCGATTTGGTCGGTATACGCAGCCAATTAGCATTGTATTTTCTTTAAGAAGTCCTGTTATTTGAATAAACAGATACTCAATTGCACTTTGGGAGGGGTGTTTGCATATCACTTTGGACTTTAACTTTTTCTTAACGTATATTGAAACTCCTCCTGCGTGGCTTTGTCGATCAGATCGGTATACATCAAAACCTTCACAATCAATCAACTTATTACTTAAATGAGGGACAAGCCAAGTTTCTGACACACAAATGACATCAATATTTGACTGCACAAACAAATATCTAAACTCATCCATTTTATTTGAAAGACTTTGTGCATTTATATGACAAATACTTAGGCCACTTTTTTGATTTGCCAAAACTCTAATCATGGTGCTACTGTTGGTTGTGGAGCTATTCAAATAATTAAACATTGTTTTAAAGTTTTCCTAATTAGTAGTGCACGCAATGTACATAAAATAATTAAAATTTGAGCTATATTATAAATACATAAAAGACTACACGTTAACCTCTTTATAAGAGTAAACAAAAGTTTGAATAAGAGCAGCTTAACGAAAGAGATTATTGTTATCAGTTGCTGCTGCACCGTTGTGCTCTTCAAAAGAGCGATCAAAAGAGTGCTGCAGCGCATGTAGTTCTTGCATGCTCTCCACCCTGAATACCTCGCCCCCCTCGCAACGCACAACATGCACAACAGCACGACGTGTAAAGACGGCAAAGAGAGCCTTCCGTTTTTTCATTTGAAAGGCCTCTTTAAAGATTGTGTAATTATCTCTAGTGAGCTGCTCATTTAGGTAAATAGGTGCATCAGAGTTAATACCCAACATTTGAAGAGTCAGTGGTTTCTTAGTTTCTCTACGCATAGTACCGGCTGCCCGCAACAGCGCCGCCTTATCCCGCACGTGCTCCATTTTAATTATAATTGCAGAATCAACAATTAAATTCTGGTTTTGGATGTGGTTTCGCTGTGTAACCCGGAAGATGTATCTCAGACACAACAGGATGCCTTTGCTGCCAAACTTGCGCCCAAGTACGACGGGCCTTACAAACTAATCAAATTTCTTTCCCCTAATATAGCCCGTATCCAGTTAGTGGGCAGTCGTCAACGCCGACTTGGTCGACCTAAAGGCCTTCCAACAAAACGAAGCTGGCGAGGATCAGGACGGAACCCACCCAACCATGGTTTCCAACGTTGCAGCAGCAGATGAGCCAAACACGACCGAGCCAGCACCCATCCCGGAGCAGTGTTGCGCCATCCCAGGCGAGAAGGAAGACACCTTGAAGTAGCCAACGCCGAGCAGCAAGCCAACAGAGGGCCACTTGAGTGTGGTGCGCCACGCCAAAGTCCCCGCCCCCGAAAGGGGAAACTCATGGCCCTGCTGTTCGGACTCATGATACTAGCCGTAAGAAGTAGTTTTAAAAGACTATATTGTTAACCGCACCATAGGCAGGCTTATTTCAGGGTATAAGAGTCCCATTGGTCAGGTACTAATTTTGAAGTCTTTAGGTGACTACAATGACGACGCCGACACAACAAATATATATGCCGCCAGCTTAGAGATCCCGAGACGGGCACTTACGACTCCGAGGTGGCACCAGATGGGCGTTTCTTCACAAACGGGGAACGTGCTGCCCACAGAAGTCTCCAGGACATCGAGGACGAAACCTCAACCGAGCCCTACCGGAGCCCGCTTTCGAGTCCTGGCAGCCCCAATGACCAAGACGTGCAACATTCGACTCCGCCCCCTTTTTATGGATCATGGTGGGACGTAGACCAGGAGAGGTACGAGGGGATCCACGATTGGGAGCACCTCGAGCTGGATGAGATCGAGGAAATCCCCGATGAGGCATCCCCAGAAGACGCCGAAGCATTCTTGGTAGGCTTGGCCACGGGAGCACATGATGCTGAAGAAGGGCATCCGGGGGGCGAAAAGCCACCACCCCAATACAGTCTGACGGCCCCACCGAATCTATTGTGACGCCGCCTTCTTTTTACGGGTCATGGTGAAGTGTAAATCCCAACGATCGCTAGGAGCCGACCGAGATCGAAGAAGCCGATCCCTTAGAGGTGCTAGGAGCAGAGCTTGTAGGCTTGGCCCCGGGAGCATATGGTGTTGAGGAAGGGCCTGCCCCCCGGTAGCCACCACAGAGCAGGGCGACCTTCGACAAAAGCGAACGTACCGAAGTCTGGCCTATTCCAAGCACTGTGAAGTATCACATTTTTCATTAAGCCTAGGACCCATGTGACGGAATAAGTGTGATGTTTTCTGTTATTGTTTTGTAGTTAAGTTAAGTATAGCTAACAGAATGTATTTTTGATTTTTCAATAGGAACTAGTCATCGGACAAATCGCCAAACGGCAGCAGCAAGCGGACAAAACCACGCTAGTTTAACAAATTTACAGAAACTTTCCCCTTTTCCCGAGTCCCGGCACTTAAATGGGCATGACTGAGCCCTACCTCAGCTGAGAAACTTCCTTACAACTGCTTGTGACGTTTATGTATACACGCATACACACATAAAAGTGCTAGCAGAAAAGAGTAGCGTCCACTAAGATGGCTTCCGCGCGCAAAATTAACACTAATACCAAGAAACAAGCGTCTCCAACGCGCGCGCTTATGCTACTCGAACCGCCAAACCGCTCTTTGGCGCCAACTGAGACAAACTCACCACTTGGAGATCGCACACTAACGCATCATATGTGTGAGAGCGACGCTAGGGGTGAATTCCTCTCACACATTAATACCAATGCGTGTGATGCCAGTCTAAATGTCGTTAACTTGGATTCTGACAACGACGTGTCAAATGACGCGGATTCTACATGCTACTCCCACCTTGACCCTGCTCTGTTCGTATCTACACTGAACAATGGAAATAACAGCAGCTCTACAGATGACTCTACAGGCCAGCAGCAGCAGCAATTAAATAAAGATAAGTCACCTCATCTATCACCAATTCAACCGCCAGAACAGCTTTTTGCCCCAGCTACCTATATGGTGGCCTCTACACCCAAATCACTGAGAGCTCTTTTTACATCTCCTACTGAGCCATTAAATGCGAAAAAATCTGCCCTAACCAAACCCGTGGCTAAGGTGGAAAAAATTAATTTAAGCAACCTAAAACGTAAAGCAAAAACTGCTTCAAGCCCAGCTAAATTTAAACGTCTGTCACCAAGCTCTACAAACGCTTTTCTTGAAAATCCTGCACTTAAAAATCAGAGGCCAATTGTTAAATTAATTGATGTGGCAAAAAGGGCAGCTGGCCCTTCCCATTTTCAACACCAACTTGGCATGGATGTTGACCCGCAGGAGAATATAGAAAACCCTGTCCCTGACACCAGCATTATTCAGCAGCAACAACAACAATGCTTGGGTCCATTCCAGCCGCAGTGCACAAACACCGCTCTACAACAAACACACAAACAACAACAGCTACAGCAGCCGGCATTTGATGAGGAAAAAATTCCTCCTATATTTGTAGACGATGTCAAGGATTTTCAGGCTCTTATGGAGAAACTAGACAGCACACCGGGTATAGGGAAATTCACCTCCAAGACCTCAATTGGGGGCAGAATCAAAATTCAGTGCTTAGATTGGGGCACATACAATTCGGTTCTGCTTAAAGTTAAATCTGATAATAATCAAGTACATACTCATCAACCTAACAGTGAGCTTGGCTACAAAATTATTATCAGACATCTACACTTTTCTACACCCTGTACTTGGATCAAAAATCAACTCAACAGCCTTGGTTTTATTGCCCGCAATATAAATGTTATGAAACACAAGCGTAGAGGAACGCCCATGAACATTTTTGCAGTTGAACTGCAACCAGATCTAGATGGCGGAAATGATAAAATTTTGAAAATTACTGAACTGGGCCATCAACTTGTTGTAGTTGAACGCCAAATGAGGCCTCAGGACCCAGTTCAATGCCACCGTTGCCAGGCTTTTGGTCATTCTAAGAACTACTGTCGCAGGTCCTTTGTCTGCCAGAAA
>JAWNNM010002220.1:0-238471 GCA_035044965.1 Lordiphosa andalusiaca | reverse complement strand
GGTTAATGTTCAAAAGCTTGATGTACAAGGATTTTGAGCAATGGTTTTGGTTCGACCCGTGGTTCGGCTAACGATTCTAATCTATAACATCTATAACAAACAATGCCATTGAATTTCGAAAATTCACTTAATAATATTCCGAATTGCTTCATATCTGGACAAGTCTTTCCAACTCAGACTTCAGCCGACGATCACAAAGAAGATTTGAAAAGCACGTAAGCGATGAATCACTCAATATACTTTAGAATCATGGACCTAACAACACAGGCTATGTATATATATATGTCTACCGAATTCAGCACTCACTCTTTAGCTCTATCTACAAACTGTTTATATTAATAATTGTTTTATCGTGAAAATTTTGAGACTCTCTCACACTATTTAAACCACATAACAAAATAATAGCCTGGAAAAAGCTCAGATTTTTAAATGTCCAATTTTTTTTTTAAGCCGAACCGAAATCTTGGGTCCGGCACAGTTTCAGGCTCAGTTATTTTTACACGCTTGGTTCGGTTCACAATGAAAATCGTCACGGAAAAGAACAATATTGATAGACATTCTAAGATATGATGTGAATATTTGTCTGTTTGTCCCTTACGCCTGCCTAAACCGTTCATCCGTTCGGGAGTAACTTTTTGAAATTGTTGACTATTTGCCCGGGAAGGATTGTAAGTTGCAACGAGAAAGCATGTGAAACAAACAAATACAAAATTTCAGGATTCTTAGGGGAATACTCTTCGAAAAGTGAGAGTGTTGGCTAGAAAAGAAAACGTACCATGCATCTTAATAACCCTATTTATCATATCCCTAAAGTGAGGCTCAGATCTGAATCAGCCCTGATTTGGAATGGCTGGTCCTTAATTCATGGCATTCTTTTTATGCATTTCAGTCATCGATTTTACACTGACATGTCCTACTTCGTCATGCCAACTAGAAGAAAAATACAGATTGATGGCAGGCATATTAAAAGATCGGCGGGCAATTGCAGAAGACTTACAGTTTCACATGTTGTAATAATTTCTTCACGGTTCGGTTGAGCAATTCTGAAAGGAAGCCGGTTCGGTTTGCGGTTCGGTTCACCAGCAGGTATAAGCAGTTCGGGTCGGTTCAAAACCGGTTCGTTGCAGATCATTTATGCATCCCTGGTTTATTGTATCGGAAATGAATAATTCTATGCGTTGCAAACTTCTGGTCAAAAATATAAAACCCTTCGTATTCATTTATTTGTTCTTGAAATTGAACGTAACCGGTTTTTGTAGCAGCTATTAAAGGGGGAAATTTTCCAAATCTGAAACAATCTTTATCTGCGTACGGTATACATCTACTTTCATGCAAAAATTTGTGGCTCTATTTCTCATAGCCTCTGAGATCGACGCGTTCATACAGCGAGACGGACGGTTGGACGGTCGGACAGACGGACATGGCTATATTGACTCGGCTGTTCATGCTAATCAAGAATATAAATGGGTCGGAAATGTTTCCTTCTCCTTGTTACATACTTTCGCACAACTTCATGATCCCCCTTTTCCCATTTTTAATGGGAACTTGGTATAAAAATGAGAAAGACGAAGTTGGTGCGACCTTGCATTTGAAAATACGCAAAATAATAATAAGATTAGCTTATAATACAGCAATTAAATGATTTTCCCATGAAATTTGAATAAAACATGCTGTTTTTAAGAACTTTTAACTTTTAGGTCTCGACAATCTATCCATATACTCTGTGAACCTTGGGTAGAGAGCTGCACTCGTTGCGTAAATTTTTCAGTGTCATGGCATGTCACGACATTTCACGACGTGAACGTGAGCAAATATAGAAGATAAGTGATCCGTATGATACGTGATACGTTTTGATTTTATTGTTGATTAACAAGTATTATCACTCGAAAATATGATCAATGCTTTATGGTATTTATTTGAAAAAATGTTACGGGCACACTTAAATGAAATGACAAATACTTTGGCAAGAATTTCAAGAACCACTAACAACTTACAGTTTCACAATTGCAGCAAATCTGCATTAAATTCTAGAAGACAAGTTTTCAAAGGAAATCAAAGTTTTAAATCTTTGAAACCAATAAACAAAAGTAGCAAAGAGTATGGGAAAAGTGTGGTAAATTGATGACAATGCCCAAAATATTGAATGTTGCAATTTATGCAAAGAAGTGTACACATATTGCTCTCAATGTGGCACATGTTTGTTGATGCGCCATCGATGCGTTCAGCAAGGACCAAGCGAAATCGGATTTTCACAAACAAGTTTAAAAAAGCTTATAACAAAACTGTTGCCCGAAATATACAAGGGGTATATTCTCCTATTTTTTAGAGTTTTGCGTCAATGTTGCCATCAAACAGTTGCAATTAATTGCCAAAATATGCGGCCGTTGTGCGTAAACTGGGAAGGATTTTGCATTTGCATTTTTATAGGGCGGGGAATATACGTGACGCCCAGTTCCATTGTGAATCGTTAATGAGAAACTACAAATTTGCATGCGTGAATCTTGAGTAAGCAGTTCTTTTTATGTGAATCGCTTGCAGCTCTAGTAGAGAGTTTAAAAACCTACTTTTTAAAGGTGTTTGAAAGGTGATGGATACTTGAATGTTGTCTGTGTTCAGGTCAAGTATTTTCATAGCATTTTTCCTTTTCATTTCCCTTCTTCTGGACATTACGCCAAGAAATGGGACACATCTTGTCTCTACTCAACTTCGGTTATTCGTAGTTCTATTTGGCATGTAATTGAAATTGAGTCCTACAGTTCTTGCACTAAGAAATTAATACATAGATTGTTCTCGAGTCACTTGTATTTGCTTTGTGGTTCCGGTTTTTGCTCCAAATCTTACATAACTTTTGCGGAAGTGAAATTGCTGAGGTTAAAAAAACGTTTTTATGAAAAAGTGAAGCAATTATTCAGAACTTGACGTACAGATTATAACCAATTTTTCGCTCAGTGTATATTCTAAGAATTATGGGGTTCCTCAAATTACTTTATGCCAAAAAGCATCACCAGCAACAGAGTTGGACTCAAGCCAGTCGCTTGATTGCATCCAATTGAATGCGAAAATACTCCTTTCTATTCCTTACACTTCTGGGTGGTCCTCTGTTTCCTATTTCCCACCAATAGTTTTGGTTGGTAATGCACCCTCAAATCGATAGTAATGTTGGGCTTTCTGTTCGGGGAGTTCTTGTGCCAAAGCACTAAATAATTGCCCATATGTGCCCCCAGGACGAGGAGTGGAACAACCACCCCTGGCTGGCGTTTGGGTTGTTTCATCGATATTTCTTTTTTCAATTTATGCTCATTTATTCTATCAATTTAACGAAACACACACACACGACCAGACCAGAGTGAAAATCTCTTTTGGGAACGCAAATGGTGAAAAAAAAGGAGATTGCAACTCGTGCGTAAAGTTTGGGTTGGAGGGTTGGCTTCAAGGTTTGATTCCGTTGTGTTTTGAAAGCAAATATTTTCTGACAAGTGGAAGTCAGATGTCATATACGAGCGAACGAGGGACACGATATACACCCAACCCAGCCAAAAATGCCGTTCGTCTCAATTGCTACTTGACATGCACACACACAGATACGCACACACACACAATCGCACAGAGTGAAGTTGTCAAAAAAATATAAAAAATACACGAGTGTGGAAGGAAGAAACAGGAAGTGTAAGGCGAATAATGCAAAAAAAAAAAAATAAGCAGAAGAAAAACTTTGACATTAGAGCGTGAATACAACTGACAATTATTGCCTGACAGCTGACAACGTTTATGCGGGGCCGCAGATTCAACAACACGAGTTTGGCTTGTTCGGTAGGGTAGAAGTTGGAAGGGAGGTGAATTTGCAAAGTGTTACCCTGATTATGCTTACTTTTATCTGAAAGATGTCAATTGATTTTCATTGAAAGCTTAAACCATACGGTTGCTCAAAGCCAAGTTAATTCAATTGTTGACGAATATGTAAAGTGTGAACTAAGAGTTGCAATACTGCACTCACCTCTCCTAGTTTGATTTGGAAAGAGTTTGAATGCAGCAAACTAATCATGTTTATATTAAAGGTGAAGCCTTGTTCAGCTTCGATATTCGCAGTCTCTCCTGGTTCCTTAATTTTAAGGTGGCAGTCCGCTATATAGAACTGACATGGTGATATTCAATATCCTGTTACAGCAACAAACATCTAACGATAATTGTCGTAAAAGTTGTATGCAACAACTATTATTCTGTTCCTACACAAAGATAAATAAATCATGATAAATGAGCTTTAAAGTATGCTATACAAATGAAAACAAGTACAAAATAGTACAAAGAATATAAAAAACTAGCTTTCACTTATTTTATTTTGAATACTTTTAACAGATCTCACATTTTGAGTTAAAGTTTAGTGTGGATTATATTTGACACGTACCTTACTGGCTCTTAATTACTCACTTAGGGCCGATTTCACATCTTCTTCATAAAACATAAACTTAGGCGTTACAGAGTAAATTCTCTGTTTATCTGACACTTAACTTATGTGAGATGAAAGCTATCTTTTAATACATTTATGCTTGAATAAAAAATCATGATTTTTGGCTCTCAAAGTATGTTGTATTTATATATACTATATTTTATTTTATAATATTTTCCCTGAACCTCATATGATTATTACACCTAACACTTGCCAGACAATCTCAGTTGATGTACAGCGTGGACTAGGTTTGACACTGCAAATCAACTGTCTCATTCAAATGGATAATTTTTAACGAAAATATAGTTGGCATACTTCAAAGCGTAAAAAACCATGATATTGTGCAAGCATAAACGTAGTATTTAAAATGGGAAATCGGTCTTAAGGTTGATAATATTTTAAGTAAATAAAATTGGCTTACTTCAGGGGTTATTTATCAGGAAATGTTAATTCAGTATAGGCGGAGCTTATGTGGATATCAATAATAATAAAGACTTCGGTAGGTCCACCTTTAATTTTAGTATTACCGATACAAGTATGTTTACGAAAATGGGAAGGAAATATTTTTATGCTAGCGTTTTATTTTATATAAGCAACAATATATCAATCAATCCATTAAAGGTGCATGAAAAGGCTCATAATAAGCCAAGTTCGTTAGGCAACGATTTAGATCAAGGCTGTAATCCTGTACGCCGAACCTTTAAGATTTTTGATCTTTCCAGCGAGAGCTCGAAAAATGATTTGGTGAGGAACATTACTTAACTTTTACTTAAGATTAGGGTTGCTGGCTTAGTAAAAAATATATATATATGCAATTATCTTTCGATATTAAAAATCTATCATTTTGATATTGATATTTGTAGAAGATTGTAAAATATATTTTTAGTAACTTAGATGTCATTCGGCTCCCGCTCAAAAGAACATTCTGACTGCTATCAAAATCTAGAGAGAAATCTAGAGGTTTTCTAAAAGAAACGTTTTTAATTCAGTTCTACCAAAAGAAGGTGAAAAATCTACTTTATAAATTTAGATTGAAATAAGATGTTGAAGTTGAAAAGAAAACAAATCTCTATGTACTAAAAGTTTGAGTTCCTATTTTGAATCAAGTTTTAGAAATATCTGAAAAATTTGGATGGTGGACCATACTTAATAGCTGACTTACTTAGGTGAAGCATACAGATTCATGAAACCATCAGCCGAAGCTCAATTTCGTGTAGGTTAAAGTGAGTTTACTTTTAAATTTATCATCTTACTACAGCTAAAGCATTCGAAAGGCTGGAAACAAAATATTGCCTAAAAAAATTCACCATTAACATAAGACAAACAATAAGACTTTTTTTTTAGGCCTATTTATTGTATGGCAGATATACCATATAGTTGTCCGATTTTTTGATAAGCTTGGCAGAACTATAAAGCGTAGAAAGCCTATGATTACACAGTTTGAAGACGTTTCCGTTGAAATGAACAACATTTTTGATATAGTCATAGTGAGATACAGTAGCGCTCAGCAAAAAGAAGACTCTGTGCAATTTTAAAGCTCGATATCTTCAAAACAGAGAGACTAGTTTGCTTTTTACCAAGCATAGAAGCAAAACCTCAGCTTTCCTAAATTTTTAATCCGGTCCGCGACGAAAACCTAAGCCTAAACCATAACTTCTGTTGAGCTTGAGAGGTTTTCTGAATTACCAGTAGGTAACTTAGCTTAGTTTAGGTTCAATGTCTGAGAGTGACAAATCAGTACATCAGAGAGAAATTTCTGAGAAGCATTGGAAGATCGATGCAGAGCAAGGTCGTAGCCAATTTTCCCAAAAGGAAGGAACAGCTCTTCTTAAATATTTATATATTTACATATTTTCCATTATGAAATTAAATACAAATGCATTGGATATAAAAGAGAGGCAATTTTTAAAATGTTGGCAGCAAAATCTAAGATGTAGGGAGGGCAGCTGCCCACAGTTGACTTCGATTTCTCTTTGTGAATAGGAATTATAATATATTCCTCCCAATCGTTGGGAAACTTATACAATTCAAGAGATGAAGATATTGCAAGACATTTAAATGGGGCAGCGTGGAGAATTTTTTGACAAATACTTTGGCAAGAATTTCAAGAACCACTAACAACTTACAGTTTCACAATTGCAGCAAATCTGCATTAAATTCTAGAAGACAAGTTTTCAAAGGAAATCAAAGTTTTAAATCTTTGAAACCAATAAACAAAAGTAGCAAAGAGTATGGGAAAAGTGTGGTAAATTGATGACAATGCCCAAAATATTGAATGTTGCAATTTATGCAAAGAAGTGTACACATATTGCTCTCAATGTGGCACATGTTTGTTGATGCGCCATCGATGCGTTCAGCAAGGACCAAGCGAAATCGGATTTTCACAAACAAGTTTAAAAAAGCTTATAACAAAACTGTTGCCCGAAATATACAAGGGGTATATTCTCCTATTTTTTAGAGTTTTGCGTCAATGTTGCCATCAAACAGTTGCAATTAATTGCCAAAATATGCGGCCGTTGTGCGTAAACTGGGAAGGATTTTGCATTTGCATTTTTATAGGGCGGGGAATATACGTGACGCCCAGTTCCATTGTGAATCGTTAATGAGAAACTACAAATTTGCATGCGTGAATCTTGAGTAAGCAGTTCTTTTTATGTGAATCGCTTGCAGCTCTAGTAGAGAGTTTAAAAACCTACTTTTTAAAGGTGTTTGAAAGGTGATGGATACTTGAATGTTGTCTGTGTTCAGGTCAAGTATTTTCATAGCATTTTTCCTTTTCATTTCCCTTCTTCTGGACATTACGCCAAGAAATGGGACACATCTTGTCTCTACTCAACTTCGGTTATTCGTAGTTCTATTTGGCATGTAATTGAAATTGAGTCCTACAGTTCTTGCACTAAGAAATTAATACATAGATTGTTCTCGAGTCACTTGTATTTGCTTTGTGGTTCCGGTTTTTGCTCCAAATCTTACATAACTTTTGCGGAAGTGAAATTGCTGAGGTTAAAAAAACGTTTTTATGAAAAAGTGAAGCAATTATTCAGAACTTGACGTACAGATTATAACCAATTTTTCGCTCAGTGTATATTCTAAGAATTATGGGGTTCCTCAAATTACTTTATGCCAAAAAGCATCACCAGCAACAGAGTTGGACTCAAGCCAGTCGCTTGATTGCATCCAATTGAATGCGAAAATACTCCTTTCTATTCCTTACACTTCTGGGTGGTCCTCTGTTTCCTATTTCCCACCAATAGTTTTGGTTGGTAATGCACCCTCAAATCGATAGTAATGTTGGGCTTTCTGTTCGGGGAGTTCTTGTGCCAAAGCACTAAATAATTGCCCATATGTGCCCCCAGGACGAGGAGTGGAACAACCACCCCTGGCTGGCGTTTGGGTTGTTTCATCGATATTTCTTTTTTCAATTTATGCTCATTTATTCTATCAATTTAACGAAACACACACACACGACCAGACCAGAGTGAAAATCTCTTTTGGGAACGCAAATGGTGAAAAAAAAGGAGATTGCAACTCGTGCGTAAAGTTTGGGTTGGAGGGTTGGCTTCAAGGTTTGATTCCGTTGTGTTTTGAAAGCAAATATTTTCTGACAAGTGGAAGTCAGATGTCATATACGAGCGAACGAGGGACACGATATACACCCAACCCAGCCAAAAATGCCGTTCGTCTCAATTGCTACTTGACATGCACACACACAGATACGCACACACACACAATCGCACAGAGTGAAGTTGTCAAAAAAATATAAAAAATACACGAGTGTGGAAGGAAGAAACAGGAAGTGTAAGGCGAATAATGCAAAAAAAAAAAATAAGCAGAAGAAAAACTTTGACATTAGAGCGTGAATACAACTGACAATTATTGCCTGACAGCTGACAACGTTTATGCGGGGCCGCAGATTCAACAACACGAGTTTGGCTTGTTCGGTAGGGTAGAAGTTGGAAGGGAGGTGAATTTGCAAAGTGTTACCCTGATTATGCTTACTTTTATCTGAAAGATGTCAATTGATTTTCATTGAAAGCTTAAACCATACGGTTGCTCAAAGCCAAGTTAATTCAATTGTTGACGAATATGTAAAGTGTGAACTAAGAGTTGCAATACTGCACTCACCTCTCCTAGTTTGATTTGGAAAGAGTTTGAATGCAGCAAACTAATCATGTTTATATTAAAGGTGAAGCCTTGTTCAGCTTCGATATTCGCAGTCTCTCCTGGTTCCTTAATTTTAAGGTGGCAGTCCGCTATATAGAACTGACATGGTGATATTCAATATCCTGTTACAGCAACAAACATCTAACGATAATTGTCGTAAAAGTTGTATGCAACAACTATTATTCTGTTCCTACACAAAGATAAATAAATCATGATAAATGAGCTTTAAAGTATGCTATACAAATGAAAACAAGTACAAAATAGTACAAAGAATATAAAAAACTAGCTTTCACTTATTTTATTTTGAATACTTTTAACAGATCTCACATTTTGAGTTAAAGTTTAGTGTGGATTATATTTGACACGTACCTTACTGGCTCTTAATTACTCACTTAGGGCCGATTTCACATCTTCTTCATAAAACATAAACTTAGGCGTTACAGAGTAAATTCTCTGTTTATCTGACACTTAACTTATGTGAGATGAAAGCTATCTTTTAATACATTTATGCTTGAATAAAAAATCATGATTTTTGGCTCTCAAAGTATGTTGTATTTATATATACTATATTTTATTTTATAATATTTTCCCTGAACCTCATATGATTATTACACCTAACACTTGCCAGACAATCTCAGTTGATGTACAGCGTGGACTAGGTTTGACACTGCAAATCAACTGTCTCATTCAAATGGATAATTTTTAACGAAAATATAGTTGGCATACTTCAAAGCGTAAAAAACCATGATATTGTGCAAGCATAAACGTAGTATTTAAAATGGGAAATCGGTCTTAAGGTTGATAATATTTTAAGTAAATAAAATTGGCTTACTTCAGGGGTTATTTATCAGGAAATGTTAATTCAGTATAGGCGGAGCTTATGTGGATATCAATAATAATAAAGACTTCGGTAGGTCCACCTTTAATTTTAGTATTACCGATACAAGTATGTTTACGAAAATGGGAAGGAAATATTTTTATGCTAGCGTTTTATTTTATATAAGCAACAATATATCAATCAATCCATTAAAGGTGCATGAAAAGGCTCATAATAAGCCAAGTTCGTTAGGCAACGATTTAGATCAAGGCTGTAATCCTGTACGCCGAACCTTTAAGATTTTTGATCTTTCCAGCGAGAGCTCGAAAAATGATTTGGTGAGGAACATTACTTAACTTTTACTTAAGATTAGGGTTGCTGGCTTAGTAAAAAATATATATATATGCAATTATCTTTCGATATTAAAAATCTATCATTTTGATATTGATATTTGTAGAAGATTGTAAAATATATTTTTAGTAACTTAGATGTCATTCGGCTCCCGCTCAAAAGAACATTCTGACTGCTATCAAAATCTAGAGAGAAATCTAGAGGTTTTCTAAAAGAAACGTTTTTAATTCAGTTCTACCAAAAGAAGGTGAAAAATCTACTTTATAAATTTAGATTGAAATAAGATGTTGAAGTTGAAAAGAAAACAAATCTCTATGTACTAAAAGTTTGAGTTCCTATTTTGAATCAAGTTTTAGAAATATCTGAAAAATTTGGATGGTGGACCATACTTAATAGCTGACTTACTTAGGTGAAGCATACAGATTCATGAAACCATCAGCCGAAGCTCAATTTCGTGTAGGTTAAAGTGAGTTTACTTTTAAATTTATCATCTTACTACAGCTAAAGCATTCGAAAGGCTGGAAACAAAATATTGCCTAAAAAAATTCACCATTAACATAAGACAAACAATAAGACTTTTTTTTTAGGCCTATTTATTGTATGGCAGATATACCATATAGTTGTCCGATTTTTTGATAAGCTTGGCAGAACTATAAAGCGTAGAAAGCCTATGATTACACAGTTTGAAGACGTTTCCGTTGAAATGAACAACATTTTTGATATAGTCATAGTGAGATACAGTAGCGCTCAGCAAAAAGAAGACTCTGTGCAATTTTAAAGCTCGATATCTTCAAAACAGAGAGACTAGTTTGCTTTTTACCAAGCATAGAAGCAAAACCTCAGCTTTCCTAAATTTTTAATCCGGTCCGCGACGAAAACCTAAGCCTAAACCATAACTTCTGTTGAGCTTGAGAGGTTTTCTGAATTACCAGTAGGTAACTTAGCTTAGTTTAGGTTCAATGTCTGAGAGTGACAAATCAGTACATCAGAGAGAAATTTCTGAGAAGCATTGGAAGATCGATGCAGAGCAAGGTCGTAGCCAATTTTCCCAAAAGGAAGGAACAGCTCTTCTTAAATATTTATATATTTACATATTTTCCATTATGAAATTAAATACAAATGCATTGGATATAAAAGAGAGGCAATTTTTAAAATGTTGGCAGCAAAATCTAAGATGTAGGGAGGGCAGCTGCCCACAGTTGACTTCGATTTCTCTTTGTGAATAGGAATTATAATATATTCCTCCCAATCGTTGGGAAACTTATACAATTCAAGAGATGAAGATATTGCAAGACATTTAAATGGGGCAGCGTGGAGAATTTTCCCAATTCTTTACTCGATAGACTTAGTACATTATGTAGTAGGATAGAGAGGATACATTCAAAGACTCATGGTCAACCTAACTGCTATTCCCTTTAACATAGTCATAATATTAGTGGACATAGTCGTCTCTTTCTCGCATACACCTAGATATAAGATTACACTGTAAATGAACAGTAAAGAGTATGCTAAAAGAGACGCGACTAAATGATTCAAATATAAGTCGTTGTCTAGAGTGGAAGGAAAAACTAAAGAAAGAAGATTACAAGTGAATAAACCTAAAGAAACTAATCCTAAAGATAACCTGACTCGTCTTTCCTCTCACAATTACTTGATCCGGAAATCAATTATACTTAAATGAACGAATGCCCGAATTCAGATTCTCTATTTTAAACAAGAAAGAAAGTCGGTCAAGCCCGACTATAACATACTCTGTACCAAGAAAAATCTGTCTTTTGATCATAACTCGAAAACCGTTCATCCGATCTTCTTCATTCCTTTGGCGGATCGATAAGTTATCCTAATAACTAAATATGTTCAGAAGGAACAAGCCAACAAGCTATCTTCAAAACTGTGGGAGATATGACGTTTTTTCTAAATTGCGGGGGCGGCAGGGGGCGTGGCCAAAATTGAAAATAAAATTGATCTGCCTGCAGACATAAGAAGCATATGTCCCATACATGTTAAGCCTCTATCTCTTACCATCTCTGAGATCTGTGCGTTCATACGGACAGACAGACGGACAGACGGACATGGCTATATCGACTCGGCTGTTGATGCTGATCAAGAATATATATACTTTATGGGGTCGGAGATGCTTCCTTCTGGATGTTACATACTTTTGCACAAACTTATAATACTCTATGTACCTACGGTACAGAGTATAAAAATATAGAGAGCAAATATGTGTACAAGTCAGATATTAATCTGTCAAGAGGCCCAAAACTTGGCACTTTTTTGAGTGGCAGTCGCCCAAGTTAGCCCCATTCTTTTGTGCACAAATTGTGTGTCAAATTTCACAACTTATCATCAATTTCGAACATTTTATCACCGTTTCTTAGGAATATTCTTGGTGCATAAACATGCCAAAAAAAAAACCCAAATGAAAGCTTCATTAGCCCTCACAAAATATCCTCAGTGGAATGTCGTCACCAAGTCGACTTATTATTTGTAGGTTTGATGTTTAATAATTTATGTATTTCCGATTTATGTCCGTGCATTTTTTTGTTCATACCTCCCAGCTTCCGTTCCACTCATCCCCCTCCCCCGGAGTGCCTACCGCCTCCCATCCAAAATGAAGTCTTGGTCTTTGGGTCTTCAACAGCCTCATTTGTATGCGTGCAGTGTTGCGCAGCGCACTTATTGCGACTCGGGGGGGACACTTGGGTATTAAAAAAATGCCAGAGTATAGAGAGTGCCCCCCAACCCCCAACCCCGGGTCTAGGTCTCGTGCCCACCACCCCCCTTCTATGGCCAGGGCCACCAGTCAACGAAGCATTACTACTTTGACTCTCAGTCAGTCAAAAATTGTATTATGCACAAGTTGTTGTCGTTCCTTCGGGTTCGATGGGTATGAGTAGTACACTACAAGTATGTTTACGGCGATGGGAAGCGGCTTTTTATTAAGAAATCATCGTTGATTGTGTGGAAGGAAATAATGTTGATTTTACATTTTAAAACTGAAGAGGGGTTGGTGGGTGGGTGGGTGGCTGGGTGATTGGGTGGTGGGTTGGTCGCTTTCCTTGTTGCGGTGGCAAGTTTATTATAATAATGGGCCATAGTCATTTTTGCTGGTACTTTGGGGAGTTGGAGCCGCAGAGGAGTGAGCAGAGTCTATTAAATTGATGAGAGTAAATGCATGCTGTTTGGTTGTTTCTCTATTTGAACAGGTTTAATGGACTCGACAGGGTGTCATTTGAAATACCTGCTTGGCATATACACTTACACTGCATTGTATAAGCTATGCAATATTTATGAGCATTGTCATCAATATTAGCATCTGTAATGAAGATGGAAAGAAGTAGAGTTTTTAATGGAAGAATGGAAGGAGGGTGGGTTGGGCTGAGTTTGGTTGGATAAGCAAGGGAAAGTGGCGGACATTTTAATTTGAATCCATTTATTGTGAAAGTTTACTAGAGGAGTTGTTCTTTTGGATGAGTTTTTTGTTGAGTAATTTAAATTTAATTATTTTTTTTTTATTTAAATGAATTTCGCTCCTTTTTAAAGCTTCTTCCTTGCTTGTTGTTTAGCAACTCTCTTAATTTTTCCTTTTTTCTTCTAAGAGCCCATTTCTCATCTTCTAAATAGCTGCTATGTGAAGGATAAGCTCACAATTTACTCCTTTTTTTATTAGTATAGATCGGTCCTAAATCTTCATTATCGTGAGGAGAGTCCAACTTAAAGTCGGCACTTTGAACAGTCTTTGAAATACCTGTTGCTTAGGGAAATACATGATTAATAACCTTTCCCTATGTTTACTAACAGAGCATTAACATTAATGTCAACATATTAACATTGAGTTAACATAGGATTGATAAAAATGTTGTCTTTGACTAACGCTTAAACATTGACTGTTCATTAATAAAGTTTAAGGGTGCGCTCAAATAAAGATACAAAATTTGGTATATCATTTATGAAAAACCTTTTATTTATAGGAGAGAGCACTCTCGATAATTCAAAACGAGGTTTCTAAATCAATTCTCACCACGAACTCTGCCTTGGGTTCTTGGTTATATGACACTTGAAAGACAAGCTGAACAAAAAAAAGTTACTCTGCCAACTCCCAAGTCAGTTTGCCCTCTGGAGTATTTGTTTTTGTTTTAATCTGGATTGATTTTTATAACAAGTTGATTTTATTTTTCGATTCATGGACAGTTCACCTAAGAAATGGCGAATTGCGCTCTTTTTTATTGAGCCGTTACAGCTTGCTCCTCGAAATCGCTACTTATGATTAGCAAAGCTTGAAACATAATTTTCTATGGGCTCGCAAAACCAAGTAATGCCGATATTCGCCATTTACTAGTTGGAACCAATAGCTGCTAAAAAAAAGTTTTCATACCCTTACAAAGAGTATTATAATTTTGCCCAGAAGTTCCCAAACTTTGTATTCATAAGTTTTCTATGCTTCTTTATAATTTTGCTGAGTTTGATGAAAATAGAACAACTATTTGGTAAAGCTGCCATTTTGGTTTTTAATAATATCATTCTGAAATTTTGTATTTGTTTGTTTTACATGTTTTCACCTAACTCTACCAATTTTTGTCCAAATCGGGTGACTATATCATATAGCTCCCATACAAACGATCGGTCGGGAAATGGGTCGTTGTGGGAAAAAGATTATTTTTTAAAATATTCAAGCGAGCACTTCCGCAACGAAGCAAGCTTAGCTTTCTTGCTTTCTATTATTATAAGTTATTATTATTCAACTGTGGAAAGAATCTCAATACAACTAGTTTTACATGAAGAGATATGGTATAAGTTTTATTAAATTAATAGAAAATATAAATATAAGATATAAATCATTTTCTAAATAGCTCCTACACTGTTATTGGGTCATTTTAACATAAGTACACTTAATGTCATCTAGAAGATGGAAGGTCTGCGCTAAGTATTTAATTCAGACATGCTTATTAAGCGTTTTTTATCGCAGCTTTCCCAAAATTTTGTCAAAAACTCGATGTCATGAACATCGATTCTTCTTTACTACAGTAAAGGGAGGATTGACAATCTTGAATTGACTTCAGGCCCTTTCTCTTACCAGAAGTGCTATGACTGTTTGGGATTTGGGGGGTAAATCGACAACATAAATTAAACGTTAAGCTATTACACAGAGAACAAAAAATGTCAATATCAATTCAATCTGGGCTGGTTAATTTGACATTTTGACATATCATTTTGATGCTAAAAAATGTCAAATTGAAACTGAATAATGTCATTCTGATATTGAATATTACTAATAATAATTAATATCATTATTATATTTCATTAATATACTATTGATCTAAAAACAAGAAAGAAAGTCGGTCAAGCCCGACTATAACATACTCTGTACCAAGAAAATTTGTCTTTTGATCATAACTCGAAAACCGTTCATCCGATCTTCTTCATTCCTTTGGCGGATCGATAAGTTATCCTAATAACTAAATATGTCCAGAAGAAACAAGCCATCTATCTTCAAAACTGTGGGAGATATGACGTTTTTTCTAAATTGCGGGGGCGGGAGGGGGCGTGGCCAAAATTGAAAATAAACTTGATCTGCCTGCAGACATTAGAAGCATATGTCCCATACATGTCAAATCTCTATCTCTTACCATCTCTGAGATCTGTGCGTTCATACGGACAGACAGACGGACAGACGGACAGACGGACATGACGGACATGACTCGGCTGTTGATGCTGATCAAGAATATATATACTTTATGGGGTCGGAGATGCTTCCTTCTGGATGTTACATACTTTTGCACAAACTTATAATACTCTATGTACCTACGGTACAGAGTATAATTAATCAAATTGATATAGAGAACAGGTCATATTCATCTTTATCATATCGGCTTTTTAATGGTATGAAAAAATATAACATTGAGTACAAGATCAAATCATTCATTTTTTCTGTGTAGATGCTTTTGGGTCTGCTGTTTATGTGTGTGTGTTCATTTAGCCTCACTGTACTTTTTCCTAATCAGAAACATGCTTGATCTGCGTACGGTATACACCTACCTGCATGCAAAAATATGTGGCTTATAGTCTCTGAGATCGACGCGTTCATACAGATAGACGGCTGTTCATGCTGCTCAAGAATATATATACTTTATGGGGTTGGAAATGTTTCCTTCTCCCTGTTACATACATTCGCACAACTTCATGATCCGCATATTCCCATTATTAAAGAGACCAGGGTATAAAAAGAGGATATTTAAAACTGTCCACTTCAATTGGATATTTTTTTATCTTTTTTTCTGTGTACCAAACTTGTATTAAGCTCTTTCAGGTACAACTCGTACTATCAATTTCAATCCATAGGTCGAAAAATCTTAATCAATCTAGCTGAACTTACTTTCATCTCTAAGCAATTTTTCTTGTATTCAAAACCCGCAGCAATTAGTTTACCTTCCTCGGTTGCTTCAAACCAAAGTCCATAGTTTCAAGTCAAAAATCGCAGAACAATCACCTCATCAAACTTGCTTTCGTGAACTTTTGGTAACATTTCTTTGGTCATGCCGCTGTTTCGCCTTCAACTTCTTGGCTTTCATTTGACGCAGCATTTTTGACCCTTTCCCCCCCCCCCCCCCACTCCCGGCCAAAACTGTTCTAAGGCCTTAACTGCTTTTACTTAAAATCCCAGGCAATAGTCTAGCCAGAAAAGGTTCACTCAACTGTAGACCATGCATAAGTATATGAGCGATGACTCGTTACAAAAATCTATAAATCTTGTCCAGACACCACCCTCCTCTCGCCACCCTCACACCAACAACAACAACGACAACAATAATTTCCTTTGACTTGCAAAGGAAATTTCGCTTTTGCCAAAATTAACGTTAAATGTTTGAGGCAAATTTTCACACTAATCACGTGAGTGTGTGTCCCGGAGTTGGGTCTAATGTTTTTTTTTTGGGTGTTGTGCATAATCGTTAATGAATTATGGCCCCGGCTCCTTCGGCGTTTTCCCTGTGTCCTCCGTAATATGCGTGTAGCACATGTTGCGGCCATATGACTCTGGCCTAGTTTTTCGTTACTGGAAACCCCCTAGGAAACTTAGACTTAATGAAATTTTCATGGTGCCTTTTGTTTTAATGCATTCCGCACACCCTCCCCCCCCCCCGGCATTAAGTTTGTCGTTCCTCAAACATCCACCCTCGACTTTTGGGTTTAGTCCTTCGTTTTGTCCATTAGTCACGCGCTTTATCAAGGTGCTGCCATCTAAATTATTTGACCACACCCCCTCCCTGAACACACCACCCCGCACCGCATTTAATTGCTTTTTTTCATAACAATAATTTTGATAAATTTCTCAATGGCATGTTAAAGTGCTTAGCGTCGAGTGGACATTACTACTCAATCCCCTGTGCTCCTCGCAAGCCTTTCAAGCGCATCATTCACACTTTGTTTGCTCCTCTTCGACATGCATAAAACATTTTTTTACTTTTTTCCTTCTCATTCATTTGAATTGAAAAGCTTTTCGCAGCGATTTGTTATGCAAGCTTAGAAAACAAACGAGGAAAAAAAAAAAAGAAAAAGGAGCAGCCAAAATGAAACCTGACGCTGAAATTTCGTTGAATGCCCCGCCATAGAACATCTCCGCTTCTTCCAGTTGGTCCGATTTTTTTTTGCTTTTTTTTTTTGTGTTTGTTATCAACTTTGTTGCTGTGAAATGTAATTGCATATGCAGCCACGCTTCAAAGCGCACATAAAAGCCATGTGGGGCGGGGCGCAGGGGTGGTGTGTGGGGGGAACTGGCAAATATTTTTCAGCACACACTGTACAATGTCCAGTGGGGTTATTAGTATTTTTCGTTTGAATGCAACAAACAAACGCAACGGGGAAATTGCACAAACTAGAAATGCGTTTAGATTGTACCAAAAACCAAAAAAAAAAAACAAGAAGGATTCTAAGGCAAGGCTTTGGGACCAGGATTAAAGTGGAGCAAAATCGCTGCCGATTGCTTTGGGAAAGATGTTTTTTGTGCTCTTTAATTATCCGCTGAGGTCAATACCTTTTCAGCTGAACCGAGTCATAACTTGTACTCCCTTATGCTAAAATGAGCTGACTAAGTGTTTTCATGTATAGCTTCTGTTTTTTCTTCGATCTGATTGAACTTGACACAATGCCAAATTATGCAAAATTTTGGTAAGTTCATTGCATCAATAAATTTAATGCAGAAATTACTGTATATTTGGGAGCTTCAATTTAGTATTGGAAAGCTCCACCTTCACCAGTATTCCAAAATTCATTCATCATTGAAGTTTTTTTTCTATCTTTTAAAGAACATGATATGTTGATTACAGACGGTTGCAAGTGTTTAGTCTATATCCTGCGATTCGCCTTCCTTTTTTAATGCATTGCTCTCTTCATGGTTATATATTGAATTTCCTGAAATCCGAACATTCCAAAGTAAGTGCTCTTTCATCTCCCTAATATGACCTAAGTTTCTGGTTCCCGATCTGTTTGGCTTATTAATTGCGAGGTCCCTCCTTTGCTCCATATCCACTGAGTTACAAAATATTTCTGTATATAAACTCTGTACCAATGACACACAGAGTGTATAAAGAACAAAAGGCGGTCCGCTTGGAAATAAGCACTGGTTGGGTTCGAGCTGCTTTTAAGCAGTTTGGAGTAGCAGGAGCAGCAGCAGTTTTGGAGCTTACTTAGCCGCATTTACAAGTTTTGGTTCTCTTTGGTCTTTTTGGTGATTTAAAGAAAGATTTGGTAGAGGGATTTGAAACATTCGTTTTCCAAATTCACCATCGGTCATCCATGGTATTTAAACGCGGTTCAGTATAAGCAAAATCAAAGTTATGCAGTCATGTGTGTGCTCATATGCGGACACACTAATTCTTAAGAGCTTCACTAAGATTATCCAGATTATCCTCTGAATTCTGAGATTGAATGATTCCACAAGCAAAAAATTAATTTGCCTGAAAATCAAAAAAATTAAGGATATATTTCATAATAAAGGCGCCAGGACATCGGGTCCTAAAAATTAGGATATAAAATTCCCAAAGCTTTAAAACCTTTATGTCTCAAAAGTTAAGGGTAAAATTGACGAAATTCTTTCTAAGATTTTAATGAAAAAAATTACTTCTTACTTGTTTATTAAGGCCTTTTTTTATTTACCTTTCTAGCGCTACGTTGTCGACATCTCAATGCATTCGACCATCAACGTCACGCGTGACAGAACGACACAACACAGTAAAGAATTGAGCCAGGCGAGAAATCACAGCACATAGTTCACCTAAACACTCCGACAGCAAAAAGATAGGTGGCATAGATGACAGGAACAGAACTGTTGCTTTTTCGGGAGATGTCATGTGTAAAAATTCCCGTCGAAGAATTCATTTTTTTTTATTATTTGGTCATGATTTAAGAATGTTATTTGTCTTTCTTCGCTATATTCGCAACTCGTTAATGTTAGTTTTAGTAACGGACATGGTCAAGAATTCCAACTAAATCAAATCAAATAAGATAATAAGAAGTTGCTTAAATATATGAATGTCTAGTATGCATAGCAAACGGTATTGGGAAAATGGTACTAGACTTTAGGCTTAGAATAACCTACAATTTTTTGCCTTATTTTGATCGTTTTGGACTATATAGTCCTCAGATTATTTAAATAGTGGAAGAACATATTTTTGAGAGTAATGATGAATAATTTATATCGGATACAGTTTTGAAACGATAGGCAACACTTGTAATATGGTTAGTTTATGGATATCATAAGCCAGATGCACGGATATTTACCAACCCATAAGAGGATCGAAATCTAAAGATACGCTTATTAAAAGGTACTATCATTCTTCCTACAAATTTGTGGAAGATATGAGGTAAACAGAAGGTTGTTTTGTCCTCAACGAAAAAAAGAAGCACAGCAGCGAAAGGGTGAAACAAGTTCGGCTTGGTCCTTTGTGCTTGTTTATAGTAATATAGTATTTGTATAATTTAATAGTGCTTAAAAATGTTACTGCTTTCGTGTTTGAAATCTTAAATAGCAAGTTCACTGTTGAGTTAATAATGAAAGTGTTTGGAACACCCAAGTTTATGAACTGTTTGAAAAGAATCGTGATGTTCATCAGTGTTCGTAATGCGACAAATATGATAAAGAATACTGTACAAAATATGTTGAAACACTCTGTTATTTATTTATATATAACGCTGATTGCTTGATTTCACAATATATTTTAAATGTGAGCTATTTATGAACTGCGTTTCTCACACTTTTGAAATTAAATTCCTGAATATTGGTAAAAACCTTGTATAAGTGCTTACAACCATCAGATATCTTAGATAATTGAGAATATCTAATAAGAAATGAGATTGTAGTTCCACTTACCATCTGAATATGCGGTTCGGTTAAGGTTTGGTTCAGATCGGTTCAGAACCGGCTGGCATTCCTGATATTAAGATTGCTCAAAGTATGCAACAGCCAAACAAAAATACACATCTCAGACTCTATAAAGAACATGTAAATACGTGAACAGACGAGTCGATGAGTCAATGTCAGTCCGTAGGAAGCAACATATTGTATCTCAGAAATGCTAAGAGATAGAAGTTTCACATGTATGGTGCTAAAACTAATTACATTTGCAAGCAGTTCAAGTTTATTTTCAATTTTTAACACGCCCCTACTTTAAGGAAAACAATATTTTATTTTTGAAGTGATCGAGCCTCGACCTCTTTCAAAGTAGGCACACACACCACCAGCTGCACTACAACCACCCACAGCCGGTACTGTTTACACTGCGAAGTCAAAAGTGCTTAAAATGTTAAATTCAATTTTATTATCATTTATTCATTAAACGGATAAGTTTTTGAGATATAAAAATCTGAAGTATTCATATAAATAAGTTAGTAACGAGAAAGCTAAGCTAACTTTGTCTGTGACAAAGTTTTTATACCCTTGCAAGTGTTCGCTTAAATATTTTCAAAAATGATTTTTTCCCCAAATCATTCCCATTTTCCGACTGTTCATACGTATAGAAGCTATATGATATAGTTAACCGATTTGGAGAAAAGTATGTAGAATTGGGTGAAAGCATGTAAAAAAAGCAAATACTAAATAGCAGGATGCTACCATCAAAACCAAATAGTTTTTTTAACTTAGACTGTTTTTCAGACCTATTTTTTGTATGGCAGCTATACCATATAGTTTTCCGATTTTCATCAAACTTTGCAAAATTATTAAAAAGCATAGAAAACATATAAATACAAAGTTTGAAAACGTATCCATTGAAAAGAAAAAAGTTTTTCGTACCAAAACTAGTTTTTCGACCGATTGTTCCTATGGGAGCTAAAAGATATAGTCTTCCGATCCATTCGGTTCTGATAATATATCAGCGTGCAGCAAAAATAAGACTCTGTGCTTAATTTCTGCTCGATAGTTACAAAACTGAAAGACTAGTTCGCGTAGACAGACAGACAGTCGGACAAAGCTCAATCGACAGCTCGTCACCCTGATCAAGAATATATAATATATAGTTTATGGGGTCGGAAACAAATATTTCCATGCGCTGCCAACTTCTGGGCCATATTATAATACCAAAGATTTATAGATATTATAGATGACGCATGTAAACCAAAAACCTATTATTCCTGGTAGCTGACATTGGCTTCTAATTTCTGATTTGATCCTTAAGCATCATCTATAAATATCTACATCTCATTGATATAACGCAGTAAGTGTTTTATCAAAGATTTTTGGGTACTATAGATGACGCATGTTAAAGAAAACACGATTATTACTGGTAGCTGACATTGGCTACCAATTTTCGATTTGTTTCAGATGCCTCATCTATAATATCTATAAATCTTTGATAATACCCTTTGCAAGGGTATAAAAATAGGTGCAAATTTAATTGGCTCTGCTAATAACACAAAATTGTGGTGTGTGCTTTATTGCAGTGTTTTTCTGCAGTCAACTGAAGGTGAAGTGCTTGGCGGGAGAGATTTGGAATAGAACATTTGTCCAAGAAGTAAATCGTGGTATCTATTCAAAAGATATTTCATCAGCAACATTTTTGATCGAAACTTAACAAATTAGTATATATTTATTTTTAAATTTGTACTTTTTGCTCAAATCTTAAGATCGCTTCATCTTATGTGTTTTATCATTCCTATCATTTTAATCACTGCCTAAGTAACTTTCCCTGTTTTTGGCTACCATCAACCAAATCGAAGACATATGCAACATTTTTACAAATCCCCTGGCTTAACCAAAATAGTCCGCACTCCTCAAAATACATTCTGTACAGCCGATTGCATAAATGAAATGCATTTAAAATTGTTTCATGATATTTTAATTTTCATATTTTGACACGTACCATGGCCTACGGCAAAAGAGCATAAAAATAAATCATCGACAGCAGAGAAAGATTTTGGGGGGGGGAAAATGAAACCCAAAACAATCAGTTGGTTTATTTTTAAAAATGCATTTCATACACGTCAAACAAGTGTGCCATTAAAAATCATAAAATATTAAAACATAATCCATAGACAAGTATATTTTAAGCTTAATTATCGACAGGGAAACATCGCTGGAGGCGGGGGAGGATAACATCATGTAATGCAACTGAAGAGAGCTGGAAATTTATGCGTGGAACAGTTGCAGCGTCGATTAATACAAGCAGATACGACATAATTGCAGCTGGGGGGGCTTTACCAAGGGATTTATGTCAAGATATTTTCAAACAGATAACTTTAGTTGCTGGACCTGTGTACTTATTACACTTGTTGCCTTGAAAAAAAACAAATTCCGAAATTTGATTACTTACAAAAAGAGCTGCAACTATTCTTTGCTGTGCCAAAGAAGAACAAATCCCAACTCCAAACAAAACATAACATGACAATGAACAAGTTTTTAAATGGCGACCATTGAAAATTTGTTTCCCCTCTCACAAATTTATTATTTAGAGATTTTTCCTCGTTTTTCACTGTTGAAACTATGCGCCAGGGTATTACAAAACACACAATAGTTTATTTTTTATACTCCTCTCGTGCAACGATATGCCCGACACACACACACAAACACACACACACAAACACACACACACACACACACACTTATCCTAAGCAATAAAACATTCAAAGGATTAAATACTTTTTGGTACAAAACGCTTAAAAACATTCGGGGGAAAATAGTTTTGCCACACACTAGAAAGCCCCTCCAAAAAGGCAATAACAAATGACAACAAACAAACAAATTGGTGCATTTTTTAAATGGATTTTCGGTGCTGGGGAATGCATTTGGGTAAACTTGTTGATATAAGCACGGATGAGCGGTGTAGGTTAAGTTTAAATCCAATTTAAGATTTACGAGCATTTTAATTATTGGAATCTGCGTTCATCGTTGGATACGAAATTACAACTTTATTGTCCAATTGACCAAAGATAGAAAAAAACTAATTTGGTAAATGGCGCTTTAAGCGAACAGATGATTGGGAGGATTTTGAAAAATATCTTCTGGGCGTTTGTTTTCTCAAAATATTACCATTAACTCTACCAAAAAGTCACCAGACTCCAGACTTGGTATTTCCAAAGATGTTGTTTCTTTTTTAAGGTGTGCAGTAAAATGTGCAATAGATTTATGGGAGATGTCCCAGGCTTATTAAGAGGATAATGGGGGATTAATGAGCTTGCCCTGGCGATCTCCTATATGGCTAAGTCTCGATTAAAGCTCCCCGTTCAGTCGTATATTTTGTAGTTGAGCGAGGAGAAGTGGAAGGGACAACACCCAAGACGCGTAGTACCCTCCTCTCTTAAATGAAATTATTCTTATTATAATTGTCTTGTAAATTTTCTTCCCGTAAGCTTAAACAAAAATCTCCTCTCTCTGAAAAACACATTCAAATTCGGAATAATTATTATAATTATAATTAATTTTGGCCAGAATTTTGCAACGCATAGAAATATTCATTTCCGACCCCATAAATTATATATATTCTTGATCAGGGTGACGAGCTGAGTCGATTGAGCTTTATCCGTCCGTCTGTCTGTCTGTTTCTATGCAACCTAGTCGCTCAGTTTGAAAGCTATCGAGCTGAAATGTTGCACAGAGTCTTCTTTTTGCTGCACACTACTAATATGTCGGAACCGACCGGATCGGATGACTATATCTCATAGCTCATAGCATGGGAACAATCGGTCGGAAAACTAGTTTTAGTGAGAAAACTTTTGTCTTTTCAATGGAAATGTGTCCAAACTTTGTAATCGTAAGTTTTCTATGCTTTTTTTTTATAATTCTACAAAGTTTTATTAAAATCTGACATTTATATGGTATAGCTGCCATACAAAAGATTGGTCAAAAACTTTTTTGTTTTTAATGGTAGCATCCTGCAATTTTGTATTTGTTTGTTTCACATAATCCTACATATTTTTGGCCAAATCAAATGACTATATCATATAGCTCCCATACGAACGAACAGTCGGAAAATGGGAAAACAAGTATTTTTGAAAATATTTAGGAGAGCACTTGCAAGCGTATAAAAAGCATCGGCACAGACGAAGTTATCTTAGCTTTCTCGTTATAATATCAAAGGGCTATTAACGTATTACCAATGGTGTATTTAATAATATAAAAGCTATATTTTTATGGTACCCATAGGACATGGTTCAAATGTCAAAGATATATTATACTTGAATAATAATAAGTGACTTTAGTTGGGTCGAGGTCCTCAAAAATTGCGTTTGTTCACAACTGTAATCAACTTACGCATTTATATACACCAAAAAGAGCTAATTGCCAATACAGTATTGTTTCATGAATCTCCCGATTCAACCTTCAGTAGGCTTTTCGCTTATGACTTTCGATGTTTGAATGTCTCTCCATGCGCTCACCGCTTTAAGCAGTTGGGAACTGCAATCGGCAATGAAAGCAAAACAGGCAAATCGGAAGAGTATTGGCTGTCTCGCTTGCTGCGGAAGAGATATGATTATTGTTTTTGCCATTTTCGAGTTGCACTATAGCAGTCTCCCTTTGATTTGAGAAACTCTGGGTGTCTCTTTCTGCCCTCATGTTTTTGATGACTACTTTGAACTGAAATCATGTCACTAGGGTATTTTTCAGATCACTATGATGATTTCACTTATCTATATAATATTTTTAGTATCAATGGAATACTTTAGCATCATATTGACATTAAATAAAATATCTTTGATATGTAAATTTTGATATTTTCAAAATTATATTGAAAGATTATTTGAAATTATTTTTTTCTGCGCAAGATTAGGTTACACAAGGTTTGTTCACATTTCTAGGTCGTGTGGCCACATTAATCTATTCAAATCTAGCTTTTTTCTAAGTAGCTGGGCCTTTAATCAAATAAATAAACTTAGTTGAATAACTATCACAAGAAACTAAGACCAAAGTTTTGTTTTGATTCCTAAGATACTATTATTTTGAAAAAAGTTTGAAAGACATGAATTTTTCTGTGAAATTTCTCGTATTCCTCAAGTTTAAAAAATTCTCTAAATATATTCGCCAACTGAAAAAATCACAAAAATAATTTTGCTACTTTTATTTATTAAGTTATGGACTAAAAAAAACAAATTTTAGGACTTTCTTTTATGTAGCTTCCTCTAATCTTTGCATAAGCTAAGGTAAATCAAAATAAAATAGCTGTGCAATATCTTTTTTATTACCATTTATGTTGTTTTTTCCTAATTTTAAGAAGTATTCGAGGTAATTATCACGTGAAATAACTTCTTAAGGCGCGATGATATCAAAAAAGTGTAGATGTAATAAAGTTAAGAGAGCTAACTGGAGTTAGACGGTCTTTTTTCTCATTAAGTATACATTGTTTATGATTTCATCTTGGAAATCTATGATTTGTAATTTAGCCAACCGGGAATACAGTGGCTCAGCAGGTAAAATCGGCAATCATAAATTGAATTCGGAAATCTTAACGAATCCTTTTTTGTTTCCGGCTCTGGCACATACCAAAGAAACCTCGGAAACTCGTTTAAGAGGCAAAATTACTTTCAAGACTTATCATTGTTATCACTGAATTCTGATCAAAATTGGAAACGTGCTTTATAATAAATAAGCATCTGCGACCATATAAAAAATATATTCTTAATCAGCATCAACAGAGGAGTCGATAAAGCTGTGTCCTTATGATGCTTAAAAGGCATTTCTCGACCGCTTTTCTTAGTTAAATACAAGTATTTTAATTTCCATTTCCTTGTTTACTCTACCTCCAACTCTCATTAGACCAAACATTACTCCAACTTTAAACAAGACTTTGCCATCATTTTGTCAGTTTCAGACTGTCTTAAATATAGATTAAGCCCCCCATCCTTATCCTCATCAACATCATCGACAAGCGACAAACTTTTGTTGCCTACCCGACTCATCCAACAATTGTAATTAAATTCCTTGTCTAACCGAATTCCACTTTGAAGATAAGGTCAGAAACCTCAAGCAACTCACTCAATATGACATAATTTCCATAACTCTTGGTTGGTAGCGACTTGAAATTATGTGTATAAATATTTGGAAAATGTATTTTTAATTGAACAAAGTCAAGTAGTCAAGTTGTAAGCCTTTTTTTTTTTTTAAGAAGAAGTAAATTTACTCGGAGGGAAATGCCAATAAGGCAACTGACAGCTTCGTCTTGCCATGTTGCATATTCAGGAGGCGAGAAGAGCACAAAACAAGGAGACTGCCTGACGGTTTCTGGTGTTTGATGACCCTGTTTATGAATACGTTAGCATTAATTAAGTTTGATTTAATTAAACCTGGAGTACCCGGACACCGCACCGCGGTCACTTTCAGCAATGATGTCGTCGAGTTGACTTGGCTCCTTGTTTGTTAATCTCTTAACCCGTCGCTGGCGCGTTGCTCCTTTTGCGGCTTGGCGCCATCAGAATTCGCACCGAGGGCAGCCAACTGGAAGAGCAAGGCGGCACCAGCAGCAGCAGCTCATTGCTGCTGCCGTCTTTTTTATTTTGCAGCTACTTGGCACTCCTCAAGTGGAAAATCCTTTTTGCCTATTTACGTGGCCTTAACAAGTCAACACACCCACGCACACACACACACACACACAAACACACACACAGAGAGAGACACACAGAAAGCAGAAAAGGCGTCGTCATCTTTAGCTGTTGTCTTTGACTTGGCTTTAAAGGGTTTTCGTTGGTTAATCAGGGGAATAAGTGCTAATGAGCATGGCGACGAAAGTGAAATTTATAGTTGACATTGCGACATTTTTAGAATGCCTTTCATTGATTCACGATTTGTGGAATCATTTGGAAGTTTCGAAGGTTTCTGCAAACCAAAATAGATTAATCAATAAAAGAATTGGAAACAAACTTTGCATTATAACAAGAAAACAAAAAATATTATCAATTGTTAAGACTGAACATGGCTAACTTGGACGAATATAAAGTTTTCTTACTACCAATTGGAAAATACAATATTTCTTTGCAGCCGACAAATGATGCAGTAAAATACCATTCAGCAATATCAACCCGAGATTTGTCACACAAGATTGAGCCATATGTAAAGTTTCTAATGTTCGTTCATCAACGAGCTTTCTATGGCTATTAATTCTACCAAAATGTTATCTACCCGAAATTCATGGCGCTTGGATGTTTTAAGCCTCAGTTGATAAATTAAAGTGAAGTTTTTTCAACACCTTAAACTGGAAAAACTAAAGTTTTTTATTTCAGCACGTTCATGTATCAAGACTCAAAATATCAGAATCATGATTATTAATCCGGAAACGATCAACAACCGATTATTTTGGGACCAAAAAAATCATACTTTTAGGGCCGATTTCTCATCTTCCGAATAGCTGTTATGTGTCAGATAAGCTTGGATTTTGCTCTGTTATTTGTAGGTTTATGAGACAGATAGCTCTATATAGAAGGTTAGAAAACGGCCCTAAGTGTATTTAAACTATTGTGAATTCAGAAAAATAGTTATTAAGCTATACAAAGGCAAGCCATCTTAATCAATGACAAATCAGGAACCATAGCGAGAATAATGTGAAAAAAGGAGTATATTATATATGGCAGGAGTAACAAGTGCAATGAAGACCAAATTATTATAACTTACCAGAGATCAGCATCAATCCAATGCAACTACTACAGCACTATTAAAGTGCTTGATATTTCTCACACATTAGTGCAGCAGCCGCTGCAACATAATGTATGCAGTCTATACTTTACATATAGAAGTTGTTTGTAGCGCATAGAAGGAAGTACTTCCGATCACATAATGTGTATATATATTCTTGAGCAGCATGACAAGCTACGTTTATCTAGCCTTGTACGTCTGTCCGTACGTCAGTCTTAAAGCTATCGACCAAACTTTACACGAAGTCTTCTAGTACAAATACGCTGCACATTTATCGGAACCGACCGGATCCGATGACTGAAACATGTTGCTGCCTTAGTAACGATCGTTCGAAAACTAGTTTTAGTGAGAAACTGTTTTGTTTTTATAGCAAACGTCTCCAAATGCTTTGAATGCTTCTCAATGATTCTGCCAAGTTTGGTCGATATCGGACATCTATCTATATATAGTATAGCTGCCATGCGCGCTGGGGCGTATTGGGCTCTACTCTCAGTAAGTCCGAACCAATTGTTGAAAAATGTTCTTTCTTTAATTTAATTATCTAAGGTAGGTGAGGTGTTGTACACGGCGGATGTCTCTGCGGACTTGTAGCCGGAATTGGACCTGGAGTTGGATTCTGGTTTGAACTGAATCTGCACCCTGGTATTTCTGGTCCTGGACCTGGACTGGATGGCTCTCCTGGACCACCTGGACCCTGGACCTCAAAATTTTTTTTTGGGTTTTATAATGATTTTAAAAACTTAACATTTCAACTCACATCAAGATTTTGTGTTCTCAAAAAAATGTTCTTGAAGTGAGAAATTGTTCTTGAAGTGAGAAAATCTGTTCATGATTAGTTTTTGACACCGAATGTGCTCATATTGAGACCAATGCCTAGCCGAAGTTAGTTTTCCTCTATTGTTTTTTGCCAAAATTAATGTGTGCCAAGTTGTTTTCATTAGCTGTAAAAATAATGTCATATGGTAAAAACTTTCGTGAACTGATGCTTAGAAAGAAAACTTACGAAATCCGATTCAAAACATCTTTTATATCTTTGTCCAAAACTCAAAATATATTTATGAATTTTGATATTTGTTTGTATAACTAGAAACACTTTGGCTTTGAACTGTTCGAAAGTGTTTCTGTTTAAATAAAGTATTGTGACGAAATTTTGGTTAGTTATAGAAGATTAGATTTAGATATTCTAGACATGCAGAATTCTATGACTGATTAAAATTGAAGAAAAAACTAGCTTTATATGGTTGTGTTTTAATTGGATCAAACTTTGATCCGAGAAGATGTCCAAATCCATACGTGGGATATTATTTAAAAATCACGAACTACCAATAGTTAATGCCAATAGTTAAAACCTGATAGTACCAAAATTAAGTTTGATATTTTTCAGCATAAACCACCTCACCACGATTTGATGTACTATCGATAGTTGTGTTGTTTACAGTCAATTGAAGGTCAGTATGGTTTTAAAATAAAAATTTTAAGAGAAGGTTGGGTCATCCGCCATAAAGCCCGGGCAATATCTTCTTTGTATTTCCAGACATCAAGAAAAGACTGCGAGGGGAATGTTTTTAACAGACAAACGCAGCTTTTGGTGCGTTCAAACCCCATGTTGTGCAGGAGTAAGAAAAGTGCTTTGAAAATTACTTTGAGCGATTGCGAGAGTGCATAAAATATCAAGGAAATTATTTTTAAAACAGCATTCTTGATTTTAAACAAACAAAAATGATTTAATATTTGAACTAGAGTTGGGTCGAGGTATTTCTTAACACAAAATAGAGGTGCCCAGAGCAGGTGATCAAATTTAAAGCATTCCAGGAAAAGGGTGAAGAAAGTCTTGTCAGTTACTACAAATGATACCTTCTTGGTGTTACAAATATCAGACTTAAGGTAGGTGTTTAGGAAAAACGGCCCAAAAGTAAGTGTTAACGAAAAAATGTATTACTCGAATAGTTTAAGACATATCGGCAAGCGTTTTTTTTTTTTCGATAGATAGTTGATCAAACTAAATTTCAAAATTTTATTGTTGTTGTTGTTGCAGCGGTTGTTGTTGTAGCCCGCTTCAAAGTTGACCCATTTTAAAAAACATAAATGCATGGTGGCATTGATTCCCAGAGAACGCGTCATTGGAAACAATTTTAAATGAGGCTTTGTTGGGAATTGATGTGGCTATGGCCTGAACTAGGATATCTGGGATCGGTCTATATATAGGGGAGTAAGGGGTTCTCAAAGTCAAAATTTCAAAAATATACCTATTTTTACCCCTTAATATAGCCCTAACTCCGCTATTTATGGACCGATCAAAAATATCCTAGTTCAGGCCATAGCGGCGGGAATTAGGAGCAATTAAAAAAAAGAATAAGAAAATCGGTCAACAAATGGCCTCGCAATCGGTGCCACCAGGTTGAAAAAAGTGGTTCCGAGATAATCGCATTTAAAGTTTCGACAAAATTTGCGATTTTGTGATTTTGCGCCTGACTTACCTGTACAAAACTCAAAATATCTCAACTATATATATGTTTTTTTTTTGCTTGAAAATTTCAGGGAATGTTATTAACATTATAACGCATGATTTAAGCCCCAAAAAAAAATCGACATTTTGAAAATGTTTTCCTAAACACCTACCTTAATTTTACGATTCCCTATGCAAAGTTAACCGAACTGTACCGTTACAGGTCAATAATAATGCTAAGCGGTTTACGGTTCTCTACAAAAATGTAGTATCGTTTCCGGTCTGCGATTTCGGCAACAGGTACTCAATGCCGGTCTTCAGAACGACACGATCCCGATTCCCCCAATTCATTCGGCTTATCAATTTTACTTCACAGAATGTTTCCACAATCTGTTGTGGGAAATGCGAAACCTTGTCGACTGATGCCTTTTACTTTCGCTTTCAACAATTAATTTCCACTTCTCTCGCAAGCGTCGTTTCATCGTATTTTTAATAATAATAAAAAAAAAAACCCTCTGCTCCTTTTCCATAGGCCTCCTTCATTTCCTATGCGCTTTGATTGTGTGCTTCTAATGCTTTTTACAGACTCTTGTACATTTGTTTATTTGCTTTAATAAATTAATTAATTGGCCTGCGGCTAGTCAACAACAGCAAATGGCAAAACAGCCGCCAAACGACGAAACAAAATATAGAAGCAAAAATATTTGCTTTAATTTATACAAGTACATTCAGACATACATTCAGACAGACATACATACGAACCTGTACTGTAATGGGGTAAGACCCAACGGCAACACCGACCGCCTGGGTTACCCATCCTTTTTCTGCTGCGACCTTCCATTTACAAATTGCATTAGATTAAAGCGCGATAAGCGCGGGGCGCTTTCACTTGGCATGATTTCGACTTATTTGCACTTACAAAAAGGCCAAGCTCACCCGTCCCCGTCCCCGTCCCATCTCTGGCGACTCGCCTCGCTAATATTTTCCACGCCTTGCACATTTCACAAGCAAAAAAGTCGGAGTAACTCAGGGAACTGGCAACTGGAGGCCATGTAGAACATGGTTAATTAGCAATTAATGAAGCGATAATGAAGCCAAGATAAACGACAAACGCAGAAGTCGACGACGACGACAACAACAACAACAGCAGCAGCAGCGGAGATGATGATGATGATGACGCTGACAACAACAGGAGGATGTGGGACAGCAGCGGTAGGGGGAGTACCCGTCCTGTACCCATCCCCGTCCCGGTGTGGTGGGCTTGTCGAAGATTTTGTCAGGTTGGTCGGAGGCCTTCATTTCAACTTTGTGGTTGTGTGTGGAATGGCCTTGACGAGGGAGGAGGATTTAGAAATGCTGCCAGGAAGCGGATAAGTGAGAACTGCCTGCTAAGTTCAGCTTAGAGATGGCACGGGAAAGTCACGTCTACTTGGTATGACAGCAGGGATTTTACTAAGTTTGGATGTACATATTTCAAAAATTTCATCAAGCTTAAGATTTGATGTTCTTTTGAACTCTATTCCATCTACAAAATTCTTACAATTTTGATTGTTCTTCACTCGTCTTCATCTTCTGAAGTACATTCAGTACCCATTTCTCATCTTGTTCATCAGAGGTGCCTGCAGTCTATACGCTTCAGGCGCATGCGTTGTTGTTGTGCCGATGGGAATCACGCCTAATGAAATTGCAGCAACTGCTTCATGTGTCTCTCTTTTCCTTCTGTTCTATGCCTCTCGCGAAATTGAAGGCAATAACAATTCGTATGTGCGCTAACTGCAGCGTCGATTTTGTTGTTGCCGGCCACAAGCAGCTACACTCGGAGAAAACTCCGTTGAAAATCTATCGAAAACAAGACCATTCATTGACAAAAATAAAGCAATACCGTTTTTTTGTAAGTCGTCAATTGTGGTTCTCATTTTATACACATTTTGTCTAGCGACTTGAACATGTTTTAAGATCTTTTTGATCGCTAAACAAATAAACAAGTAAGCTTTACGTTACTTGCCTGGGAATTTAGGTCGGGACCTTAACTTCGCTTACTCTTACTTAACACGAAAGTCAGCATCTTAACCGTCGACCTCAGGTGATACTTTGTAACAACTAAAATCTCAAATTGTTAATTGCTAGGATCAAATTGATACTGAACGAATAATACAAGTGTCTGTGTCAGCCTAATACAAGTAAGCATCAGTTTGATATATTTGAAATATCATTTTGAATCTTCGAAATATCAATGTGATACTTTCGTATTTAGAAGAATTTGCTACTCAATAGTTACAAGTTGATGACTAAATAGTATAAATTTGAGGACTACTTTTTTGGGTGTGGTTCTACAAATACCTTTACGGGTACATATTATATAAAAAGTATTATCCATCACCAACTTTAACTTTTTCTCATCTTTCTGACAGTTTTCGTATACGATCTCGAAAAAACCATGAATTTTTTAATGCGATCCACGATACTGTTTAATTTTGGAATCATTCAAAAGAGCGATCCTTCTCATCCCCGAGGTCATGCGGCTCCAACGACAACAAATAGTAGTCGGTTTGAGTATTGCCTGGGCTATGGGGGGGGTGAGGCAGGACTTCTAGTAGACTAGAGATACGGTCGCTCAAAAAATCGTTTGGTGTCCCAGAACTGTGACTAATTTAATTTCCCTAGTTCGAAAGATACTTGGTTCAATTGTGTTCATAATATTATAGTTGTCCATCTTACCAAACAGGGTTACTTCTTGCAAACAAAAAGTTTCCCATATTTTATGTTTGATTGAATTTGATGGTTATTTGAAATCTGTTCCGCCCTAAGAGCATGGCTGAGGCGTTCGCGCATTACAACAACATTAGCGCATATAGCGTATATGGCATGGGCATCGCTGATTAGATGCTTAAATTAAAGTGCAAGTCTACAAATATTTCAGCGCCAATGCTAAAGCAAAACTTGGCAACCCTAAGCCCGTTCAACCGACAACTAAGGCAGAGTTTTTGCAACTGTTCTTGCAACTTGTCAGTTTTGTTTGAAAGGGCAGCCTTCGGTTGGTTATGCGAAATAAAACAAAACAAATTCAATATGTTATTCATATTATGCAGCCTATACAGTAAAATAATATGGGTTTCATTTCCAAAACTAACTTTGCTTTTCTAAATAGTTTTATGTTAAATAGTTTAATTTGGATGAAAGAGATTTCTGGATTTATTTTTTTCTAAATTAAATCGTAAGTTTTCACAAAATTTCTGATTGAAACGCGTGAAGTTCCTCGAGGTTTGCCCCATCTCTAGCTTTGGTTTTCATTTGGTTCTTCCAGGCCCAAGCATGTTGTTGTTTCTGTTTATAATTTTGTTGTTCATTTTTTTTTTTTGCTAGCCTTAATTTAAAATTTTGTTTTTTCAGTTGTGTGTGTGTGTGTGTTTTGGTTATCTTTGCCTTCCCCTTCCCCAGATTTTTGGTGGCACGAAATTGTTTCATTTCCTTGGAAAAAAAACATATTTTTTTTCTCGCTTCTTTTATATTTAAGGCTAATTAGTTTGCCGGGGCCGAAAGTTTCCTGTCACTTGCAGTGGCAAAAGGCGTTGCCAATTAGGTGGCCATTTCTGTGTGTGGTTGTGTGTGGCAGGCAGATACTGGACAGACGGTTAACCTTGGGTTAGGCAATGAGAAATTAAAAGTGTGCGGAAAGCTTGGCGAGATAAATGAAGGCATCAATTGAGGTTAGTGGGTGATGAAAGTAGTTGAAAGGAAGAGCTGCCAGGTAATAAAATGATCAAGGTAACATTATCTGCTTTAATGAAATCGTCAAATTGCAGAAATATTGAAACATTTGAAGTTGAGCAAACAGTGTTGAAGTCTACTCTTTCACCCTCTTCAATTCCTTAACAATTACACTTTATTAACCACCTGAGTGTTCACCTCAAGTTGACCACAATGCCGCACTCGTTTTAGTACAAAAGACGAACCTATCTGCACCGCACATATCATCTACCAAAGTCCTGGAAAATCCCACACATTACATAGCAACACGTTGAGCTCCCCAAATGATTCCTCACCAGCACCACCAGCACAAATGAGCAGCAGCTCCTCCTCCACACATATCATCAAAATTTATAAAGCCAAAAAAAAGCTTAACGCACATAATACCCCCAAAAAAGTCGAGTGGCAAAACTGTAAATATATGAATTGGATTTTGAGCTGGCCCTGGGATTAGGTGCCGAGAGCGGGGGAGGGAGACCAACCGCTTGCCAAATGGCTTTATGTGCGTCAGTAAATTTACACCTCGTAATCGAGATGAGTGGACACACAGGACACTTTGGACTACAACAACAACAACAGCAGCAACCAAAACGAGCAAACGACCGTGAGCAGCTGTTGCCAAAGATTAGCTTTGGTGCCGGCATTTCATTTTCTTCTTTTTTTTTTTTGTCGCATTTTCATTTTTATGAGCGGACACCCTTAAGGTCCATTGAGTTATGAAAGGAAGTCGTTGGAGAGCAGGACATAGGCGCCGAGAGCTAGTTTTCGGCTCCTGCCAATTCAATAATAGCACAGTGGAGCAAAAGGTAACTACTATGTATAGTAGAAGCTATTGTGTTGGCATGAAAGTATGTGCAAAAGCAAAACGCGTACATCATCAGGGAAACTGAGTATGGAGCGGTTAGGTAAACGGAGTGCATAAATATACAAACTTATTATGTATAATTAAGTACGACAAATGGAAGCATCTCCGTGCCAACAATAGGGATATTCCTGAAAGTGATTCGAATTTGACTTAGTTTTAGATTTAGTCGATCAGCTGCAGCCTGCTTGTGTGTCCAGAAATCGGGGTAATTTAGGAATTTAGGGACTAAAATTTTTATTGAAATCAGCCTTGAGGCTGATGTAGATTTGACTTCGGTTCTATCCTGAAGCGCTTGGACTTTCCTTGAATTCTGCTTTGTTGAAATCATGCAGAACGTTGCAATTTGTTGTATTTCAAGCTTTAAGCAGGGACCGAACTGTTTCGAACCTGAAATACCGACTATTATTTTACTGTGAACCCAACCTTAAACCGAACCTCTTTGAGAATAAAAGCTGAACCCGAACCTGTTCCGAGACTAAAATTTAAGTTCGGCTTAGCAAAAATGGGCAGAAAAGTGCAATAAAAAACCAAGAATAGAGGTAACAACTACTGATAAAATCACCACCCATAACAGCTCCTGTTTTTTAAGATGCTCGTTTTCAAATATTAATCAATGATACACATAAGGAAGACCTTAACATCAGTAAATTATATTTTTATACCCTTGCTGAGAGTATATTCAAATTGTTCAGATGTTTGTAACTCATAGAAAGAAGCAACTCCGACTACATTAAGTATATACATTCCTGATCAGCACGACAAGCTGAGTTGATTTTGCCCTGTTCGTCTGTCCGTCCGTCTGTTTCTCGGCTATCTACTCCATCAGTTTGAAAGCTATCGCGACCTTACTTTGCACGAAGTCGTTTGGTACAAATATGCGGCACATTTGTCGGAACTGGCCGAATCGAATGACTATAACATATAGCTGCCATAGGAACGATCGGTTGAAAAACTAGTTCTAGTGAGAAAAACATTATTGTTTTTAATGCAAACGTGTCCAAGCTACGTATTTCCTAGTTTTCAATGCTTCTCCATAATTCTGCCAAATTTGGGCGAGATCGGACATCTATATATTATAGCTGCCATTAAAAAGTAAGGTTAGAAAAACAGTCTTGGTAGGAGAAGCATTTTTGTTTTCAATGTAAACCTCATTTAAATTGGCATATATTTGTTTTATAAGCTTTCACACAATTCTAAATAAGTTTTGTCAAAATCGGATGACTATAGGTTATAGCTGCCATATGAATGATCGGTCGAGAAACTAGTTTTAGTGAGAAAAACTTTTTTGTTTTTAAAGAAATCGCCTCCAAACTTTGTTTTTCTTAGTTTGCTATGTTTTTCCATGATTCCACTAAGAATGGTCAAAATCGGACATCTATATAGTATAGCTGTCATATAAAAGTAGAGTCAGAAAAGTAGTCTTAGTGAGAAAAACTTGTTTGTTTTCAGTGGAAATGTCCTACAAATTTGTTAAAACAAGTAAGGGCGCTGCAGTCGAGTTTCCCGACCGCAAAATACCCTGTTCATTTGTTTTTGTAACAAAATTGTCATCCTAAATTTAGGCAACACATTTTTCTAGTCCTGACATACAACTGGGGGTGGGGGGTTGCTCTTATCAGCTCAACTGTCTCGCTTATAACTCCGGTGTTTTTTGTCCGATCTGATTGTACTTTTCAGAATAGGTAGATATAGCTAGATGTATACTAAACCACGAGACTCTAACTTAAAAATTGTGAATCTGACGGTTTTTTAGGTCTAGGATGGCTAGAGGAGGTCTTGGTTTATTGGTGATAAAAGGGGGACGGGGTGGAATTTTCCAAATCTGAATTAATGCAAAAATTTGTGGCTCCATCTCATATAATTTCTGAGATCGACGCGTTCATACAGACAGACAGACAAACGGACGGACAGACGGACATGACTATATCGACTCGGCTGTTCATGCTGATCAAGAATATATATACTTTATGCGGTCGGAAATGTTTCCTTCTCCCTGTTACATACATTCGCACAACTTCATTATCCACCTTTTCCCATTTTCAATGATAACAGGGTTTAACGTATAAAAACGTGTTGCAAGGGTATACAAATTTCGGCGGAGCTCTATTTTTGGATTAAAAAATAAACATTTAATGTGAAATGGGTCTTAAGTTTTCATCCAAACGAACTGAAAATCATTCAAAGTATATGAAAAATGGATAATTTTATAATATAATTTATAAAATATATGAAATATATAAAATATATAAAATATATAAAATATATAAAATATATAAAATATATAAAATATATAAAATATATAAAATATATAAAATATATAAAATATATAAAATATATAAAATATATAAAATATATAAAATATATAAAATATATAAAATATATAAAATATATAAAATATATAAAATATATAAAATATATAAAATATATAAAATTTATACCATAAAACGGTTATTAAAAACTATCCACTCCAATTTGATCATTTTTGGACCTTTTCTTCCTGTGTAGGGTTAGTGTAAATGGTACAACTATCGAAGTCTAACACTTTTGCACTGATTAAGAATTTCCGTTTCAAGAACCCCGGCTTTGCCCCCCTCCCCAGCGTCTTGTTTTTGTGGTAACCAACATTAACTGATTTGCATTTCAATCTTGTCGGCATGTGTTTAGTTTTGGCATAAAACCTGTTCACCGCCAGCTGGCGCGGAGCGTGTGGAGGGGATGGGAAGTCAAGAAGCAACAGCAGCGGCTGCAGCTGCCACAGCCGCTGCAATGGACAACAACAAACACTTGCCAAGTGAGATCTCGACCCTCGACTTTGCCTGGGCTTTTGCTTTGCTTGCTTTTTGCACCGTGACTTAAAATGCAAATGAAAATGCAATCATTGTTTAATCTCGTACAGCGCCAAGCGGGAGCAGCACCACCAGTTGCTGTTGCTTTTTGCTGTTTGCTGTTGTTGCGATCGCCAGTCAAGCATCTCCCCGGGCAACAACTATGAGCATGTTTGCTGAGAGGCGCGGAGTGAAGGGGAGAGAGCGGACGATTCAGGAAGCTTCCACAGCCTCAAGATACACCGTTTTTGATAATATTTTCGAACAGCATCCCATGTAACCCAGACAGACAACAGATTGGGGGAGTCAGTCTGCAAGATTCCTGATGCAATTTCTTGGCACTGCTGCCTTGATAAGTCCAACAACAGTTTTCTATCAAACAAACATGAAAATGAGATCGCAGTGGTTTTATTTTTGGCATTTGTAAGTCGGGTTTGTCGTAAGAAAGAGGGAAGGGAAAAGCTGAGTAGATAAGACTAAGGTTTGGTTCGTGGAGTAAAAAGGGTAAAGTCCTTCAAAAGTAGGTAACAGGCAGAAGGAAGCATCTCCGTCCCCATAGACTATATAAATATATTCTTGATCATCATTAGCAGCCGAGTTGATATAATCAGGTCGGTCTGACTGTATGAAGAGAATTTCAGCGACTAGAAGAGCTGGAGCAACTAAATTTTAAATTTATGCTAGTATTGTCTGCACGCGATCAAGTATGTTTCAAATTTTTGGGCACTCCAGCTTCTTCAAATTGTAAGATATCGAGCTTTTTATGACTAATTTGAACGATATTTTCACTGAAAATAGACAAGTTTTTCTTACTAAGGGCCGATTTCTCATCTTACTAATAGCTGCTATGTGACAAGATAGACAGAGATTTTGCTCTGTTATATGCAAGCTTATGTGACAGATAGCTCTATGTAGAAGATTAGAAAACAGCCCTAAGACTATTTTCTGACTCTACTTTTCTATAACAGCTGTACTATATAGATGTCCGATTTCGACCAAACTTAGTGGAATCATGTCAAATTACAGCAAACTAAGAAATACAAAGTATGGAGACATTTGCTTTGAAAACAAAAACTTTTTCTCACTAAAACTAGGTATTCAGCCGATCATTCCCATGGCAGCTATAACCTAAGGTCATCCGATTCTGAAAAAAGTTTGAGGAATTGTGTGAAAGCTTATAAAGTAAATTTGTGCCTATTTTAAAAGGGTTAACATTGAAAACAAAAAGTTTTTCTTACTATGACTTTTTTTTTAAACTTACTTTTCTATGGTAGCTATACCATATAGATGTCCGATTTCGACCAAACTTGGCAGAATCTCGAAGAAGCATAGAAATCCAGTGAAAACGGAGTATGGAGAGGTTCGCATTAAAAACAAAATAGTTTTTCTCACTAGAACTAGTTTTTTCGATCGATCGTACCTATGGCAACTATATGTTATAGTCATCCAATCCGTCCGGTTTCGACAAATGTACAGCGTATTTGCACGAGAAGACTTAGTGCAAAGTTTGGTCGCGATAGGTTTAAAACTGATGGAGAAGATGGCATAGAAAAAGACGGACAGACGGACATGACTATATCGACTCAGCTCGACATGCTGATCAAGAATATATATTATAAAATATATATATTTTATGTGGTCGTAGTTGCTTTCTTCAATGCGTTACAGACATCTGGACAATTTCAATATAACCTCAGCAAGGGTATAAAAACGTTGCATACTTATATAAGCTACATGCGCTGTTGTTAATGTTAATGCTCTGTTAATTAACATAAGTAAGGTTATTAAACACTAACACTATTTCGACACATCGATCTCGCTTCGGATATCAATTACACAATTGCTATTATTATTGCTTCTTACTTTACTGGGAGAACACGATAAATTGTAGACAACAGCCATTGGCAAAGCTGAGAGCGGGAAAGAGAATTGTTATCATTTGTTGCTCGCACTCTCCGTTTGTGGCTCCCCGCACTTCCCTTGTCCTAAAGCTAGAAGTCAAGAACGTTTGTCCGCTTGTATTCAAAGCAGATTTCGTCTTAGAAATTTAAGCACAAAAAATTCGAAATTAAAGCAGAATTTCTGCGTGCTACATTTTTCTGGGTGAAGGATTCCAAAGAAAATTGGAGACGTAGTTGGCCATGACATAAAGCTCTCAACTTAAACATTCGACCTGTAAAGGAATCTATAAAAAATATTCAGTTCAACCTGAGCTGCCGAACAGTGCGGATGTGGAACTCCGATCATAATTTTCTTCTCATTTTTTTTTTAATTTAATCTCTACACTGTAGTGCAGCCAAACATTTTCCTTTGTTGGGGATTTCTGTTGTGACTGAAGGATATTTATTTGCTTCGTGCTTCATCTTCTTCTGATATAAATCTAATTTGGCCAAATTAAGCGCAAGCCACATCAAGTGTAGAGAGACTATCAGGAATATAAATGTTGCTCTACACAAAAAAGTTATACATTTGTATAAGGAATATTTTATATCAATGATTAAATTCGATTATCTTTTCTTATGAGCACTGTGGAAATTCTAATGCCGCTGACGTAGTCAACTTTAATTGTTTATGTTAATTTTTTCGATTTTTTTCTGCTTCAACGTTGGCAATTATTGCCTAAAGAGTAGTTCACAAAACCCACTTTCCTTTAATTCTAAACGTATTTTCTTCTTTCTTATCTATCTTTCATACTGTTCAGTGGACTCTCAGTATTCAGCAAGTCTGCAATCATCGCTCGGCTCCAATTTCCTTGGTACGTGTTTTTTTTTCATAATGACAATTTGTTGGTAAAATCGTCAAAAAGTTGTGGAAAGAAAATTGGCTAAATATTTTTCCAGATTTTTAATACGGCTTTGCATCTACAACCGGCTCAAATTTCACATTTTTGTATACGGACATTTAATTTAAAAATCTAATATTTTCTTTTTTTTTAATTTTAACGCAAATGCATTTCGCAACGCCTAATTTCAGTCGTAGTGACGTTTAGCTGAATTTCAGTTTTCATTGTTTGAAATGCATTGTCGATTTTTTCCATTAATTGTTCAATATTCAATATCTCTTCAGTGTACACTAGCTTCTTGGCTCTTCCCCAAATAAAATTGTCCAAGGGACTTAAATCGGGTGACCTAGGTGGCCGTTTCTGCCGATCCATAAATCTCCATATTGTTGGTTCAAAAAGTCTTTTACGATACGGATTGTATGCGCGGGGCAGCCATAATGTTTAAAAACGATTGAACGTATTGGCGCTAGGGGCACATCCTTCAACAAAACATCAAGACGGTTTTGAAGGAAATCAAGATAGTCCGCACTGTTTTGCCTCTGCGGTAAATAAACTGGTCCTATGATATGGTTTCCTACAGCAGTGCACGTTATAATCTTCCTCAAAATACTGAGTTTGAGTTTACTTACCAATGATACCTGCCCAAACATTGTAACTAAATCTTCTTTGATGATTCGTCTGAATTTTCACATGAGGGTTTTCCGTAGCATAATGATGCAAATTGTGAAAATTAACAATGCCTTCCCGGTCAAAAGTGGACTCATCGCTCCATATAACCATATTGCCATGACTTTTTCTAAATGAGTGAAAATAATGTCCAAAATTTAAATGATAAACTCGTACTTGAGTGGCCATAACTTTACAATTTGCTTTGCTAGATAAATAACACAAAATCCGAAATTAGAAAACATAATGGGCTACAGGTTTAATCAAAATAAAAAATAGCTTTAGTTGAAGATTAAATTTTGATAATGTATATAAATTTAAAAATTAGTGTTACAAATTGAAGATTTAAATTTTTCACCTGACAGATGTTACGAAAGTGAAACATTTTTTCTACTAAGCGTAAATGTGTGTTGTATCACTTTAAAATAGTAAGCAGACAAATTGTTGCTTGTATATAGTAGACCACATAATTCCAAATGCCACCAGATAAGCTAAAAATATAATTATGGCTATATTTGGGAAACCTGAGGGCAATGGAGAAAAACGTCCCCTTTCAAAAGTCCCAGGTTTTTCCAATAAATACTATCAAATAGATTAAAGAAGTTGCTTTTGCTATTTTATTAACAATTTTACTTAATTCTACTAATCGTTGATTTTTTAAAAAGGGAATGTTTTTAACATAACATAACTTTTTCAAGATTATTTCATCGAAAAGTTGCCAGGGACTACGTCTTATTCCGCATTCGTTTTCCAGCATTTCGGTCGGTAGCTCACCACTTTTGAAATGTTCACATTAATGTTAGTGCTCTGTTAATTAACATAAGGGCACGCCATTAAACATAAGTTCCCCTAAGTAACTGGTCTATCGAAGTCGGGCAGCTTCAGCTTATGCTTTCGTTTTAGTAGAAAGAGATTAAGTTGATGTTAGAGTGAGAAACAACAGGCGTCTATAAATTAAGTAGACTTTGAAGATAAAAAGAAATACAGTGCACTAAAAAGAAGACTCTGATCAAGAATTTTTACAGTAATTTCCGAATTTTAGATCAAGGCGATGATATATTAGTTTTACTTGATCATAGCTTGTTAGATATATTTCTCATTTTATAAAGTCACGATTTTAATTCAAGAATTATCGATTTATGAAATGACTCAAGAACTTAGACGAAAGTGAGTGCCGAAAATGAGTGCCTCATACTATGATTGGTATAACAGGAAGGAACAAAACCGTAGCTCGTGGTCCCATCGAGTCTCAATATCTAGATCAGTCGCAATGGAACTATCGATATTTTTATTGATAGACAAACAGCTAGTTCTAACATTTGCTTGGTTTATTTTTATTCATTGGTGAAATAAAATGTTTATGAAAAATCGAAGAAGCAGAGCAACGAATGAATAATGCAAGAGAGTAAATGGAGAGATCTAATCATTTAATGGATCTGATCTGGAAATTTGTACAAAAATTCAGGAAAAAAAGATCATCCGCAAAAATATCAATATCCAATATCAAATTTTACCCTTTCATATCAAAAGGATTCTAAATAAATGGACTCGATCGTTTTTTCTTTACCGCAAACCGAACTGGCGTCCTTTAAGAAATGCTGAGCCGAACCGAAAACCACAAAAAAAGAACGGTACGGTTCGGTTCAGTTCTCTGACGTGAATCGCTTTCCTCCAGCCAATGCTACTTATTGATAATGGAAATTTAAATTGTATGTATAGCTTTAATACGACGTGTTGGTCGACCCACTACATCCTTAGCGATGCCGGATGGATATTTTCTAAGGATTTTTAAGATATTCAATTGAATTATGGGAATACAATATTAAAAGTGTTCGAAAAGTCACATAACATAATGTGCCTTTATAGACCACTGAACCGAATCCAAACGGCGGTTCAGTTGGCTTCAAAAACCATGTTAAGAACCGAACCGGTGGTTCGGAAGCTGTTTGAACCACTAAACTGAACCAGTAAGTAATTTCCAGTGGTTTGCATTCCTGGTACGGTTAAAGATCAAGTGTGATTCGATTTATGGTGACTTGGATTGTTAACAGAAATCATGCATTGTTGTCAGAGAGCAAACTTATGACTTTCCTTTGGTATACCGTGCAGGTAAGCAGGTGTCCCCCTCTAGCAATTTTATTAAACTTTTTCGCACAAAAAATATATTGCAACACTTTAATAAGATAAACTGTTTTTAAGACAACCTAAAGATCTTAACCCCTGGTCAACTCGAGCAACAGGTTTTGGCCGGTGGACACTTCACACTCAAGTCTACAAAAAAAATTTAAAACTTGTTGTTATATGCTGTTTTGATCTGATAAGAGTTTATACACATTATTCTTTTATTAAAAATATTCATTAATTTTGAATAATAAACCTTTGTTTTCTTAAAGAACATCTCGTTCGTTATTCTCCCCCATCTAAGCCACCCATTGAGTTGCTCTTAACGCCTAAAAACTTCAACTGATTGCAACATTAACACTTACTGCACACACGTCTTGCCCATCTCTACTGCCACTCAACCTTTGGCCCCTAGCCACCACATATCACAATGCAGCCGGCACACCAGCCTGCCTCCAACTCCATCATCATCATCAACACTGTGGCCTTTATCAATTCACCTTCCTCCACTCGGCTGGCTGTTTACATAACCCAGGCGGCATGCCACTTTAGTGGGCGTACCCCAAAAAAAAAAAAGTTAAAAAAGAAAAAAAATACTGTGTTAAAATTAATGCACGACCATATAGGCCGGAGAGGAGCCACCACTTCATATGCAGTCCTTGCCGGCACTAAACTAAACTGCCCTTTCATCAGCTTGGCTGGTCATATATTTCTCCCAGCCACAATGTGGATCATCGAGCGTTGATGTTGGCGTAGATTTTTCGAACCCATAATTACGCGGGGCAACAAAAAAAATATATATCGCATTTGTGTGTATAGAAAAATTGCCGGAGGAGCGGAGGAGGATGGAAGGAAGAGATCTCTAGGCACGTTTTCTTTAGCTCGCAAGGAAGGCTCTTGCCTTGGCCAGAAGATGATTTTTAACATGATTTAAAAGGGCAGGCAGCCGTCCTGCTTTGTGGGTATTGTTGTTGAGAGTGATTGTACTTTGTAGATTGTGTTTGGTTTGGTGGTTTCTGGCTGTTGTGCAACATCCATGGAGCATGTTTATTTAAGAAGACTTTGAGTGAGGGCAACTTTGGGTGGCTTTGGGCAGGAGTTGAGTTAAGTCATGAAAATGGCTTAAGAAATATGAGGTTGTGAGGTAAATGGAGGTGGAATAGAATGTGAGTAGAACTGGTAGTGATTTATGGAAGAAAGCCTCATATGTGACTAAATATCGCTGTGACCAGTTTTCATTGGGAAATTTGTAATTTTCGACCTTTTTATGAGTTTAGCAACTAATTAAGCATTAAGGTCTGTTCGGGAAATACATTTATTGACGTAACAGCAAAAGCTAAATTGGTATAGATCATTATATGGTCATTTGCAGGTAGCGACATATTAGCAGTGTGCATTTAGAAGAAGACTCTGTGCAAAATGTAAAATTAAAATAAAATTAATTTTAACTTAGACCCATTTTTCAACCGTTCGGTTCATTGGCTGACACACGGCATAGTCATCCTATTTTGAAGACAAATCAATAACTTTAAAAGCATTTGACATTCAAAATGGGCGAGTTTTGCCATTAAAAACAAAAACAATTTCTTACTAAGACACATTTTTCGTCCGATAGGCAGCTATATGCTTTAGTCATTCGAATTCAACGAAATGTTGCAGTATTAGGTTAAAGGATTAAAGGATTCTTCAATGGCAGCTATACAATCAAAAAATTTATTTTCTTAAATTCTTTGGAATTTCCACTAAAATCATTTGCACTTATTTGTAGAAAATTTCTTATTTTTAGGCAGTTTTATCTTATATTTAGAAATGAAAACACAAAAAAAAATGTTTTTTAGAAAATATTTTCTAATATTGAGAAATTCAGTTTATGTTTTCTAAAATTTTATAAGAAAATGAATCTCGAAAATCGTCCTTAAAAATAGAAAGCGAGAATGCTGAGCTAACTTCGTCTGTGCCAAAGTTTTTATACCCTTGCAAGTGCTCGCTTAAATATTTCCAAAAATACTCTTTATCCGACCCACCGTTTGTATGGGAGCTTTATGATATAGTCATCCGCTTTGGCCAGAAATTTGTAAAATTATGTGAAAGCATGTAAAACAAACAAATACAAAATTGCAGGATTCTTACCATTTTTACCATTAAAAACAAAATAATAAAATAAATAATAAAACTTGGTAGAATTATAAAAAATAGTAAACTTACGATTACAAAGTTTGGAGACGTTTCCGTTGAAAAGAAAAAAGTTTTTCTCACTAAAACTATTTTTCCGATCGATTATTCCAATGGGAGCTATGGGATATAGTCATCCGATCCGGACGGCTCCGACAGATTAGTAGTGTGCAGCAAAAAGAAGAATCTGTGCAAAATTTCAGCTCGAAAGCTTCAAAACTGAGAGACTAGTTTGCGTAGAAACAGACGGACGGACAAAGCTCAATCGACTCAGCTCGTCACCCTGATCAAGAATATGTATAATTTATGGGGTCGGAAATGAATATTTCTATGCGTTGCAAACTTCTGGGCAAAATTATAATACCCATTGCAATGGTATAAATATGAAAAGAAACCGTTTGTAATTCTCCAGCTCCAATCCAAAAGAAGAGGCAGCTGAGGGCTTAGTATTTGACTGCGTTCTTTTACAGTGAGAAACGCGCGTGCTTTTGGTAGTCAAATGCGATAAAATGCCTTTTGTGTTCAACTTTATCCGAGGTCCCGAGTTCAAGTCCCATACAAGGTTGGGTTAAAAAATAAAATAATGACTGCTAACTATAATGAAATTTTGTAAAAGAAGACTTTAATAAACCAACTGCACCAACAAACTGAAAAATTTTTTCTAAAATATATGGTGTATCGCGTTTGACCCCTTTTTTAAGACGAATTTCTAAATTATAAGGCTATTTTACCAGTTTTTATACTCTGTACCGTAGGTGGATGGAGTATTATTAGCAGAAAATTCGCAATTTTCTGTGGTACTTCTTTACCTTAGAGAAGTTCCCTGCAGTTCTACGTTTCGGTACTGAATTTTTTAGGGCTGATTCAGGCCTGTGCAGTAGAAATAACTGAAATTAATGCCTGAATTCAAGCATTTTTTTTATACTTCTGATGAAACTCACCCATGAGTTCAGTACTAAAATCATGCGTAAAATCAACTAAAGTCATGACATAGTCGGATAAGTCAGTGTAAAATCCATGGCTGAATCTCATAAAACGGATGTCATGCCCATTTCTGGTCTGATTCAGCTATGTTTTAGGTTTGAGCCTAACTTAAGGGATATGATAAATAGGGTAATTAAGATGCATGGTACGAATTCTTTTCTAGACGACATTCTCACTTTTCTAAGGGCATTCTTCTAGGAACTTCTAGGAACGAACACTGGATATCCGACATAATAAACATTGGACATTTCTTTAAGGATTTAAAAGACATTTAAATGGATTATAAGAATTAAATTTCAAATGTGTTCGAAAAGTCTCATTACAACAGAAATCATAATATGAACCGAACCGGAACCGCGGTTCAGCTAGCTCCAAAAACAATGAAATGAACCGCACCGGCGGTTCAGAAACCGTGTGAACCACTGAACCGAACCAGTACTTATTTTCGAGTGGTTTGCGTTGCTGATTATAAGTTTGTGCAAAAGTATGTAGCAGCCAGAAGGAAGCATCTCCGACCCTATAAAGTATATATATTCTTGATCAGCATCAACAGCCGAGTCATGTCCGCCTGTCCGTCTGTCTGTCCGTATGAACGCACAGATATCAGAGATGGTAAGAGGTTTGACATATATGGGACATATGCTTCTTATGTCTGCAGGCAGATCATGTTTATTTTCAATTTTGGCCACGCCCCCCCTCGTTCCATCAATTTAGAAAAAACGTCATATCTCCCACAGTTTTAAAGACAGATGGTTCGTTTTTTCCCTTGGTTTTATATGCTCGAAAATATTAGTTTGATATTTTCAAACTGGTTTTTTCATTTTAATTTAAAAAAAATTTTTTGTTTTTGGATAAGTTTTTCTTAAACTTCAAAAGGACAATCCACCATATTTTTTTTTAGAAAATTTAGAATTTTTTTCCTAAATTTATGGTAATTTACCTAGAAATTTTTCTGTAAGAAAATGCTAAGTACCTTCTTAGTTTGTTGCTTGGATATGATTCCCAATATTTAAGACCATCAGCAGTGGAAGGCAATTTCCTATAGTTAAATAGATTAAAAAAACTAATAATAATTTATTGATTTGAAACTGCATACTGAAGTGAACAGTTTAGAACCAGGAATTAGAAAGTACATTTCAATCAGGAGAAAATTGTTTGATGAAACTTAACGCTTGATAATAGAAAAAGGGTTTGTTTCGAATTCGAGTTATCGGCGTCTACAAGAACCTGGACTGAACCGGTTCTGAATGGTTCGGTTCTCGATCAGCTGGCATCTTGATTGTTATAAAGTCTTATTTTAATTAAAGAAGTTTCCTTTCGTGAATTTGCAGTTAACTGATTAATACATTAGCGTAAGACTCAATTTTAGTGAAGAATGTTTGCAAATACAAGTGACTTGCATACAGATACAAAATACGAATATCGTTCCAAAATGTAAACTGTTTCATTACCGATTTTTGCTGTGTCTAAATGCTTATTTAGCAGGTTCAGTATCAAAGATCTCTGTCTCACGTCATAGTCGAGATTAGTTAAGCTTTTCTGAATAAACTCAATAGATTTTCCTGTGTCTCTTTCCATCGCACTATTATTCTACTCCTCCTTACACATTCTTCTGCAACTTCAAAAGTATGCTCCTTTCCAACCGATTCCCTTGACAAATCTTTAAGTTCTAGGCTTGGTCTCTAATCATATCTAACTGTTAGCTATATAATTACTCAAGAATTATTACGCCTCATCAGTGTCAGAGAACTGCAGAGAACCTCTGCCCTGCGGACATGTACAATCCCCAAGGCTTTTCCAACCATTAACAACTCCACCGAGCCTGTCACCTTCAGAGACGGAAAACAGCTACCCTTACCGTCTAAATAGAACGCAATTTAAATGAATAATAGAAAATATATAAAAAAAAAAAACAAACACAAAAAATCCCAAATAGAAGAGTAAAATTACGCACTATGAGAAGTTGCCAAAAAGCTAATGAATTCAAATGTAGCCTAAAGCCGACTCTTTTTTTTTTATTGAGATAAAGCTGAATGCCATATTAATTACCAGAGCACTTACAAACCGCCTTTGACACAGGGCGGCCAACCAAAATCCTAACAGCTGTGACGTAACAAACGAGAACAGCAGGGTGGCTCAACCACTTGAAATATTCGCTGCAGAAATTAAGACATAAAACATAAAACATTTCGTTGGTGCGGGTAGCAACCCCTAAAGTAAACGCCCGGCAAGGGGGTACAGTAACATTAATGAAGCTATAAACGCACGTAACTTTTTCCTCGTTTTCGTTCAAGTGAAAAAAAAACTGACCATCTAAGGTTAACTACAAGAGCTTTTGATGTTTCCTTTAAGTATTTTCACAAATATTTGCCAGACTTGAAAGGAAACGGTACTAAATCAATATGTGAAACTGAATTCGCCAGGATGCGGGTCACCCTCCCTTCTTGTTTTTCACATAAAAAAAAGCAGAAAAAAAGCAGGGAATAAAAATAAAAAAAAGGCCAATGCAATACACCACAACAATAATGTTAACGAGCCGCGGTTCCAGAGATTACAATCAAGTGACATAAGGCAAAAGGATAGTGTTTTTTTTTTTTTTTTTTGGTTGCGATCTAATCGCGGCCAAGTGGCAGAAACGCATAATGTGCAATGTCCACTGTCCCGCAGATTTATCGCCAGCCTACCATATGGACTACCAATCAATGCAATTTATATGGGAGGATATGACATATGGTTGGGTCAAGTGTGGCCAGCAAAAGGGTTACTCCTGGGAAACAACTGGGCAACAATTATAGACGATAATTGCTTAACGTTTTGAAAGTACTTAGATAGAAATGCGAAGAAAAATTTTCAAAATTTAATTTCTCTCATTAATTTGTGCATTATTAAAAATAAGAGCTATCAAAATATTGATTCTTCTTGGGCTCGTCCGGGATTTGAACCCGGGACCTCCCGCACCCTAAGCGGAAATCATACCCCTAGACCAACGAGCCGGTTGGAGCTGGGCCAGCAAGGTCATCATTATTTTTCTTAGACTTGGCCGTGACACTGCACTGATTTATTCAACATTAAGAGAAAGTTATTACCTAAAATTTACATTAATTTATGCAGTATATAATTTCGGACCTTTTTGAAGTCCGCGCTTTGGTTACATGCTCATCCGGCTCGTTGGTCTAGGGGTATGATTTCCGCTTAGGGTGCGGGAGGTCCCGGGTTCAAATCCCGGACGAGCCCAAGAAAAATCAATATTTTTGAAGCTTTTTTTGATTAATCCCGGGTTCAAATCCCGGACGAGCCCAAGGGGTTATCATTTTTTTTGTGCACTTGGAGTGTATATTTTTATACTCTGTATCATAGGTACATAGCAGCCATAAGAAAGCATATCTGACCCCATAAAGTATATATATTCTTGATCAGCAACAATAGCCGAGCCGATATAGGCATGTCCGTATGAACGCATAGATCTTAGAGATGGTAAAGAGGTTTGACATATGCTTCTTATGTCTGCAGGCACATAAAGTTTGTTTTAAATTTTGGACACGCCCCCGCAGTTTAGAAAAAACGTCATATCTCCCACAGTTTGAAAAATGGATAGTTTTTATCTTTTAGACATATTTAGACAAATCGATCCGCCATAGGAATAGTGAAGATCGGATGAACGGTTGTCGAGTTATGATCAAAAAATTGTTCGCTGCTGCAGCGCAGTAGCAGCACTGCTGTCAGCTGCTACTGCAACACCAAAATGTATGCTGAGCTTATAATTTCGCTGGTACACTCTATGTTAAAGTCGGGCTCGATCGACTTTCTTTCTTGTTTAGCTCTGGATGTTCTATTTTCCAAAATATCTAGAAAATTTCTTTATATTTCAAGAACAGTCAAAAGAATTCTATAACATTCTCCATCTTTCTAGAACTTCTAGATAGTTCTATAACGTTCAAAACTTTCTTAAAATTTCTTCGAGAACTTTTGGAAACTGTTATAGCATTCTAATACCTTAAAGATTGTTATATGACTATCCTCATGTTTTAGAAATTTCTCTAAAGCTTTCGAAATAATTATATGACATTCTTTTATAACATTTAATATCGTAGCTTTAATATACTTTCTAAACCCTTCTGAAAATTTCAAAATAAAATATAAATAACTCTACCATATTCTAGATATTTCTAGATCCATTATAAACTTTGTACTAAAAAGAATCTTTGGAATATTTTAGAGTTTGTGCTGTATCAAAAACCATTTTTACAATTTATGGCTTAAACTATATCTTGGATTTGGCTCCATAACTCTTTTAAATCCTGTGCGGAAACTTTGGTGCGTCAAGAAGAACGAATAATTAAAGATACAAGCTAGCTAGTTCTTTTGCAATAAACCTGATCTGCGTACAGACAATGGATTGTACGTAAAAATATGGTTGTTTTAGATTTTCTGGTCTCTGAGATTTAGGTGTACATACAGGGACAGCGTTCATACAAGGTATGGGGGCTATACAATATAGTCATCCGATTTTGACAAAAAAATTTAGAATTAGGTGAAAGCTTGTGAAACAAGCAAATACAAAAACACTTTAAAAACAATAAAAGTGTTTCTAAATAAATCTTTTTTTCAGACCTATCTTTTGTATGGCAGCTATACCATATAGTTGTCCGATTCTCATCATACTTGGCAGAATTATTAAAAAGCATAGAAAATCTATGAATACAAAGTCTGAAGAAAGAAAAAAGTTTTTATTCACTTAAATTAGTTTCTCGACCGAATATTCCTATGAAAGCTATGAGATATAGTCATCCGATCCGGTCGGATCAAGAATATATGTATAATTTATTGGATCCGAAATAGATACTTCCAAGCGTTGCAAACTTCTGGGAAAAATTATAGTACCCTTTGTAATGGTAAAAAAAATTATTGTTTTTAATGCAAATGTCTCTAAGATTAGCATTTATTTATTTGTTTTGCTTTCACACAATTCTGCAAAGTTTTGTCAAAATCGGATGAATATAGCATATAGCTGCAGTACGAAAAATCGGGCGATAGAGAAGTTGTATTGAGAAAAACTTTTTTATCTTAAATGGCATCGACTCCAAATCGCTTACATGATTTTTTGTAAGGCCTGGCATGACTAGATTAAGTTAGTTCGAAATCCGACACCTATATAGTATATATACTTAAAAAAAATCAATCCGAAACGGGATTAACAATGGGGTGATCCCGTATATTTTTGAGCTGATCCCGGAAAAGACTGACTTTACTTTCACTTTGTTTTTTTTTTTGATCCCGAAAAACAGGATCAATCCCGAATTCGGACTTTTTATACCCTGTTCCCATTGAAAATGGGAAAAGGGGATCATGAAGTTGTGCGAATGTATATAAGAGGGAGAAGGAAAATTTTCCGACCCCATAAAGTATATATATTCTTGATCAGCATGAACAGTCGAGTCGATATAGCCATGTCCGTCTGTCTGTCTGTATGAACGCGTCGATCTCAGAGGCTATAAGAGATAGAGCCAGAAATTTTTGCACGAAGATAGATTTATGCTGTACGCAGATCAAGTTTGTTTTAGATTTGAAATATTCCACCCCGTCCCCCTTTTATCCCCAAAAAACCTAGACCTCCTCTAGAAATCCAAGACCTAAATAGCCGTCAGATCCACAATTTTCAAGTTAGAGCCTCGTGGTTTAGTATACATCAAGCTAGGTATACTATCTATCTATTCTGAAAAGAACAATCAGATCGGACAAAAAACACCGGAGTTATAAGCGAAACAGTTGAGCTGATTAGAGCACCCCCTCTAGAACTAGGACTAGTAAAAAGTGTTGCCTACATTTAGGTTGCATTTTTTTTACAAAAACAAATAAATGAAAACAAATGAACAGGGTATTTTGTGGTCGGGAAACTCGACTGCAGCGCCCTTACTTGTTTTTTTCTGTGTAGCTACCATAGAAAAGTATGTTTCGAAATGTAGTCTTAGTTAGAAAAACGTGCTGCAAGGGTATACAAACTTCGGCCGAGCTTACTTATCTTTGGTTTTTTGGTTGACAAATAGACCACGACTATTAAAGTTATCAATCAACTTTTAAAAGTCCGTGGTCCTTCGTAGGTATTGCCGATATATATATATGTACAACTTTACTTTGAGCAATGATTTGTAACGCAAATATTTTTTAACAAACTCACAAAATCTAGAGCATTAGCAATAGAGAATGAAATATTGGTTCAATGGATACCTGAGGTAGTCAGGCAGGACCGACATTGACTTATGCTCCAGTTCTTGTTAGACACAGTTTAGCCTTATTTCATGTTCTCTTCCTTTTTCCGTTTACTTTAAAACTGATTTGATGCATTTGTGGCCTAAGCTGCTTTAAGCCAGGTTTAATGAATGGAGCACTTTTTAAACTACTAAACCTTGTACTAAGCCGAGATATTATACAAATTAAGCCCTAATTTCACACTTAAAGTAAGCTTTAGGCTAAAACCAAACCTCATTTGACTCTTAACCCTGAATAACCCTTATTTTGTTTAACGTCTCTTCCCATTTGAGACTTGATACTAAAAAACAATTAGTCAAACTATATGTAGAGCCATTTAAATAATAACAATTGAGAGGCATTAAATTACGTTACAGCCCAGAGCCAATTTAGTCCTAAAGGTAAACCCCGTGCCCCAGGAGCCCGCATGAAATGGAGTCTTTGATTACCGGCCAGAAAAGAGACAGCACGTACGATGGGGAACATACCCAGACTGGGTGGTGGTTGGTGGTGGAGGGCCACATAACCCGAAACAGGAGCATTCAACTGCACTGAAAGCTGACGCCCCACCGGGCACTCGAGACAAGTCAAGTCTAGACCCGACACATCCCGAGCTTCGCATGAATTTTATGCATTGTTGAAAATTAACACAACAAACTTTTCGGCTTGGCTGACCAAACACAGCTTATGGCTGTCATTATCGTTTAACATGCAGGGAGACCGACCGAAATATATCCCATTTGCCTCCCAGTGAGAGCAGGGGGGGGGGGGGGGGCGCCCGCCCCGCTCCACTGACTTGCCATGTATCCGATTGCAGTCCATAACAGTGGGAAGCACGTAAATCTCATTGTTTCCATGCGTTTTTGCATGCGTTTGAAGTGTCTGGGCTGTCGATTTCGATTTCAATGCCAACATCATCGTCCTCGTCGTCACCGGCGTCGTCATTGTCTGCTCTCCCAGTCTCTGTCCTGTGCTGCAGTTGATAGCCTGCCATGTGTATGCTGATACCCTGTACACTAGCAATTAGAAAAGTGTGCTCAGGCAACAAAAAGTAATTTCAGTTTATACTCCTTTAAACATTCAATTCTAGAAAATACAATTTTGGGAATTTTTGAAAAATCAATATAAATAAACTAAAAATATTTTTTTGTGTTCATTCTGTTATTATTTTAATTTATCAAAACTTCAACAAAATTAACCAAAAAATACAAAATTATGGATAATTCGGCTCAGCCGAAGTTTTTGTACCCTTGCAGCACGATTTTCTAACTTATTTGGAGGACATTTACACTGAAAACAAGAAAGAAAATCGGTCAAGCCCGACTATAGCATACTCTGTACCAACGAAATTATACGCTCAGCATACATTTTGATGCTGCAGTAGTAGCTGAAAGCAGCTCTGCTTCTGCGCTGCTGCAGCGAACAGTCTTTTGATCATAACTCGAAAACCGTTCATCCAATCTTCACCATTCCTTTGGCTAGTCGATAAGTTATCCATATTACTAAATATATCTAGAAGGAACAACCCACCTATCTTTAAAACTGTAGGAGATATGACGTTTTTTCTAAATTGCGGGGGCGGCAGGGGGCGTGGCCAAAATTGAAAATAAACTTGATCTGCCTGCAGACATAAGAAACATATGTCCCATACATGTCAAGCCTCTATCTCTTACCATCTCTGAGATCTGTGCGTTCATACGGACAGACAGACGGACAGACGGACATGGCTATATCGACTCGGCTGTTGATGCTGATCAATAATATATATACTTTATGGGGTCGGAGATGCTTCCTTCTGGATGTTACATACTTTTGCACAAACTTATAATACTCTATGTACCTACGGTACAGAGTATAAAAACAAGCTTTTCTTACTAAGACTACTTTTCTGACTCTACTTTTCCATGACAGCTATACTATACAGATGTCTAACTGTGACCAAACTTGACAGAATCATATAAAAGCATAGCAAACTAAGAAACTGATCATTCCTTTGTCAGCTATAACCTATAGTCATCCGACTTTGACAAAACTTTGAAGAATTGTGTGAAATCTTAAAATATAAAAATATGCCAATTTTAAAGAGGTTAACATTGAAAACAAAAAAGGATTTCCTACTAAGACTGTTTTACTAACCTTACTTTTCTATGGCAGCTTTACTATATAGATGTCCGATTTCGACCAAACTTGGTGGTATCATGGGAATGCATAACAAACTAAGAAATTCAAAGTTTGGAGGCTTTTTATTACAAGAAAAAAAATGTTCCCATTACAACTAGTTTTTCGATTGATCGTTCTTATAGGCGCTATATGTTATAGTCGTCCGATCCAAAATTTGGTCGCGACAGCATTAAAACTGGCGGAGGAGATATAAAGATACAAATAACGAATTGAAAAACTTTCAGGTTGATACAGTGTTTCAAACTTGATACGATTTCGGCGATTCTAGCCATCGGGAAATATATCAAAAATAGATTCTTAACAAGTTTGAATGTCGCAATACCCCGAACTAGGATATATTATCAGATACCTCTTTGCGAATGTGCGTGTAGTAACTTGGAAAAAATTCGACGGTCTCATTCTAAATATTTGTTATTTTAGACTCAAGACTCAAAACCCATTTTGACCATTTATAGACATTTTTTTGTAGTCATTGAACATTGACTTTTGAACTTTTATAATATAAACGAATCAAACTTTTTCTTAGCTTAAATATAAGTATTCCCAAATAGCTGTACGCTTTATCTTACAAAATTAACAAATTGGATTGGTTTGAAAGTCTAGTTTAAGTCACAGTTTTGGTCCCAGTTATGGTCACTGTTTTTTCACTGTTTGGTTCACTGTTTTGGTCACTATTTTATTTACTTTATTTGTCACTGGTATAGCCACTACAAGTCATTGTTTTGGCATCTGTAAGTCACTGATTTGGTCACTGTTAGTCACTGCTTTGGCCACATTTTGATAATTTCTTCGGTCACAGTTGTGGTCACTGTTTTGGTCACTGTTTTGATTGATTTTTGCTCGCTGTTTGGTCAGTTATTGATCACTGTTTTAGTCACTGTTTTAGTCTGCATTTATATTTTTTTGGTCACTGTATGGCCACTGTTAGACGCATTTTTGGTACCTTTGGTCACCGTTTCCCCTTAAAGAATGTTGTATAAAATATTCACGAAGAAATATTAAAAAACACGGCCCCTCATAACTTGGCGCTGGATCATCCGAAATCAAAAAACCAAAACTTTTTCGTTAGATAATAGTTTTCCCCTGGTAACGCTGTCGAGTTTTTTTTCGAAATTTTAATTTTTCACTTTTTTGGAAAATTTTGAAGTGTAAAAATCGATTTTTTTTGGAAAATATTCGGGTAATTTGTTATTGTAAAAAAAAAATTATTGACAAATTTGAAAAAAACTCGACAGCGTTACCTCGTAAATTATGTTCAGAAATAGTGTACAAAATTTCAAAATGATCGGTTCAGTAGTTTTTATGTTATGAGGGGCACCGACTTTGGAAAGGTGAGTTGTGGGAAAATCGCTTTAAAGTTTTGAACACTAAAAAATTTGGTATAAAACGTTTACACGACAGGTATACGTAGGTACTCGTAACTCGTAACTTCGTCAACTTTGCTCCAATCGACTTGAAATTTTGACATAATATTCTTAACATTTTAGGCGAAATGGGAAAACAAAAAAATTTGAAATGTTAAGAAACATTTTTGACATAAAGAAGGTTAAATTTGTGCCCAACGATTTCTGTTGTCTGAGCGGGTTTGTGTGACTAAGTCTTACAACCGACAGAAAGTTGGATGAAAAACTCTATAAAAATGTTCAGCATAACCATTAAAAGTCCCAACAATGTTTGCTCTGTCTGTTTTTTCACGATTCTCGATTCTAGAGCTTATTAGATAGTTCACAAAATAAGAACTTAGCATTACTTTGCGAATAATTTTCAAATGTAGACCCCAAATTTAAATTACAATTAACAGAAAATTGAATTTTGAACAATCCCCCTGTATATTCAAAATCGACTCAATATAATTTATGTAAAATACAGCAAAAGTTGTGGCTAAAGCTAAGTACAAAACACAGAAACTCATTTTAAAATAGGCAAAACATTTTGAGTCTATTTGATTGATTGAGATTGCACTTCCATTTGAAAGTAATTCATCAAACAGCATAATTTTCTCAGTGTTCAACCATTTCCATACATTTTTCAATCATTCCTGGGTATCAGTGGAATCGTTCTTTTTCAACAGTATTTTTTAAGCTGACAAATACACATCACAGCAGTTGGCAGGGGGTTAAAAAGCCTGTGGTTTTTAGACGCAACACTGGCTAGAAGGAACAAGAGACACGCGTGCTTCTGCCTTCTGCAGCTGCAGCTGCTGCCTGCGGGCTCTGCAATTGACTTGAACTCGTGGCGCATCAATTGCTGGCTGCGGTTTCGTGTGATTTTTATGATGAGCCCCCAGGCAACCAGAACTCAGCTTCTCGTCTCAGTTTGATTGCCCTGCCGGAAACGAGCTGCTCAGGTTACCGATAACAATTACGTTTTTTTCAGCAAACGTTTAGCCAAGCATGAAATGGCAAAAGCACAACACGACACACAACAAAGTAGCAACAAACAGGCGTCGCTTTATGCCCCAAGGTATTTGCACCTTAACCCGTGAACACGAAATCAGAGCAACAGAAAACCTGTCAGGTTAGCCATTGTTTTAGTGTTTGGCCACATAATTATTAATAATCAATTGAAGCTATTTTTTTAAAACAAAAAAAAAATAAAATAAAAAATGGTTCACCTTGGGCTCGTCCGGGATTTGAACCCGGGACCTCCCGCACCCTAAGCGGAAATCATACCCCTAGACCAACGAGCCGGTTGGCGCTGGGCTGGCAAAATCACCAATTGAAATCAGCGGGTGCACTCAACAGGTTATCTATAGCCACAGAGAAAGCTATCAACTTATTCAAGTTTGTTTCGTATTTTTTTTTGTACAATTAATTTGCATAATTGTTTGTTTTGATGAAATAAGAAGTTGGGTATGGCATCGACTTGAATTTATAAATCAGTGTTTTCGTCGCGCGATCAATCGGCTCGTTGGTCTAGGGGTATGATTTCCGCTTAGGGTGCGGGAGGTCCCGGGTTCAAATCCCGGACGAGCCCAAGATGTATCTAAACGGTATTTATTTTTTAATAAATTTTAAAAATTTTTTCATAAATAAATATTATTATGTTTTTAATTAAACATACAAAAGGCATTTAAAACTTCATCCAACAACTCAGCATTTATTTTCCAACAGTTTAATGTCGCAAGCACTTCAACTTAATCTGAAATTTATATATTTCAATATTTTTATCCAAGCTGGCATAATTTAAAACTATATTATTAATAACACTTAAATTGACAAGTCGACAAACACGCTCTCTCTCACTAAGTGAGTTTTTTGCTCTCTGGCAAACACATGTCAGGATGGCCGAGCGGTCTAAGGCGCCAGACTCAAGAGCAAAACTCTTACCTTTCACAGAGAGGTGGTTGAGCGTTCTGGTCCTCTCTGAGGGCGTGGGTTCGAATCCCACTTCTGACAAATAATTTTTTTTCTTTTTTTTAAATAACAATATATATTGAAAGAGTTTTTGCTTTCTATGAGTTAGTTTTGACTGATTTTTTATACTCTGTACCAGAGGAACACAGAGTATATTAAGTTTGTACAGAAGTATGTAACAGCCAGAAGGAAGCAACCTCGACCCCATAAAGCATATATATATAATATATATTCTTAATCAGCATCACCAGCCGTGTCGATATAGCCATGTCAGTCTGACCGTCTGTCTGTCTGTCTGCCCATATGAAGGCCCAGATTTCAGAGATAGAGGTTTGACGTGTATGGGACAAAAACTTCTTATACTTGCAGGCAGATCAAGTTAATATTCAATTTCGGCCATGATCCTTCTCGCACTCGAAATTTTGAAAAACACTCATAACTCCCACAGTTTTAAAGTTATATGGTTGAAACCTTCTAAGTATATTTAGTAATCAGGATTATTTATCGATGCGCCAGAGGATTGGTAAAGATCGGATTAATGGATGTTGACTTATGATCAAAAGACTGTTCGCTGCTACGCTAAGCTGAGCGAATATTTTCGTTGGTACAGAGTATGTTATATTCGGGCTTGACCGTCTTTCTTTTTTGTTTATTAGGTGGGTTATCTGTGGGACAGTGACAAAAACAGTGACCAAAGCAGCGACTGAAACATTGACTACAACAATGACTTTGCAGTGACCAAAACAGTGATTAAAGCAGTGACTAAAACTGTGACCGAAACAGTGACTAAAACACTGACCAACACAGTGATCGAAACAGTGACCTAATAGTGACTTATACAGTGACTAAAACACTGACCAAAACAGTCATAGAAACAGTGACCGTAACAGTGATAGAAACAGTGACCGCAACAGTGACCAAAACAGTGACTAAAACTGTGACCAAAAACGCGATTAAGACAGTGACGGAAACTGTGACCGAACCAGTCACAAAAACAGTGACCGAAACCATGACCAAATCAGTGACTGAAGCAATGACTTAAATAGTGATCGAAACACTGCTCCAAACCGCGACCGAAACATTGACTAAAGCAGTGACCAACACAGTGATCTAAACACTGACCGAAACAGTGACTTAAGCAACTACTAAGCAGTGACTAAATCAGTAACCAAAACAGTGACTAAAGCAGTGACCAACACAATGAGCGACTTAAATAGTAACTTAAGCAGTGACTATTCACTGACTAAAACATTAACGAAAACATTTATCGAAACACCAAGTATTGACTATATGTGCCCGTGTGTAAGAATTATTCTGGTCAAGCGATTTGAAAAACTAGCAGAATAAAAAATGGGCAGGCATCTCAAAAATACCGTAGGATCAGGAGTAATGCCGAACAACTTCCAACACATTTAAATGGGTGGAAAGAATGCGTTGACATAATTTTGTAATATCTGCACATAAAAAATCGCAAAATTATAAGAGAACATTTTATTTAAAGCTAAGAAATAGTTTGATTACAAAAAAAAAAAAAATGTTACTATTGAAGTTGACCACAAGCGATATCACAACTTGTAAAGGTGCTTACTATCGATGTTTTGCCAACAGTTATATGTGAATCGCTGAATGAATGAAATGAAGTTTCTCCCTTATCAAACAAACTTAAACAAACTAAAATAAATTCATTATTCTTTTGCAAGCATTGCACATATTAATCAATAGTTTAATGGAACACTTAAAAAATAATAAAATATAATTCGATTTATCGTAATAAAAATAAATATAAAAAAAAAATATAAAAATATATTTAAAAAAAAACAATTAAATGAGCTGCCCCGACTACAAAATACCCTGTTCATTTGTATTTTTCTAAGAATAATACTCACACACAAACGCAATTATTTAACCCTAAGATATAGCCTGGTTCGTAATTAAATAATTTTAAATTTGAATGTAACTGGCTTTTGCAACAGCTATGGAAGGATCATAGGATCATGAAAGTAGGCTACATTATGTCTTCTTTTTTTTAGCGGTTTTAGCTCTAACTGACGATTCGGTACCCTCTTCTTTTACAAGCTCAATTGCTTCGCTTATAACTTCGGTGATTCTTGTACGTTGTGATTGTACTTTTCAGAATAGATAGATATTGGACCTTGCTTTATGTATATTAAGTCACGAGGCTACGAGTGTAGTAAAATTTTGTGACTATCTCTTATATTCTCTGAGATTGAGGCATCTATACAGACAGACGGACGGACACTCATGGCTATATCGACTCGGGTATTCATGCTGATCAAGAATATATATACTTTATGGGATCGGAAATGTTTTCTTCTCCTTGGTACATACATTCGCACAAGTTCATGATTCCCATATTCCCATTTTTTATAGGAACAGGGTATAAGAAATAAAAATTTGGCAACCGCAGCCAATGTTCTATTATTGTGCAATAATTCTAGAAAAATCTCTCAAATCAAAATATGGATCCATGTGGGTCGAAAATTTTTGAACATAAATAGCAGACACATCATTTAATTTGGTTAAACTGCCTTTGATACCAAATTTGTAAACATTTTCGTTTCCCTAATTAACAAAATAAACTTTCCCATTCCTTAAATTTCCACTAAGCCATTAAAGTTTCCTCCCTTTTATCTAGATCCCAGACAGATTTCAATATGCCAACGTCCCCCCCTACCCCATCCACTAATTTTCAATGTCAGTGAGCAGGCAACCAGCCACCTGTCTCCATGGCCCAGACCGAAGTTCAACAACCTGTCGCCCGGTGATACCATATCATAGTCCAGTCCATAACGAACCAAAAAACAACTCGCATGAGTTAAAATTTTTAGCTTCAGTCAGCGCATCAAAATTAATGATGCAATGAAAACCGCTAAATACCCCCCGAAATGCAACCGGGCATGGTCATCGGCGGGCGCAGGGCAGCACCTGCTTGCTGGATGGAGGGACGGGACGGGAAGCGCGTGTGACATACGACGCCCGGAACAAAAGGCTTGTGGTGAGACAGCTTTAGCCGTAATGGTGGTACCTGTTGGTGCTGTTGTTGCTGTTGTTGCCACTGGCCACCGAAAGTCCATATGTCAGCCCGGTACAACGAGACAAATTCAATTTTCCTGGTCAGCTAACCAGCAAACAACAGCAACAACAACAACAACAACAGGGGCATAAAACGGATTTGTAACGCCAACAAATTAGTTACGCCAAAAAAAAAAAAAAATAAAATGCAGCAGAGGAAAATAAAAGCCAATGCCCAGACTCTGCAATGGAGGGCAGCAGCAGTAAGGCAGCAACATGCAATGTTGCGTAGGCGACGTTTGAGATGTAGATTACAAGGTTAGCCGTGGGAGGAAGTGTTGTGCGAGGGGGGGGGGCCTCCTAACTCGATTCGACTCTTGGCAAACGCATTATGGGTCACTAAGCCGGCTCGTCCATTGTCGACTCTGGCTTTGGCACTTCTCTTTCTCGTTGCCTCTTTCGTTACGTCGCCTGTGGGGATGGGGAGGGGGAGGGGCAATAAGTGCAGCCGTGGTGATTGACATGCAACACGCGTTTGGCGCCCAACTTCAAGGCGGGAGGAGGCACGCACCATCGTCACTTGGATTTACGAACGACAGTTTTTTATGCCTCTCTTCTCTTTTTTGCTCCCTTTTTCGCTCTCTCTCTCTCTCTTTCCAGCTGTGTGTAATTGAAATTACGTGACACTTTGCATATGCACGGGACTTAAATTGAGTTCCGAGTTGCCCATCGAAGTGCTGGCGGTGTGTGGAGGGGGGAGGCGGCTGACCTACGTATTGTGGCACGCGTGTTTCTAGGTTTGTTGTCTAGTTTGTGGGTAGGCGGCTTCGGAACTTAAGCAAGTGCATTCAAGTGCAACAAAAGAAGAAGGAAAAAAGTAATTATATACATACAAACATGTGACTCGTTTTTATTTTATGGAATAGAGGGAGCCACGTGTTGGACCAGCAATAAGGAGAAACACTCAAACGTAATTAGCTGAAGGCATGCTGGGATTTTAAAACAAGTCACAGCTGGAAGTTCGGTTTATGTGGTGCTGGATTAGTCAATGGCGTCTAGGGTGAGTGCTGGAAATTGCGGCTAGTCAGACATAAAAACGTTGTAATCAACCCCAAACGGAAATATGGTAAAGTATGAAAATATATACTCAAATGATTGCCTTAGTCTCAATTTTAAATTTCAAAAGGAAAGACCAAGACCATTGTAGGCTGTCCAATCAAGATAATGACGAATGAAATCCGCGTTTACACATTATTAAGTGGAAAATCACCTACAAAAACTTGAACTAGAAATCCAGTTTGATTTGAGCGCAACTTACCTCCTACTAGAGCTGGGCGCGTGTTCGAACGATTCACGAAATGAAAAATCTCCTTACGCACGTATCTCCCACGATATTTTTAAGGGTTTTGCGTCACTCAAGAATCATGCACGATTTACGCGCGTGTCACGACTGTTCATGCGCTATAGAAATGCAATAATTTCATTTGCTTCTGCTACTTTAACTTATAGATCTTTATATTGCATCAATATAAGCGCAGAACACAGCAAAACCCTACCAAACTTTGCACAAAGACTTCTGGTACAAATACGCTGCACATTGGTTGGAACCGTCCGGATCGAATGACTGTAACATATAGCTGCCCTAGGATCGATCGGTCGAAAAATTAGTTCTAGTGAGAAAAACTTTTTTTTGTTTTCAATGCAAACGTCTCCACACTCCGTATTTACTAGTTTCCTATGCTACTCCATAATTCTGCCAAGTTTGGTCGAAATTGGACATCTATATAGTAAAGCTGCCATAGAAAACTAGGGTTACAAAAATAGTCTGAGTAAGAAAAACCTTTATTTTACAATGTAAGCCTCTTAAAAATTGGCATATATTTATTTTAAAAGCTTTCACACAATTCTTCAAAGTTTTGTCAAAATCGGATGACTATAGGTTATAGCTGCCATAAGAATAATTGGTCGGCAACTAGTTTTAGTGAGAAAAACTTTTTTTTTCAAAGAATGATTCCACTTAGTTTGGTCGAAATCGGACATCTATATAGTATAGCTGTCATAGAAAAGTAGAGTCAGAAAAGTAGTCTTAGTGAGAAAAACTTGTTTGTTTTCAGTGAAAGTTGCATTCAATATAGTTAGAAAAACATGCTGCATGAATATACAAACTTTGGCGGAGCCGATGTTTCTTTTCATCTATTTTTTTCACTTCTAATTAGGTTCGCTTTTAATCAACTCTCACGAATCTAGCTATTTTGCTACCAGTTAACTTCTATTTGCATTACTCGTTGTCAGACTCTCTGCAGGGTAGTTACTGTACAACACGCTGAGCATCTTACAAAGCAAGAAAGACTGAACAAGAGCAACTTAACAGCTCTCTCTGAACAAAAGTCACTGAACCAAAATTAACAATCAACAAATAAAATATGTTCAGTTGTTCATTTCAGTGAACCACTCACTCATGAGCACAACCATCTTCGACAAAGTAGGCAAACGAATAACTTAAGAGCGAACGCCCTTAAAAACATTTATTCGTTTAAATTCGTGCTCTGTATAGTGAATTTTGGCAAGGGGACTGAGGTAAAGACACAGAGAGGAGAGCTAGCACGCTTGAGAGAACACAGCGTTGAACTCACTCTCTCAGTTTTGATTCCTTTTGGAAGAGGGGTGTGTAAGGAAGCTATCGAGCGCAGAGCGCAATCGATTTTTGCACTCAAGTTGCCTTGGAATTCCCAACCAGTTATTGCATTGCAGGCATCGAGCGACGGCTATGCGACTGCCAGTTGACAAGCAAAGACTGATGCTGCGTTGAGGTTCTATGTATTCCTCGAGCCACCTAAATCTTGCGACAATTAAGTTTCTATGAAATAATTGTAAATAATATGGATAAATCAACGCATTTTAAATTATTGTATGGTGGGAATCTGTGAAGCTCTTGATTTAAGAGTAAACGATCTTACGCTTGAGCCTGATGAGCTCTTGATAATAGGAAGAACATTCTCGGTTTTTGACAATGCTATGTATGCTGAGCAATCTTGAATTCGGGAATGTTAAGAGAATGATTCGTACTTTAATCATGTATAAAAACGGGATCAAAAATTCATACTTGGATCAAGAATTTCGCTCTTAGATCGAGAATTTTCACTCATCGAATTATTCATATTAAGTATTATTGAATTTTTAAGTATGAAATTATCTATTTTTTCTCTGAGTGTATTTGCGAAACATTTGATGCCAAACCAATAATACAATACTTGAAAAAATAAATCAACTTAAACACGGTACTGATTTATCAAGTGAACAACTGAAGCTGTCACGAAGGTAAATTAATGACATAAGACCTCTAAAATAATATATAAAAAAAGAAAAAAAGATATTTGTCAGAAGTGGGATTCGAACCCACGCCCTCAGAGAGGACCAGAACGCTCAACCACCTCTCTGTGAAAGGCAAGAGTTTTGCTCTTGAGTCTGGCGCCTTAGACCGCTCGGCCATCCTGACATGTGTGTGTAGGGGAGCCAAAAACTCATGTACTGAGAGGGAGCTATTTTTAGATTTGAAGAACAAATATGTGGGTGTGATAAGAACTTATGTGCTCAATATAAGTAATTATTCTACTGAAAGCAAAAATAACTTTTAGCAGCAAACATCTGTTTGTTGCTCAGCAATTAATTTCACAGTGCGGCAGCAAGACCATTGAAGATTTTGTTGATTTTAAATTACTAATTTACAGAAAACGATTAATTTTTGTAAAAACCATAAAAATATTGACATTTCCTTGGGCTCGTCCGGGATTTGAACCCGGGACCTCCCGCACCCTAAGCGGAAATCATACCCCTAGACCAACGAGCCAGTTGATCGCTTCATCGAGACTCTGATTTGAAAAAATAGCTCCGAACCTTTGAAGTTGTATTTATGTTTCAAGTCAGCATTAACTTTTGGTAAATTATGTAAAATGCAGACGAAAAACTTTCACTTTGAGTTGAAGAAACCAGTCCACGGTTAACGCTCATCTGAAATAATCAATTGGCCAGCCCAGCGGCAACCGGCTCGTTGGTCTAGGGGTATGATTTCCGCTTAGGGTGCGGGAGGTCCCGGGTTCAAATCCCGGACGAGCCCAAGAGAAGTTCGCTTTTTTTTTTTTAATTTTACAATTTTTCTCAGCTTGGAGAACAATGCCATCAATTTACAAGCCGCAATCCCAGTAACTACACCACAAAATGTCAGCCAACCGAACAGAATCCCTTGCATGCATCCATTCTACGTTATCACCCAGGCAATTCTCTAATTAGCTGGCGACAGACTGGAGGAGGCATTAGGAATGGCATGCAATTGGCATGACACTGCCATGTTAAACCAATCCACAAAACCAAAATAGAAGACAAGACAAAAAGCCCCGACACAGTGCAGAGTCCGGTCCAGTCCGGTGGCAACAATGTCTAAGCCACTTGGTAGTTGGCATTCCCCAGCAGCGGAGCATCGGCGAAGCCATGTTGATGTCGGCACGTAATGAGCGCATTACGCACATCGACACGGGGTGGGGGTGGGGGTGGGAGTGGAGGTGGTGGGGATGGGCTTGGTTTGGCTTGGCTCTTGGGTTTTGATAACAAGCCTTCTTCGCTGTCCGAATGCCTCGTTATCCTTGTCACATTATCGCCTTAGCCAAATACCTAGCGCATCTTGAGTGTGCCACATTGTTACCGTATTGTGCACGCTCGCGGTGTCCTCGGCTGTGGGTAGGGATGGGGGGGGGGTAAGGGTAAGGCGGCTAAGGACAATGTCTCCTCCCTGCGTTCCACTTCACGAGCGTGTGTGTGTGCTCAAGTAGCGAAAGGCCTCAGGATAGAAAATCAAGCGGTGCAACATTTGTAGTTCTCTTTTGGGTTTTTTCTCGTTCGTTGTTGCTTTGTTTCTTTGAGCCACTTGAAGTTGGCTCACAGTTTGGCGCACCGCCAGCCGCTGGGCTCGGGAGGGAGGGGGGAGGACCGAGGGGCGGCAGTGTGTGTGTGCTGCACTCATTTTGAGGCCACAATGACGACGCACAGCTGACTGAACTGCATTTTGCAACATGTTCCCTCGATCCGGTTTCGGTTGGCTGCGGTTGGCTCCTTGCAGGTGTGCTTCACACGACTTGTCAGTGTCAGCGCCAATTTTTCGTATAACGAAAAAGAAATAAACAGAATCGAAACATTTTTGTTAGAAATATTTTTGTGCATTTTTGTGGCCGTTAGTTTTGGTTGGTTGGCGGACTCCATACGAGGGGATATATTGCATTGACAGCCATTGTGAGGAAGGTGAGAGGTCAGCCAAAAGAAATCCAAGTTGAGGGTGAGGCTTTGAAGTGAAGGAGAATGGTAGAGGTAGAACACTGATGGACACTACTGAAAAGCGACAACTTCGCCTCACTTAGCCGGAAATAGGTCACCTGACTTTTGGTACCGCTTACTCTAGAGCGAATTGTTCGAATGAAATATAGGCAAAGTACACGGGTATATCAGTATATAACTGATAGCAACTTATGTGGTGATTTGCTTTAGCGGATGGAATGAACTGTCGATAACATTCAAAATTGCAGATATAGTAATAATCAAAGCTTTTCACAACCAAAACTTGATTACTGGGTCGAGTTTATAGATTTGTCGAACAGGACCTTGAACCATTTCTTTTTACAATTATGACTACCCGAACGTTAAACGAAACACCACTTTTGGAAGAAGATTCGGTTCTTTAAGGAAAATTCAGAAAATTTGGAAGGTAAAAATTAAATTGAATAGCAATTGTAATATGTTTAAAATCACATAAAAGTTTGCAAAATTGTATTTTAAAAATAAAGAAAAGTTAAGTTCGGCTCTGCCTAGGTTTGCATACCCATTTCACACCACTTCCACTGAAAACAAACAAGTTTTTCTCACTAAGACTACTTTTCTGACTCTACTTTTGTATGACAGCTATACTATATAGATTTCCGACTCCGACCAAACTTAGTGGAATCGTGGGAAAGCATAGCAATCTTAGAAATACAAGAATTGGAGGCGTTTTCTTTGAAAACAAACCAATTTTTCATACTAAAACTAGTTTCTCGACCGATCGTTCCTATGGCAGCTATAACCTATAGTCATCCGATTTCGACTTAACTTTGAAAAATTGTGTGAAAGCTTATAAAATAAATACATGAAAATTTTACAGTGGTTGACATTGAAAAAAAAGAAGATTTTCATACTAAGACATTATATCAAACCTTACTTCTCTATGGCAGCGATACTCTATAGATGTCCGATTTCGACCAAACTTCGCAGATACATGGAGAAGCATAGAAAACTAGTAAATACGGAGTGTGGAGACGTTTGCATTAAAAACAAAAAAGTTTTTATCACTAGAAATAGTTTTTCGACCGATCGTTCCTGTGGCTGCTATATTTTATAGTCATTCGATCCGTCCAAAGTTTTGTAGCCATAGCTTTAAAACTGACGAAGGAGATAGCAGAGAAACAGATGGACGGACAGACGAACGGAATGATGTACAAGTCTCAATCAACTCAGCTCGTCATGCTGATCAAAAAAATGTATACTTTAAGTGGTCGGAAATGCTTCTTTCTATGCTTTAGAAACATATAATATGAACAATTTTAATAACGGTATAACAAAAATTTGCATAAGCGTGTGTTATCCGAGGTTGGTTTACATTTTTGGGTGCTGTATCCACATTTAAAAGCCATTCAAACCAAATTTATTCATACGTTACCTAAGAAGAATAACGATCACTAAAAACGAAACCCAAAGTTGTGTTTTGATTCCATAGATACCATTACTTGGATTTAAATATGAACAATATGAATTTTTCTGAATATTTCAAATTTCCACTCAAGTTAAGAATTTTCAAAAACTTATACGAAAATTGAAAAAAAAAGTCACAAAATGATTCTCTTATGCCCGGTTTTCACTACAGCACATTCCTGCATTCCTGTATTCTAGTGTCGCATGCCACTTTCACGCCAAACAAAAATCATAGCGGCTAGTGGTAGCAAACAAGTTGCATCCATTTTGAATGCGGTTGCATCCGTGACTTTTTGAGTAGTGACATGACAGGGTATCGTTAATTTTGCCTATCGTAAGAGTATCGTTACAACTGCCAGCACTAACAAAAACAATAAACAGCTGTAAAACGGCAAGCGCAAAAAAAACTAATGAAAATCGCCAGAAAGTTGCTCCCCCTTGTTTACAGATTTTGCTTAGAAAAATTCACTTTCTCATTTATATTTATATTTTCCGACATATTTTTAAAGATTGTTTCTCATTTCATAAAAAAGAAAATTTTTTTAATTATTTAATGCCAAAATGTATTATTAAAGAAACATTAACACAAAGCTGCTCCAAGAAGGTGGGGTTCTTAACAGACCCCCATCATCTCAGTCCATTTTATTGACACCAACTTATCTTTTCACAATGTCAACAAATCCCAGTCAGCTGTTCAATGGATGCAAGAACACAGGAATGCAATAATGTTGCCAATGAGAACACCTTATCGCATCTTTTCGATAAAGCCAATTTAAAAAAAAAAAACCCTTAAATTACTTGAAACAAGGAAATTACATAACTTCAAAAAAAGCGATAATATCAATAATATGTAAGAGTATTAAAATTAAGAGCAGAGTGGTCTATAATTTAGTTAATTTTGTGATATTTTTTCAATTGGATGACAAATAAAAATTATTATTTGTTTCAGTTATTCAATACTGCAACACAAATTATGGCGGCTATAAGATGTTATGACTATTATATTAAATATGGAGAATATAAAAATTGTATTCTTGTCGAACTTCTTTGACTAGTTGCGTTAAAACCAAATGATAATTTCTCTGGTGGGTAAATATCACAAAAGATGTTGGCATTGCGGTGCAACCTAATATTAATATTCCCATTTTTATTTTCGTATCCTACTTTTCCGTAACCGAATCACTTATTCCGATGATAAGCCAAATCACAAGCCATTAAATGCTTAACCGAACCAAGAACCTCTAAGCAAAACGGTTCGGTTCGGTTCAGTTCATTGGCGAGTCTTAATTCCTAAAACGCTTCAGAAAATAATACTTGTAATATTGGGAATTTCCAGCGTTTCCCTAATAAAGTTTCAGTTGAATTTAGGATAAATAACTATTTGCTGATAGACCCTCCAATTGATATATAGTACCTCTAAAGACCGAATTAATCATTAGCGATACCGAGTTGAAGTAGATCTAAGAATGACTTCTCACACTTTTAAAACAGGGGATTTCGCACATCTCTTGAAATTATTCATGGACAATTTAATATTCATTTCATCGAACTACATTCCTGAGTATCCCATTTGCAAATGGGTAGATATACTCAACTATCTACGATTGTAAGCGATTGTCGATTGTGATTAAAGAACTATTCAAATAATTTCCATTCTCATTATTAAAAGTCTTAATTTCACTCAAGTAATCAAAATATTCAAAAAAGGTGACTTTAATGTGCCTTTAAAAATATTTAAAAAAAATTACAAGTGAAGCACTGAACCGAACCCAAGCCGCGGTTCAGTTAGCTCCAAAAACCATGTAACGCTACGAACTGGAGGTTCAAAAGGTGCTCTAGCCACTGAAAAGAACTAGTCCTTATTTCCGAGCAGTTTGAATTCCTGAAAATTTCTTTACTAATCTTGCATTATTAATAATCGAATGAAGTGAAACAATAGTAAAAAAGCATTGAACCAATCGTTAGAACCTTCATTTCTTTAGACGATGATATATCTATTTAAGCAGTTTGAGCGTTAAGACCTTGTTGGAGTTCTGAAGTAATGACAGGTAATACATTATCCAAACATTGCCGTTTTTCCAACACCACTGAGTAACAAGAAAGAAAGTCGGTCAAGCCCGACTATAACATACTCTGTACCAAGAAAATTTGTCTTTTGATCATAACTCGAAAACCGTTCATTCGGTCTTCTTCATTCCTTTGGCGGATCGATAAGTTATCCTAATAACTAAATATGTCCAGAAGGAATAAGCCATCTATCTTCAAAACCGTGGGAGATATGACGTTTTTTCTAAATTGCGGGGGCGTGGCAAAAATTGAAAATAAACTTGATCTGCCTGCAGACATAAGAAGCATATGTCCCATACATGTCAAACCTCTATCTCTTACCATCTGAGATCTGCGCGTTCCCACGGACAGACAGACAGACGGACAGACGGACGGACGGACAGACGGACATGGCTATATCGACTCGGCTATTGATGCTGATCAAGAATATATATACTTTATGGGGTCGGAGATGCTTTCTTCTGGATGTTACATACTTTTGCACAAACTTATTATACTCTATGTACCTTTGGTACAGAGTATAAAAATTTGATTCGAAGAGGATTCCCGCCAGGAGTGTCTTATGTAACATTTCCTCCTCAAGTACACCTGATACTTGCACAACTTATTCATTTAATTTATGCCAGTTATTTGGAAAGGCCAAGTCGCAAAACCCTTTGGCTACATACTTAACATCAACTAAGCTTCATTAACATATTTGCATATATTTCGCTATTGTCTAACGCGTTCATTTGCATTACCGCCTCTAGATGTATGGGGAGACTTTCGATTTTTGCTGTTCACGTGCACCTGGAACTCTTCAAAGTTCATCAAAGCATCGGCTCTGAAATGCTGCCAATGGCAACCTTGGCTAAACTCCCAAGAAGCAAATACAGCAAAGTCCAAATGAATGTTTAGACCTTTTCTTAGAGCCGCAACTCATTAAAATACCAAAAAATAAAAGGGAAGGAATCAAAAAGATAAACCCGCACGCAATCAAAGCCAAAGGAAGGTTCCTGGTAAACAGGGTGACAGCGCTCCCACAGAAGGAATGCGTCGCATTGTATCTCCCTCACTTCACATTGGCATTGATTACACTGAAACTGAGGGGGACAGACATGAGTGGCAAACAAATTATTACAAGTGCAGTTGGAAAATATGTGGCGGCCACTTATCAACATAATCAACAACAAATACCTGGACACGGCTGAGTGCAGACGCAGACGGGCGAAGTTGGCGGCTTTGCTTTGTGCCTAGTTTGCGGAACCTATCGACGACGACAGCACCCTATTCCCTTCCAGAGGAGGAGGAGAGGTAGGTTGGCAGAGACAAAAAAATAACTTAAACTAAAACGAAACAGACATACAAAACCCCAAGGAACCGGGACTCAAAGATGATGATGACGATGTCGCCGCCATGTCACACACACACACACACACGCTCTGTGGGGTCTTCCGCACCAGAAGTGAGTTGTTGTTGTTGCTGCCGTTGCCAGCTTGGGGATGGGATTGGGTTTTGCAATCGGTTGCTGCTTCCCGTCGACGTCGTCGTCGTCGTTTCGTTTTTCTGTCAAATGTTTGGCTTAATGATGGCATTGATGGATGGATCACACGTAAGCGGCAGTCATTTAGTAATTTATCTGAAGACATTTCAAATTAATAGACTGACTGACTGACTGACTGACTGCCCAAGCTTTCATCTCGTCGCTGTGATTTCGTTGATTTTTATCTGGCATTAGAAAATTATGTGCAATTTTCGTTTGTCAAATTATGAAAATTTATGGCATGCGACAACAACAACACACACAAAAAAAAATAAACAGGAACAACAAAAAGCGCCGACTTTTTGACTGGCTGTGAGAGTTGGGCTAATTAGTGCAGCTGCCTTGCAGTTTCAAGCACGATTAACTTTTAATTGAAGGGCAGTTTAGCTAATTGGCTGGTTTGGTTACCCTTGAAGTCGTATGCAGATTGAAGGGCCGTCATGTGAAGTGTGAAATGCTTCGGGGGTCAGTGATCTGTTTTAAGGGTCAAGGCACTCACTCAAATTGGTAGGCCTTTGTGAAGACACTTGCCAAATGTTAAGTGACATTGTGCTTAATCGATGTTGAATGGCGGCATTTGTATGTTGATATCCAATTCGACTTCAGTATTAAAACTTTGGTATTTTATCCAGCGATGCAAACCGGTTCGGAACCGAACCGAACCACAGCAAAAATGAACCGCTTTGTGTAGCTGATACACCGAACCGCAAATCGAACTGGCGGCATTTTAAAATTGAAAACGGCAAAACGGTTCGGTTCGACTCAGTTCACTGACGAGTTATAAAAAAAGGAGGCTCTTTCCTTCAGGCAAAGAAAATTGAAAGAGGTGGGATGCTTTACCTAAAATTCCCATTGAAAAAGGGAAAAGGGGGGATCATTAAGTTTTTGCGAATTTATGTAACAGGGAAAAGGAAGCATTTCCGACCACATAAATTATATATATTCTTGATCAGCATGAACAGCCGAGTCGATATAGCCATGTCCGCCTGTGCATTCGCGTCGATCTTTGAGATCATTAAAGATAGATCCACAAAATTCCCCCCTTCCCCTTATATACTCAAAAAACCGAAAGATCCACACCCTAAATAACCTTCTGATTCACAATTTTCAAGTTAGAGCCTCGGGGCTCAAGCAAGGCCCAATATCTATCTTTTCTGAAAAGTACAATCAGATCGGACAAAAAACACCGGAGTTAAAAGCGAAACAATTGAGCTTGTAAAAGAAACCGCTAAAAGAACAAAATAATGTGGTCTACTTTCAGGATGACCCTGAAATAGCTGTTACAAAAACCGGTTACATTCAAATTTAAAAACAAATAAATGAAAAGACATGAACAGAGTATTCTGTAGTCGGGGCAGCGCACTTACTTGTTGGTATTGTTATGATCGTTAAAAGATATATCAGTTGTAAAAATTACGTGGTATTGTAAAATCTGGAAAGTGGACATTTTTAATTTTGAAAACTTTGACCATCATTTTGGGACCCAAGAAATGGGAGTACAAGTACGTTAAGTCTTATTAATTTTCACTCAACATTGCATGATTAAACGTGATATAAGACCAGATATGTTTTATTATTGATGTTTAAGTATTGCTGCAGATTTCTAGTCAACCAATAGACCTATTGAATTGAAACTTGATGTCTATACCATCCAAGATAATAGCTACAATCACTGATTCAAAATATTTAAAAATCTTATGAGTCACTCTTCCCAGGCTTATTCGGCTATGCCCTCTTATAATTCTCAAATAGTGATAGCGATCAGTTCTAGCATTTTTGATATCCCATTTTTTAAGACTATAAAACTAATGCAAAGTGAAGGTTGCAGAGAACAGCTATCGAAGAGACTTAATCTTGATCCTGGACCTCTTTCGAAAATACTAAAACTTAATGCCACTCTTTTTACGGTTGAACCCCGTTCATTCCAACACTCGACAAATCGATATACCTTCATAATTTGAACAATTTTCCTGCCTGTTCGATATTTTGAATACAACTACTTCGTTAATTCGATTACTTCAGTAATTAGAACACTCCTTGATTCGATGTGATTGTGAATGGACATTTAAAACAAAGTTGCCTCAATAATTAGATGTCAGTCAAATTTGTTTTTTAAGAGCTATCTGTCACATAAACCTACACTTAACAGAGCAAAATCTGAGTTTATCCAACACATAGGAGCTATACAGAAGTTGAGAAATCGGCCTTAAAAAAGTACTTCGAATCGCAAAATGTCGAAACGTTATATCAAATATAAAACATTATACCTTGAAGACAAATTAAAAGCCATTCTGGAAGTTGAAGATGTAAAGGCCCAAAAGGATGTCGCTTAGCCGAAATAGATGAAAGAAATATCGAACTGCTAAGAGCATTCGAAATTCCAGTAGAGTTTGAAGACTAGTTCGATTGTGATGTCGATTTGTCATGTGAAAGCATCATGACGGATGAAGATATTATTGAGGAAATTCAAAGAAAGGACAAGAATAATTTTCAATTGGCTATCGAGAATAAAATCGGTGTTGGCGAAAGCAATGGTGACAACGACATTGCTTATTATCAGGGCTGTATTATTATTATCAGGGCTCACTGGTACGAACCGAAATTAACCAATGGTTAGCGTTCAGAAATTTATGGTTCGAGGTTTTTGGGAGAAGGTTTTGTTTCGAACCTTGGTGCAGTCCATGCGTTATACAATTTTAATGGTTTTTGTGATCAATTTGATGTTTTCTGTAATCATTCATGTGTTCTTAAAATAACATTCGACCTTAAAACTACACAAATTTATTTGGGAATTGCGTGGTTTTTGGGTCTGAATCGGTTAGTGGGAAAATGGGAATATTCATTATAAAATTTACTGTTGAGTAATATTCATTTTGGAGTTGTCCTACAAAAATATACCCTATGTAATATTAGATTCTTTCTTTTGACAATTTTTAAAAAAGATTGAAACCAGAGGCTATTATTTGAGGGAGTTTTGTAAGTAATCGTTTTTCTTAATTTGCCATTTAACTTTCCTGCCCATTTTAGGAGTCATCGTCCCCAAACCAACCAAATAACAGATGAAGTCGCTTGGCAGAAGGTCAAGTTTCTGATGTCTATCATTAATTTGAACCGAACCGATATTTTAGGTTCGGGTTCAGCTTTAATTTCTAATGAGGTTCGGTTCAAGGTTCGGTTCATAGTAATCTGAAAGTCGTAATTCCGGGTTCGAACCGGTTCGGTTCAAAACCGGTTTGCAGCCCTGCTAATTAAAATAATGTTATAACAAAATGTCAAATGCGAGAGTCTCTCCGGACTGTATACAATGGGTTGGTTCAACAATCATCTGTTCCGGCTACAGTCTTTAGTGTCCTTAATGAAATTGAACGATTTTTGGAATCAAACTAAAAAAAAACACAATATTAAAATCCAAATAAGAGAAATTAAATAATTGTTAATTAATTCGATTGCCGCTTTAATTCGACTATTTATTTAGGTCTCTTGAGAGTTCGAATTAACGTGGTTCGACCCTAGTCTTAAATCCAAATATCCCCCAATTAATCCGCAATCTGTTTCAAACAGAAAACACCATTCAAATCCCATTCCATCTCAAGCTACCCGAAAATATATTTAATTAAATTCTGTCCGCGGTGAGCAGTGAAATGTGTGGCGGCAACTATTTCGCTTTCAATAAAACTTGCAACATTCTCTGTTATCTGGGAAATGCCGCAACGCAACGTAACATAACGTAACGCTTAACGTAATAGCCTTTCATGTTTGCTTAGTAACCCACATCAATTCTAATCGCCAGTAGCAGCCCCCACCGATAGTCCATACAAAGCTATCTCCACAGACCAAGTCTGACCCCACCCACTCGCTCCCAACAAGGCAAACGATTTATGGCATGCTTTCACATACTTTCACCTGGGGAATATTCTTTTGGCTGTGCGCATAGTTGCGGTTGATGCTGCCAGTGGTGGGTGAAGGGGGTGGACAGCCAAAATATATAGTGCACTCACGCCCTCTCCCTCTCCCTCTTCCAATGTAGTTTATGTGAGCATATTAATTTTGGCATTGAAATGAAGTTGAAATGCATTTGCAATTGTTTTTAATGTGGAGTAGCCATTATGTTTGGTGGCGGATTGATGGTAATACCTAAATTATTTCGGCCGGAACTGTACTGAGGCAGTTGGTAAATGAAATGACCATGACGGAATATAACTCATTTCCATTTCTAGCAAAACTATATCAAAATTATTAATTTGTCGTTTCAACTTTAATAAATTTAACTGCATTTTACTCCAATTTTTACCAAATTCATTTCTTTCGAACTGGGTCGCCCCACAACTTTGTGCCTCCACCTGCTGATCCAAAAACTTATCTTTTATGTGTTTTATATTTGAGCGCATTCCATATGGATTAGTTACAACAGCCTGACATCCCATACTTTTGTCATTAGCAAGCTTCTTTTTTATGGCAAAAGGGTGAACAAAAGTTTTCCTTCCAAGAACAAAATTACTCCATGCAAAACTTTAATTTCTAAATCATAACTTTTTTTGCTCCACTTTTCACAAAGTTTGGCACATGGCTGTTAACAGGTATGTTGTGTATATGCATTAAGAACTATTAAAGATGGACGAGCTGAAAGTTTTCCATAGTACTTCAGATCTGAGTAGGCGAGGGTGTTTAACTGAAATTGATGGCATGCTGCGTAAAGTTTGCTATTGAAAGTAGATATTATTAACATTTTTAATTTAAATGCATTACTGGAATCGTTTGCAATCGAAATATGGATTTTGATTTTACATTTTGAATGTTGATGATCCCCGGAATGACTTTGCGGTATTCATTTGGAGTGTGCAATATTCTTTATCAAAACAAATTGGGTCGATTAATTTTATACTTAAAATCTATTCTTTTGAATTATAATATAAATATACTCTTTTTTTATATTTATTGGATATTTAGAAAACATCCATTTGAACTTTTTTAAATATAATTTTACTTTGCATTTGACTTTACTATCAAATCCCATTAAAATGTGTATAATATTAAGTTAATATTCATTTAAAATTGAAAAACCATTCTCAAAATTTTATAAAAATTTCCTGACCTCCGGAAAAGTTTTGATTGATGAACCATGAATTTGTTTTCAACAAGAACCATGAATTTGAAAACAGTACGACACAAACTCTCCAGCTCAGAGAAACAATTTTTTGTTTACACTGTTCGGTTGTGGAACCAACTCCCACCCTATTTAAAAAATATTAGTAGTGCAACGCAATTTAGGGACAAACTTTATACTCACCTTAAATATTAAAACATATATTTATAATAATAGAACAAAATCAAAATTTGTATTTGTAAAAGTAGATTAAGTTAGGATGCTAAGGATATATCTTCTGAAATTGTATTTGCGACTGGTGCAATAATCATAAGTTTTATACTTGAAGCACCGGGAATATTGTAAAATAAATAAATAAATAAATGATATTTAGCTAAAGCTTTTGTAGCCTGGTGTGGTGCAGAGGGTAGCGTGTGTGCCTGGTGTGCATGAGTTTGTGGGTTCGACCCCCGCCTATTTATTTTTAAGATCACTTTTAAACAAAAACCAGGCGCAAAAATTTTAAGTAATTCATTTAGTTTTTTAATATAGTAAAAATATTATAGAATATGAAAAATAATATCCATTTGATATGGGCTGGTTAATTTGATACTTTTTCAAACCTTATTTTTTTAATATCATTTCGAAACTCTAACATTTCATTTTGAGCATAAAGATAAAGGGACGTTTAGAAAATGTAAACATGGAAAAAGACAAATTCGCGGGTGCCACAGAAATCTCTAGAGATTTTCGTATTAGCGCTTTAATTCCGAGCTAAAACTGCTTGTCTTTATATGTGAAATGTGTCCAAAATGCTGGGCTACTAGATTAGATGACAAAAGTTGATAGGTTTGAAACCGACTGTTCAAGGCCAAGTAGGTTTGATGCGTACGGTTTTCTTTCTCTATTATCCAGTAGCCTGCAGCGTTGCTGTCAATTTACATCTAAAGTCTCCTAGTTTAGTTCAAAATTGAATCGTTTATACGAAAATCTCTAGAGATTTCTGGGGCACCCCCGATTGGAATATTTTTTCGAAATTTTTAAATAGACTTTTGCGACCTTTGACCAGTGGCGTGTCGATGATGGAGTACGTTAATATGCCGTTCCACTCATGTTAAATAAGGTAAAGTAAAAAACAAAATAGTTTATAGAATACTTAGCCAAAAAGCAGAGTAAAGTGCAGGTTGAATGGGATGATTAATCTGCCATTACCAAAATATTCTTTATTAACAGTAGCAAAATGACATTATTAAATATCAATTTGATCTTAAAAAAATAGAGGAAAGTTAACTTCGGGTCGCCCGAAGTTTGTATACCCTTGCAGCAAGGTTTTCTAACTAATTTGAAGAGCATTTCAACTGAAAAAATTTAAGTTTTTCTCACTAAGGTCCGTTTTCTCATATTCTATATAGCTGCTATGTGTTGGGTAAACTAAGATTTTGGCCTGTTTTCTAATCTACCACATAGAGCTATCTGTCACATAAACCTACAAATAACAGAGCAAAATCTTAGTTTATCCGACACATAGCATACTTTCTTTGAGAGAAAATATAACTCATGAGAACATGAGAAAATATAACTCTCCATCACACTTTTTCTGTTAGTGCACCGCCCTGAGCTGAGGAATACCAAAATTCCTCGGCTCATACTCTCCTCCTGACCTGGCTTATCCAATCACTCCGGATGAACCTTGTCACTCACACAGTTTCTGTCTCTATCAACTCCAAATTGCTTGTTTTGCCCATGAAAGTGAAGAAATGTTTGAAAGAAAAGTCTATTAGCGGTATCCAAATGGACCATCTCTGTGGCCCCACACATTTTTCTGAAAAAAGCCTAAGTACACGCAGGAGGCTACCTCTTATTTTAAGCAAAATGTGTTGAAAAATAAAATATTATAAGTATCCTTGACTATCAAAACGCTGGTCCAGCAAAACACCCAGTCCCCAGATGAAATGTTGTGGAAAACCCCCAAATGGTTCATTCTTATCAAAGCATGCATTACTTTTGTTTAGACTCTAACCTAGACAAGACCCCCGCATTATATTAACCCTAACTGATGTTGCATTTGCTCTCCCAAGTCCCTCACTCCTCATCTCATTTAACTCAACTCAAATTTCCACATCGTGCCACGTTCCCGGTGCGACGCACATCCTGGTGCCACACGCCACAGAAAATGTAGAAAGCCTTGGGTAAGTAAATTTTATGTTTTATTATATTTAGGTCAAAGTTTTTAATAGTTTTGCCTGCAGTTGAACTTTTTGCTTCTGCTCTGCTAACAAAGTAGCTTTTATGGAACGCTCGTCCAGACCTTTGCTGACCCGGCCGTGGTTGCATCCACGTGAGTGTGTGTGTGTGTGTGTGTGTGTGTGCGGTGCACGTGCTCTGCACTCAACCCAGATAATGGAAAAGATTTGTTTATAAGAAAATTTAAATGTTAACCTAGGCCCAGGTGAGGCGGTGCCAGGGCACTTCTGTTTGCCCCGGTCCAATATTTAATTCAATTTTGGTCAGTCTACATGGCAAATCAATTACAAAGGCCCTGGCTCGCTCCAGTTTGGGCCCCATCCACTCGGCCGGCTGCATTTAACGGCTTCTAATTGCAGAAACAAAAACTGCACGAAAATGTCAACGGCTTTTGGCACATTTTTTTTTTTGGCCGCAGGTGCCTGGCTCTCTGCGGCTAACCTAGAAACTCAACTTCTTTTTTTGGAGTTTTCCACGTACTTCGTACAGGTTTTTCAGTTTGCCCGCATTTTGTGAAAGGCACAAAAAAGCCAGCGTTGATGTCGTCGCTGTCGTCGCTTGAGATTAGTTACACTTGTGCTCCATTTAAATGCCAGGCCAACTAAATTATGCGAAATTCTGCTTCTTTTTTATTTTTTTTTTGTGTACCACGAAGGAGAAAAATAGAAAGTGAGAGACTTGGCCGGGCCCAAAAACCGAGGCATGAACATGATAAAAAGTAAAGGAAATTTCGCAATCAAAGTGGACGCCGCCCTTTCCCTAGGTGAATGTCGCTCAACATCGAAGGCAGGCGAAAGTTTGCCTAGTTTTTCTGCAAGTGACTGGGCGGGTCAATCGTTTGAATTCGAAGTGGGGTTAAGCACTTAACATTTGCGAGAAATGAAAACTCAAACAAGTAACTTGAATACGTTGTGAAGGAACTTTGATAAAAAAAAAAATAGACCCAAGAGCAACTGCACTCCCAGGCTACGGATAAGCACTCAGCATTCAGAAGCATGCTATAGTTCTGGAAGGAATGGTAAGAGTTAATGCGGTGATATATGGAAGAGTTTATAAAGGGCGGGACTAAAATCGGTTCAGTGGTTGTCAGAGATCTATACACTCATAAAAAAAAGTCTCCCTGGATATTAGAAATTCTCCTATAAAATCCGTCTAAAGGCGATTTACCCTTAAATTAAGAAAACTTTTTCTTATTTATGGAAAATATTCTGAAACTTTGAAAATTTTCCATAAATGAGAATATATTTTTCCTAATTTTAAGGTGAATCGCCTTAGGACGGTTTTCATAGGGGAATTTCTAGTTTTCAGTGCGAATGTCTTATGAGTGTAGCTACTAATACTTTAAGGTTTGAATCTAATTCAACCGCTTGCTTTTGACGCGACAAACTAAGTTGGCTAACATTTTCAATTGAAATTAAGCTGTTTTTCCACTTTAGTTTAGTTCACAAATAAATTGGCTGTTAAAAAATCCTCGGAAGGCTGCGGGTTGGCTGTTATATGAGATTTCAGAAAGGCTACTTCTTTTAATCTCAATAGTACGGTAAGTACGAAAATACTTGATTTAAGTACAAAAGTCTTATAGCAGGTGCGATTTGTTCAATCTCGAAATACTTGATTTTTGACTGTTTTGGGATAAATTAAGTATGTTTTGAACTATTTTGATATGTTTTCAATCATACTTTTAGCTTATAACGGTCTTAAGTCAAGCCCGATTTTGTGTCAAAATAAGTACAAAACATTCGTTCTTCAAGTGCAGTAATTTCTAATGCCAGCGCAAGAAACATTCTAGGAAGAAAGAAAGAGTATTTCAAACAAGTACAAGCCTTCTTGGTTTTAGCCCTTACTTCTGTATGCTTTTGCCACTTTTTTCTTGAACCAGGGCTCTGAATTGAACCAAAGAAATATCCAAGGCCCATAATCAAAGATCAAGTTAGAGCTACTATAGTTCAGAAATTTACCATCAATCCATAATAAAAGTGTTAGAGCCAGTTGGGAATTTTAAGAACAGACTCACTTAAAAATATTTCGTATTTTCTGTAGCGCACTTTGTGGAGCTAGGATTATGAGTCTATTTTGTACCCAATCTAACATATTTTACACTTGAACTAAGACCTCTCTTTTCTAGACTCTTTCATCTTACTGTGAGTACAAAATGTTCTTAAGTCAAGAAGGTTTGTTCTCATTTCAATAATATTACCAGTCATATTTCAAGTTGAGTATGTTTCGTACTTAATTTAAGTACACCCAAGAACGAATCATACTTGTACTTTCCAGTACGAAACGGCTTAAGTTCTGTACCGTTTGGTCTAGAACCTAAAAATTTTTCCTTGAATTGAGAACAATAATGGTATACCTGAAAGTGATTTAGATTTGATTTGGATTTTGCTGATCAGCTGTTCACAGCTGCTCCATACAAAATGTCAAGAGTGCCCAGAGTAAGTGAGGAATTGACGGTCATACTAATTGATTATAAGTAATCAACTTGGACTCTGATTAAGATTTGGTTTAGATTTGATTTCGTTTTGGTGTGACGGTTCTTTCATGGCACGCTTGGAGTTAGTTTAAAATCTGCTGTGTTAATATTATGGAGAATGTCACACCATGTTAAAGTTTTAATAACTAAGTGCATTTTTTTTTAATGGATTTTAGAAAGCAATCGAGTCTCTGAAGTGAACTGAGTCATAGGAGCTCAAGTTTTTACAGCTTGTGCTTGACTTGTTCGTGATTCCATATCCGCGCAATTCTACGACGACTGATTTAGATTTGCTTTAAAATTATCTAAATCATATCTAAATCTCTTTCAGGAATATCACTAATGTGTATTATTGGCAACGATTTAGGGAACAATGCGGATGTTCACGAAGAGGTATTCAGCTGGAAAAAGCCTGAGTATGGAATCATGAAGGTTATTATACTCTGTACCGTAGGTACATAGAGTATTACAAGTTTGTGCAAAAGTATGTAACAGCCAGAAGGAAGCATCTCCGACCCCATACAGTATGTATATTCTTGATCAGCATCAAAAGCCGAGTCGATATAGCCATGTCCGTCTGTCCGCCTGTCCGTTTGTCTGTCCGTTTGAACGCACAGATCTCAGAGATGGTAAGAGATAGAGGTTTGACATGTATGGGACATATGCTTCTTATGTCTGCAGGCAGATCAAGTTTATTTTCAATTTTGGCCACGCCCCCTGCCGCCCCCGCAATTTAGAAAAAAGTCATATCTCCCACAGTTTTGAAGATAGATGGCTTGTTCCTTCTGGACATATTTAGTAATTAGGATAACTTATCGATCTGACAAAGGAATGAAGAAGATCGGATGAACGGTTTTCGAGTTATGATCAAAAGAAAAATTTTCTTGGTACAGAGTATGTTATAGTCGGGCTTGACCGACTTTCTTTCTTGTTCTAACCTTTCTTTTGTATGAAAGCCATACTATATAGATGTCCGATTTCGACCAAATCTGACAGAATTATGAAGAAGAGATAGAAAACTAGTAAATACGGAGTTTGGAGTCGTTTGCATAAAAAACAACAAAGTTTTTCTCACTAGAACTTGTTTTTCGACTGACCGTTCCTATCCGATCCGGCCGGTTCCGACTAATGTGCGTCGTATTTGTACCAGAAGACTTCTTGCAAAGTTTGGTGGCAACAGCTTTAAAACTGACGGAGGAGATAGCATAGAAACAGACGGACATACAGACGGGCATGGCTATATCGACTCAGCTCGTCATGCTGATCAAGAATATATATACTTTATGTGGTCGGCTATGCTTCCTTCTGTGCGTTACAAACATGTGGACAATTTTAATATACCCTCTGCAAGGGTATAAAAATCGTCTTCAAATGGTCAAGATTTGGGATTGTCTTCTCCTTCAATTAAAATGGACGGTGGTCATGAAAACAGAAAAAGTGTTCATAAAAATATGAATATTTTATTATTTTCAATTATAATAAACATTTTTGTATTCCATTTAAGCGAAGAAAACCCAGCAAAGAAAAAAGAGAAGGGCTAAAATATCTATGGCATATTGTGAAAAAATTATTATTAATTTAAAAAAATCAAGCTTAGCGGACTAACGTGGCCTTATATATCATGATTTTGTTGGATTTTTTCCGCTTTGTAGAATAAAAGTTCGTCAGAAAACACTATTGACAATGGATCTGTTGTTGCAGTTGCAAGTTGAGATTTCAAATACGAACCGAACCGAAAGGACACGACAGCTTTAAAACTGACGCAGGAGAGATAGCATAGAATCGCTACATCGACTCAGCCCGTCATGCTGGTCAAGAACATATATACTTTATGTGGTCGGAAATTGCTTTATTCTATGCGTTACAAACATGTGGACAATATTAATATACCCTCTGCAAGTGAAGTGATGCAACATAGAAGGGTTATCAATGTTCAGTTCCAATATTTGCTGTCCGACTTGGTTCGATGATTCAGGATTGCAGACTGGACCACTGAGGCTGTCTTTTATGGGGATGGCGCCTCTAAAATTCCACTCGAATCAAAATTAAATGTATTTTTGAAGTTATTCCGTTTCACTTTCTTGAACATTCCCCTTACCCCAAACTTTAAATGGTTGACATTTTCTGGACAAATTTCCCCATATTCTCAAATGAATACCTTGTTTCATTTATCATTCTGCCCGTTCACCTTCTAATCTCTTCATCTTACTCTTTTCACTCCTATAGCACTGACCTTCTCTCCTCTCTCTCTCTCTCTCTGCCAGCACAAATATTAATTACACATTATTAATTTCCGTGCTCGGTTTATGTTTTTTTTTTTTTTTTGGTTCCAGGCGGACAGGAATATGAAAAATGATTTGCTTCCTTCTCCATGTCGGCCAGCAAAGTGGCCCCGGCTATTTATTTAAATGAATTGTTTGAGGGCGACCCCACTAACTATAACAATAACAACAAAAATGTTGATAAAAACTTTTTTTCCTGCTTGTTTGTTTTGCGGCGAGCGAAAACAAAAACAAAAACACGCCAAAAAAAATTTGCGCGTGGGCGCACCATCCCGCCCCCTCCCGGGGTTAGGCCCTTCCCCTCTCGCATTCACCAATTCAGCTTTACCGGAGGCCTATCTCGATTATTGTTTAATACGTTGTCATTAATCAATTTGTTTGCCATTGTTTGGAGGCAAAATGGCAAACGGTAGTTTTGGTTATATCTGCGTGTGTTTTGTTTTTTGTTTCGGCCAAATTAATTATGGCTCAGATGTGAATGTGCTCGGACGGGATTTCTGGACTGATAAACACAGAGCAAAATACAAAAACAAGTGTAGAATAGTGACAAATTTTTTTCGTTTTGCTTGCCCTTAACAAATGACTTTGTTTTGAGCCTGTCTACTTGGAAATAATTGATTATGCAGGAAAATAAGGTAAATAGGAATGATTTAAGGGATGAGAGCGAAATAATAGAATGAATTGTTATTTATGATGCGAATATTTGAAATGAAAGTTTAATTTATTAAGAAGAAGCTCAGAAGTCAACAAAAGATTTTAAAATTAAGAAAATAAATCAAAGGAGAAATACAAGTATCTAATTTGAATGATATTAGCAATATTTAAGTGGACTTTTCAAAATTTGTAAGTCATTAATCCTTACTTTAGTTTGAAGCTAATCGGATGAATATTAAAAAAAAACCACCCCACCAATTTCTTATACTTAAGGGCAGATCAGGTTAATTTTCTATGATTGTCACGCCCCCTTCAGCCCCCGCTATTCGGAAAATACAACAAATCTCATGTCATAGTTATACTCTGTACCAAAGGTACATAGAGTATAATAAGTTTGTGCAAAAGTATGTAACATCCAGAAGAAAGCATCTCCGACCCCATAAAGTATATATATTCTTGATCAGCATCAACAGCCGAGTCGATATAGCCATGTCCGTCCGTCCGTCTGTCTGTCCGTATGAACCCACAGATCTCAGAGATGGTAAGAGATAGAGGTTTGACATGTATGGGACATATGCATCTTATGTCTGCAGGCAGATCAAGTTTATTTTTAATTTTGGCCACGCCCCCTGCAGCCCCCGCAATTTAGAAAAAACATCATATCTCCTACAGTTTTAAAGATAGGTGGGTGGTTCCTTCTATATATATTTAGTAATAAGAATAACTTATCGATCAGCCAAAGGAATGGGGAAGATTGGATGAACGGTTTTCGAGTTATGATCAAAAGACTGTTCGCTGCAGCAGCGCTGCTTTCAGCTACTACTGCAGCATCAAAATTTATGCTGAGCGTATAATTTCGTTGGTACAGAGTATGCTGTAATTGGGCTTGACCGACTTTCTTTCTTGTTTTATAAAAAGAAGGTTCGAACCTTCTGAACATATTTACTAATCAAAATTATTTATCTATTTGGAAAAGTTCGGATGAGCGGTAGTCGAGTTATGAGCAAAAGCATGTTCACTGCAGCAGCGCAGTGACAGCGCTGCTTACAGCTGGAACTGCAGCATCCAAATTCAATTCTTACGTTGTAATATTTTACAGTCGGGTTTGACCGACCTTCTTGATTGTTTCATATGGAGCTTATTAAATAGTTTTTTTTGCATCCCTTTAAATGAGATATACCTTTTTTTCTTTTGGCAGTATTCCACCAAATTATCCTGATCCTTGCAAAAGGTATTAAAATTATGCCCAGAAGTTTGCAAAGCATAGAAATATTAATTTCCAACCCCATAAATTATATATATTCTTGATCAGGGTGACGAGCTGAGTCGATTGAGCTTTGTCCGTCCGTCTGTCTGTCTGTTTCTACGCAAACCAGTCTCTCAGTTTTGAAGTCATCGATCAGAAATTGCACAGAGTTTTATTTATGCTGCACGCTTCTGATATATTGGAACCGACCGGATCGGATGACTATATCTCATAGAAACAGAGGAACAATCGTTCGAAAAACTAGTTTTAGTATGAAAAAATGTATTCTTTTCAATTGGGAGACGTTTCAAACTTTGTATTCATTAGTTTTCCATGCTTTTTTTTATAATTTTTCCAAGTTTGATAAAAATCAGATCAACTATGTGGTATAGCTGTCATACAAATTAAGGTCTGAAAAACAGACTTAGTTCAAAAAACTTGTCGTTTTTAATGGTAGCATCCTGCAATTTTGCACTTGTTTATTTCACATGCTTTCACCCAATTCCCATACGAACGATCGGTCGTACTTGCAAGGGTATAAAAACTTCGGTCTAGACGAAGTTTGTTTAGCTTTCTCATCTTATATTATATATACTATATTATTTATTATATATTATTAAATATTGAACCAAAGCAACCTTTACCCTTGTCATATATCACTAAAGAGATTCTCTGATAATCGTGTAATATAATATCTCTAAATATCAATACAATTTTGCCATCGGTGATGAAATAAGACAGGTTCAATTTGGTATTCTTAGAGCTATTTAAGCAGCTTAAATATCATTTTCGATCCCAACCATTTGACAGTCATAAAGCAACCCACAGAGTCCAAAAAACCAGTACAAAAATTGGGTGCCGTTTTCTAGAAATCGAGCAGCTAATTTCTTGGTTTGTAAGAAAAATCGCCTTTAGAAAATGGAGTAACTTTTTAGTTTTGGTTAATAGATTTAAAAACGGACACATTTTCTTAAAGGATAATTAAATACACTACGATTTCATAAACCTCCCCTTTTAAGTCCGATGATGCATTTCGAAGCTATTTAGGATTATATTAGATGCTTTGCTTCAAACTGATCAGTTTTTAAAAAAAAAAAAGGCTAAGCTTTAAGTGCAATTGTTATGCAGCTTGGCAGTAAGCGAAGTAATTTATTCAAACTTTAAATTTCCTTCCCAAAATATTGAATATTGAAGCAGTTAAAGCTGGTTTCCAAAAACTAAAAAAATTAACATAGCTTTATCTTAACCCAAAACCAAAATTGTTTATTTTTTTTAAACTAAATTAGTTATTATCAAACTAAAACCTATGGCTTCATGTTTTGAGAAAATGACTTAAGTGAATGCTGATCAAGTGGAAATTCATTCCAGATCTAATGCAAGAACGTTATTCTTAGCTTAGGGTTCTTTGTGGTAAAGAAACTTTGTTTAAAGAGTTACTAAACCGCGATAAAATACAATGGATGACCAATGGTAAAGAACCTTTAACAGCTACTGACGAATCATTAAACTGCAAAAACTTTACCAATTTGGTATAAGTGCAAAGGGACTCTCTTAGGCTCCACCATTTACATTTTCATAAATGAAATTATTTTCCACCTAAATAACAACTTTCCAGGACGCACACTAACCTAACCCATTCACTAAAACAGTACTTCGTATTGCTCTCAGATCACGTACCGTAACATACCGAACCAAACCGCTTATTCCAGCTGTTAAACTGAACCAGTGGCTTTTCAAAATTGCTGAATCAAACCGAAAACCACATAGCAAGACGGTTCGGTTCGGTTTAGTTCACAGACGAGTTATTAGACGTGAAGCGTTTACCTTCAGGCATAAAATGTGGACCTTCGGTTTATCTGAGGGAGGCCGCTCATCGACCGACTTTATAACAAGCAATGCCTGATTGATGTAGTTTTAAAGGATCATCTTTCCTGCAAATTCCCACCGAGATCAAAAACCTTTAAACTGGGCTGCAAACTGGTTTTGAACCGAACCGAAATATTCTCAAATATGTGTTTAGGTCAAAGATAGGCAAATATGTCAAATATGCAAATGAATGGGGATTCAAAATAATCTACTTTTCATGAAACAAATTTGTGTGGAGTCAAATATTTTGTGTGACCACCAATTAAACACACATGAACACGTCTCCTGAAAAGCAACATCTATACAACCTAGCCTTTTGCTTTCTGTATACTTAGGTGAATTAAGTACTAAACACCATATCTCTCCGGGCTCAATTCTGTCACGCTTGATGTCATAAGTCGTCTGCGTTGAAATGTCGACTGCGTATGCGCAGGACCCTAGGGGTCCTGAGTTTAAATCCAAGAGATGGGAAGTTAAAGTAACATTGAAAAATGATCCGTAAGAGTAATTTTTTTTCAGTTTCAAAGAACCTTAGGTAGTGTTTATCTAAGTTTAAGCAGGGATGCAAACCACTCGAAAATAAGTACTGGTTCGGTTCAATGGTTCGAACAGTTTCTAAACCGCCGGTTCGGTTCATAACATGGTTTTTGGAGTTAAATGAACCGCGTTTTCGGTTCGGTTCAGTGGTTCACAAAGGCACATAAACTATGATTTCGATCATTTTTGAAATTTGATTCCCATAATCCATTCGAATATCTTTAAAATCCTCAGAGCAATCTGCAAAGATTATTATGTCGGATTGGTAGGACTCGTCTCTAAGTTCCTGGAGGAATGCCTTATTTGAGATTGAATTAAGGTTAAGAAGTACCACAGAAAATTGTAAATATTGTCTAATGAAAAAACAAATTTAGATTGTTGACAGGTAAATTAAGAGATCGGCGGGAAATTGCAGAAGACTTGTAAAATTCTCTTCAGGTCATCTTTAAAAGTTAAATCGATCCGACAACGCTAAATGTGTAAAGGTCGAACGAAATGTTTGAAAATTATCTTCGGGAAACGATTCAAATTTCCTAATTAGTCAAAATCATTGGCTAGAGCAAAGCAATTCCCGTTAAAACTCTTCAGAGAACTGAACCGAACCGAACCGTTTTTATTTGTGGTTTTCGGTTCGGTTCAGAAATTCTGAAAGGAAGCCGGTTCGGTTTGCGGTTCGGTTCACCAGCGGGAATAAGCGGTTCGGTTCGATTCAAAACCGGTTCAGCTCAGAACCGGTTTGCAGCCCTGAGTTTAAGACATAATGGTTTTTTTATGTCCCAAAATTAAGGACCCCATGTCCTTGGCTCCTTCTTAAGGTACCATTTTCCAAATATGGCGGGAATTTGTTCGTTTTTTTTTAGGAAATTATGGATATATAAATAGAGTATAGATAATTATAGCAATCTAAAACTCGAAATTTCGCCCTATTCCACTCTTAATTTTTAGGCCATTTTTAGGCTTGTAGGAAAAAAAATGTATTTGGTTGCAGGCTCTACTTCTTTCTACCCAACACGAACTCAATTCAAATCAATTCTTCGAATTCTTAGAGGCTGCACGAATCATCTCAACTCATTTCCATTGCGTATGCTCGATCGTGGAATGAGGTTGTTGAAGCGCTTTTCGAAACTCTCTTGTTCGTAATTTTCAGTCGTGTTAAATGAAAATCAATTGTGCCTCTCTTCCGCGTGTAGAATTGCATCAATTACGAGAAGTGCCCTTGTACCGATTTTCCAGCTTAACTCTTCAACGGCACTTGATGCAATCCAAATCAAACAGAAAAATAAACTAGAAATATTTCAATGTGAAAATCCGGCCAACACACATGCAGATATAAACACACACGGTGTGCATACTCGACTATACATACAAACATATTTCTCTCTGGCCATTTACAAATTGCTCAATGTCTGAATGTGATAAATTATTTATAATACGAGTATTACGGCATTGTCAATAAAGACATAAGTACCGCACAATCAAAAGCAAGCCCAAACAGATTGACACCGGGTTCTGGCAACGACTGAGCGGAGCAGGGGGTAGTGGAGGGACAAGCAATTACTACCACTAACAACAACAACAGCAACAGGGGACGTAGCTCTGCGGTTGCTGTAAAAGCGCAAGCAAAGTGCAGCCCATAAAAAAACAAAACAAAAATAAAAAAACCAAATACATTTGACACCAAAATCAAATTAACATACACACTTACATATCTTTGTTGTGCGCCAAACAACGAAGCTTTTTGTGGGATTTCTGTATGGTTGGTTGGTTGGTTTTGGGGCTGTCCAAAATCTCAGTGGGATGTCAAAGACCTGTCATATAACACTTGTAGGTTTTTCGTTGTGTGCATGGAAAATTGGAAGTTTGCTTTGTTATTGTTGGCATTTACAACAAAAAATTCTTGTAGCCGTCGCTGGTAACGACAAATTGGCAGACAAAAAACCTTGCAGGTGTTGTGAAAGGAAGGGGGAGCATTAAAGATTGAAAGTGCATTCCAACAGGTGGAGGTCCCCACTGTGCCCAATGAAACTCCAAGAAAATGAAGTGTTTTTATGTTAAGTTGTTTAGTTGTGCTATCTTTTTGACTCCGAAAAGGGCTACGAATTCTCTTTCCAGTGGTAAAAACATAACCAGGTCAAACTTACTGGCCAAATTTCTTGATTTAGCCCACTTTAACTTAAGCAACGCTCCTCAAATTCTAATTAAAGCAACCGAAAATGGAAAAAACCAACCCCCCCAATGAGCTAACAATGCATCTTTAATTTCTGCTTCAGAGCATATTTTAGCCTTGTATAATAAATATGTCGCCGACACTTGAGGCAAGTTCATTTATGCCCCGGCACACACACACACACACACACACACATTTCACCCCCCAAAATGTGTGCTGCAACATGCACTTGAAAACGTACACGTCGGCCCTGCCTGCACTCCTCAATTATGTCTTAATTCGTATCTAATGGATATTTTCTGTGAAAATGTTCATGATTAATCGCAGCCTGAAGGGCTGTTCGGTTTGGGAGTATGCAACGTGCAGTCCGCATACAATGGGGGGTTGGATCTCAGAACTCAACTGAAGTTGTTCACACATGTTCACAAAATGCAAAAAAAAAAAAAGAAGAAATCCGTCGTTACCAACTGCGGTTTGGTGGGGGAGGTGCGAAAGAACTTGGCTACAAGGCAAGCCAAATGATGGACTGCAAGTCACCCCAAGATTTTCCCAAGAAGCCTTAACAGAGCGTATTAGGAATTATTAGTGGGTTCATTAGATCTTAAGCCGAACAGTAAAGGAATTTTAAACTTTTTGATGAAGTGAACCGAAACTTCAACCAAACTATGTGCAGGAATATAAAGGGGAACCATCTCAGAACCATAGCTTTATACAATTAATTTAAACAATTTCATTGATTTCCGATTCAAATTGTCTGAGTCATGGGATAACGTAGAACTTGAAACACTGAAGCATATTTTATATTTTAGTTAGAGCCTGCGAACCTGATTGTAAAAGCCCTATTCCACTCTACAAACTTTGGTGTAAAGTAAAGTTAGCCAGCTAAACTATGATACAATAACAACAAGGTTCGAAGAGAAAAAATCATATAAAACGAGAAAGCTAACCTAACTTCGTCTGTGCAAGTGCTCGCTTAAATATTTTCAAGAAATACTCTTTTTTCCATTTTCCGACCGATCGTTCGTATGGGAGCTATATGATATAATCATCCGATTTGGCCAAAAATTCGAAGAAAAAAATGATGTGAAACAACCAATAACAAAATTGCAGGATGCTACCATTAAAAACAAAAATGTTTTTCTAACTAAAACTTTTTTTCAGACCTATCTTTTGTTTTTCAGCTATACCATATAGTTGTCCGATTGTAATAAAACTTGTAGAATTACAAAAAAACACGATTACAAGTTTGGAGACGTTTCCATTGAAAGGAAAAAAGTTTTTCTCACTAAAACTAGTTTTCAGACTGATTGTTCCTATGGGAGCTATAAGATATAGTCATCCGATCCGGTCGGTTCAGACATATTAGTAGTGTGCAGCAAAAGCAAAACTCTGTACTAGTTCGCGTAGAAACAGACAGACAGACGGACGGACAAAGCTCAATCGACTTAATCGTTTTTTACATTATTGACAGCTATCGATAGATGTTGCTCGCTACACCACGAAATCGAATGCGACCATGTACGCTCGATATGCTGAGAATATTCCTTAGAATCATCGAACATCGATCGAGTGCGGCGATCGTCTAATATTGCGAAACTGGTACGAAAATGAGTGAGAATAAATTCAGTTTCCTTAAAAATTATACGTATTTCAGTACTTCGTGCTAAGTTTGATCAATATACAAACAAGGTCCATGGAGAAAGTAACATATAAACGAAATATATGTATATTTGAGTCAAAAGTAGCATTACCTTGCATTACAATAAGATGGACCATTTCAGTATATACTCTGCAGTTGTATAAAATAAAATTGGAAATATAGTTGCGGCCGGGTGTGGCACGGCTGTTCTTGCTGTGCAAGAGGTCGAGGGTTCGATACTGCCTAATAAAAAAAGTTTTTTCCTTAAAAACATACACATCCGGTCACCTTTTTCTAGCTATTGCTCTTGGCGCCTGCTTTAAAGTAACTAACCACGAATAAGTTTCTCGAAAATTGCCGTTCGGATTCGGGGTTAATTTGATGTCCCTTTCCCTTCTGATGCAACAGGATATTTAAACCAAGCTTAAAGCATAAAAGTACATATAGCAGCTAATTTTTTCTTTTCGAATGAAGTTAATGATACCAGCTTCTCTGAATAAATAAATTTGTATGGACAAAAATCGCTTTAGACATCCAACGGGCATGATGTATTGGACCCGCCTGATGGAATTTCACTTTATTGCATGTTGCCAATGCAATTGAAACATTTCTGCAAATAGGTATTATTAACTGTTCGTTGGAAATATTTCTAACAGTGTTTAATGATCTGTCATGGTAATGACAATAAATTGTTTATTTCATCTTTGAGTTGTTAAACATTTATCATTCTGCAGAAAACTGAATATTTTTTAGTTTTACATCAAATCGAATGTTTTGGGCTATGACAGCTAGAGTTTGCGTCAAATGTTTACTCATATTTGTGGGGGCCACCATAATATTTATGTAGCAGTGGAATAAGGGTATAAGATCATTAGATAGTTATGAAATCTACTCGCTATTCTTAGATTTTATCTATGAATTGAAGGTTTTTCGGTCAGACTTGGTTGTTTTTCCATAAAACTCTGAACCTCTAGGTAATATGTTAAGCTAATTTTTATACTCTGTACCGAAGGTACACAGAGTATTATAAGTTTGTGCAAAAGTATGTAACATCCAGAAGGAAGCATCTCCGACCCCATAAAGTATATATATTCTTGATCAGCATCAACAGGCGAGTCGATATAGCCATGTCCGTCTGTCCGTCCGTCCGTCTGTCTGTCCGTATGAACGCACAGATCTCAGAGATGGTACGAGATAGAGGTTTGACATGTATGGGACATATACTTCTTATGTCTGCAGGCAGATCAGGTTTATTTTCAATTTTGGACACGCCCCCTCCCGCCCCCGCAATTTAGAAAAAACGTCATATCTCCCACAGTTTTGAAGATTGATGGCTTGTTCCTTCTGGACATATTTAGTTATTAGGATAAATTATCGATCCCCCAAAGGAATGAAGAAGATCGGATGAACGGTTTTCGAGTTATGATAAAAAGACAAATTTTCTTGGTACAGAGTATGTTATAGTCGGGCTTGACCGACTTTCTTTCTTGTTCAAATTGAAAAAGTAGAAGACTAAGCTAAGTTCCTCTATACCACTGTTTCAAAACCTTTTTGCAAGTTCTCGTTTTGATAGGCCCTACCAAATCATTTTGAAATCGTATATTATAAACAAGAAAGACAATTGGTCAAGCCAGACTGTATCGACGTATAAGTAAGCATATGGGCATTTCCGCAAAAAGGTCCACCGACACGAAATAATTAAAAGTAGTTAAAAACAGTATATTTTGTCACATTTTCCCAGGGAAACATTTAAATCAAACTAAATTAGGCCAGTAGTCAATTTGGTCATAGCCCGATTCGAGATTTTCGAACGCAAATCACAGTTTATCTCATTTTTATACTTTTGTGGCAAGTTTTTTCTAAAAAAATTGCCCATGAATTTCATTGACTTTTGATATCTTAAACTGTTTTAAGGGTCCGAAGGGTTAAAAAATGTTGGATAAGAGGCTATATCAAACTATTTAATTGCAATTAACTGTAAGTTTTTGCTTTGCATTAATCAGAAACCACATAAATATCTTGATGGAAAAAATGTCGCGTTCGACATGTCACGTAGCGATACAGATCAATATTTAATAAAAAAAACATATAGAAGATTTCCAAATCAAACAAAATACATTTGAAAGAGCAATTCATTGATAAGATATTAAATCAATTTGAGCTTTGTTGGAGCCTCAGGATTCGCTAAACTTTGTCTTTTTATATAGATAGGAACGAAAATCACTTCTGTTTTTGTCGCGTTCGAATACCTTCAAATTTTGTCTATTTTTTGGTAACTCGACTTCACTTGGAATTCTCTTTAAGCAAAAATTAAAGTGCTAGCGAAGACCTTTAATATGAAGTAAAGAACGAATTAAAAATGCTCTTTAGTTTGCTTGTTTTTTTACTTTTAATGTGCGTTCGACAGAATGGAAATGCCCATATATAGGCCTATAGGACATATGTGTATACGTAGAGTGCGAGTTGTGCTACAATAAAATTTGGGATTGATTCAAAGTGTTTTCGATTTGTTACATGTGGCTGACAGTTCAAGCTTTAATTTAAGCCTACAAAGAGACTTCTGACACCTCGGCTTTATTATCTACACATGATTGAAAAATGGCAAAAACAGTGGTTTTTGAGACACTATCAGCCATGCTCCCATTTTCGCTTTCGCAAAAACTTTGCGATTTGATCACCAAATCGTAAAAGTTGGTGCTCCGACATTAGGAAATCGCAAAGTTTTGCCGTTTTTAAACCGGCGACATCTGAGTCCGTGAAATAAAAAGTAACAGCCCACGGAACTATTTTTATTCAGTTATCTAAGCTCTTTAGATTTGTCTTACGGACTCTCCCACTCAATTCGCACTAAGGCAATATTTGAATCAATTATTTAATAGAGACACACAAAATTGAACGAGATGGAAAACTGCTCAAAACCAACAATTTGCGATTTGGCCATGGTATATATCGATATATGACTATCGATAGCATGAGTAGTGGCGCTCATCAGCTGTTTTTGTTATGTGAAATGACACAAAACAAGTTGGGAATGGAACATTATCGATGAACAACACTGGCGAATTTCGGAGCGCTCTAAATGAAATCGTACGAATTTGCTGAAATCGTAATTCGCAAAAATACGTGAAAGCCGGAGCATGGCTGTATGACCATTTTTTATCAAAATCTCTAAGTGAAGGGCACTTTTGGAGGCCAGATTCGTGTTTAGAGATGAAAATGCTACAAGAATATCCTAGTCTGATCTTTGCATCAGAAAAATAGTTAATTTTTGTCGACCTGTGTTATCTCCCATCTTCAGTCTTACTTTAAAGATTTCGTTTAAACTCTGTAAGTCATTTATCGTATGTCGTACAGCTAGACACATTATTTTACAGTTGGTGTCAACCTTTTTCATTGCTGGATCCATAAAAATTGAAAGAGGAAAGAACTGTTACATTTTATTAAAGTCCTTTATGCTCAAAATCGGGCAGTTACCAAATCTGGAAATATATTGTTTTTAGCTTTTATTCGACACTTCGATAAGAAAGCCCTGAAAGCGTTTCAGTTTGAATATTGTCATACAAAACATTTAGAAAATGTTGCTTTCAACTTTAATGAATAAAACAGGAACTATTTGAAAAGGGTTGCTGTTTCGAGATTTTTAAAAATTATATTTGATAATTATAGTCAAAAAATTAGAATAGAAAAATTTGCATTTTGTTTGGCAATGGTTTTGCAGTCGTAAGACAAAACATACCCTTCCTACCCTCTATTCAAATGGGTAACAATGGTGCCCAGTCACCAAACCACCCGAGCAATAACTCAACTCCCTTCAACTTGCTCAAACTCCACGTTTTTCGGTTTTCAAGTTTTTTTTTTTCGAAAATTTTGCGATTAATACCGCACAAAAGGGGGCTTACCGTCGGAGGGTTGGGGGTGTTGGCAATTGTTGGGGTGTGGCATTTCGCATTTCATTGGCGGCATATGCGTAGACGGCGTGTTGCAACTTCCGGAGACGACAACGACTACGTCGACGTAGACGATGTTTCTGAGTGCACAAAAAGTGATTACGCGGCATTTGTGCCAGCAGCAAAACCGGCGACGGTTTTTGCAAACATTTCCAAGAATGCAACCACGCTCCCCCCTGCCCATCCCCCATCCCTCTCAGACCTAACCCTCAGCAAGCAGCGGCTTGCCGGCTTTTTGTAAACAAAAAGAAAAGCAACCCAATGCATCTTATCTACGAGCACACTGGCGCCATCTAGCAGATTTTGGGGGAACAAAGCAGAGCGACGAAATGAGAGTCAAATAGAGAGAGAGAGTGAGAGAGAGTTGGGAAATTGAAGGAAAATCTAGCAGTGCAATGCATTTTTATCTGAGAGCAAGAGAAATGGTAAACAGAGCGAGCATAGATATGGCGCAGCTGCTCTCTGTTTATCTTTGGTTGGCTGCATGTGCATTCTTATTGGGATTCTTGTTGTTGTTGTTGTTCTTGTTGGCATGACCGCTCCCAAAAACTGATTTACATGTCGAATGCCACCGCATTTGTCCTTTTTTGTTTGTGGTGGTGTTGTTGCATTGAATTTCATTTCATTATCTGATAGTCTGATAAGATTCTATATAGTTTGCGTGCGGAGGCGTCGTCCAATGAACTCTTATTAGACAGGTTGGTAAATTGGGAGTACAATTGATTAATCACTTGGTTGGCCCGGAATAATTGTGCCTATTTAATTCTTTGAATTCCGGAAGTTGTATTTGGAAATTATTGTATTGTGTTGGATAATGTTTTTCACATATTAAAATAAAAGAATACTTTAAAGCCATTTACCTGTTGCAAATAATTTAATAAATATTGTTTGAAAATAATGAAATTTATTAGATTTTGGGGTGATTTTTAGACACTTGAATTTAATAACTAATTGTTAATTATCTGTAAATAAAGAAGTCTATTTTATAGAATTTTGTATATTTACAAAATTCCAGGACTAAATGTTTTTTAAGACGTAAAGCGCTTATCTTCAGGTAGGAATACCTGAAAGGAAGATTTGAAATTGTATAAGAATCTCTAAGAAAAGAACCACTCATACATCGAATTGATGCCTTTATGGCATTGAAGGATGTTTTATTAACCATTATAAACCATATTCTGGAATAGTGCACAGTTTTCTCAGTCTATCTGTAGTCATAACGCATTCCTTCTTTGACAGTGGTTAATTTTTGGTGTGCGTTTTTCATTTTCTCTAAAAAAGAATATATATGGCAATGTTTGAAGAGCTCTTTCATGGCTATTTACCTAAAAGCTGGCGCCAATAGTTAGAAAAGATGACCGGGGGAAGTAAATGTTTTAGTGAATAAATTATTTTTTACACACACTATTTACTTTACAAATAATAATACACGGAAATTCGAAATCTGAATCTTTTCTTCATAAAACGGACTAGACCGATAGGGGAAGGCCCAAAGATGGGAATTTTCTCAATTTCGTTATCAATTGTAAAGCTTATTTCAAATCAAGCCTTTTATGCAATGCCCTTGATTTTAGATAAGGTTTCTATATAAATGGAAATACCTCAGGGCCTCAGTGTAGCTATAGACATTAAATAAATTCCCAGTGACAAAGAATTGAACTAGGTTATATAGATTATATAGATATAGGTTTATATAGAAATATATTATATAATATTATAAGAAGGTTTTCGGTAGTTCCTGTTATAGTATCGCTTTGTAACTTTGACAGCGGCTTCTTCGAACCTCGATGCCAAATACCCAAAAGTTCAAAAATATATAAAAATTTTAAAAAACTTATCAAAGACGAAAAAAAATGCCGGGCCAGTTTTAAGCCTAAAAAGCAGGACTGCAAACTGGTCTTAAACCGAACCAGTTCGAACCCGGAATTTAGTCTATTATTTTACTGTGAACCGAATCTTGAACCGAACCTCATTAGAAATATGAGCTGAGCACGGTTCTGTTCCAAAACTAAAATTTCAGTTCGGTTCAGCCAAAATGTTGACCATTTTAGACACTACTAAGCAACTTAAAAATAATAAAAATATTTATTTTAAAACTTCCATAGACCCGATATGGCTTTAGGAGAAAGACTTTTTTAGGAGAAAGAATTTGCCCGCAACTCAGATGAGTTTCTTAAAGAAAGTTTTCGGAAAACGTTCTCGACTTGAGTGGAGTCAGCTATAGGGACTGCGGAAATAAGACTGCATTCTTACTAGGGATTGCTTTTAAGGGGCGCATTGCAATAGAATTGTATACTTTGGAATCTTCCGCAGAGTATCGTACCTTAGTATCGATTTTGGTCTTAATTTCTAGAAGAATCGGTCCAATCATTTTCAGTATTTCCGCCAAATGTGGGAAAGAGAAAATTAGCGATATTTCTAAAAAGAAACCAAAAATTTCGGCAGATCATTTGGGTGTGAGGTGAGCCATATAATTATAAAGGAAGTTTTAAGACCCTCACTCTTTTGTTTATCGGTCTAGATTTAAGATGTTCGCGTGTCGAATCATTTCAATACGACATGAATCCAACTCGAATGGAATATTTAAGACACGTACGTTTCTCTCACGGTCAAAGCACAATATGACACGACTCGCACATCTTTATTTCTTTGAACTAATTGTTGCCCCCATATAAGAAATTTCTTAGAATTTTTTCTATTAAAGTTCAGGTGTTAACTAACAAAATAATACGAATTTTTTCAAGAACTATTTCAGACTACATTTTGATTCTTTGGACTGAAAATACACCATATGGGTGTCTGTGTTTTTTCAAAACATAAAATTTTTTTGGGCATTCTGGGGACTAAGATAGTAAAAAGCAATCGCACGCACGAAATCGGATCTTGCAACACGAACACTTAATTCGTGCTGCGTCGTGAGTGTCTGTGACTCATTTTCGCTTGATTGATGTAAGTTTTCATAAAAAGAATACATTGTTTATGTCCCAATTCAGGCAGCAGCACAACTCGGTTAAATTTGATGGAGTACCAAAATTTGGAGAGTGCAAACTTAAAGGTGCAAAATGGCGGATTTTGTTCAAATAAGCGGAATTAAGATTAAATATTGGAGTTCAACCATTTAAACAGAATTTTCAATATTTAAAAAATTTTAGGTATGACTTTGTTGACATTTTGTACCTTACCAAAGAGTCAACTGAGGCCCCGAAACCAAATTTTGATGCAGGAAATCGTTCGCATAATGTATATTTAAAACATAGCCCTGAAAGGTGACTTTGTCAATTTTATGGACTAGCAAAAGTTTGCTCTAACATCCAAAATTATTACAAATGCCTCCTCACCCACAAACGCACACACAATTGTCCAACCAACTGAGAATAGGTACACCAAACACTCTTTTCAACACCCACGCGTGTCATTAAACATATCTAGACGCTAGTCAAGTTTCAAACCGTGTTACATTTATCTAACTCAATGAGAATCCAATTTGAGTTTTTACTCATCTCAGAAATTTGCCGGTTGGCTTGACGCTCTCGCTCTCTAGTTCTCTCTCTTACTCTTTCTGTGTGTGCCTCTCAGAGAGCCGCCGCTCTCGCTCTCAGATACTTTTTTGCAAAAAACAAAGCGCCACCGATTCGTTTGGTGTGTTGTATTTCGGCTCGTTGGAAATGCAGTTAGTTGAGCCGAGTACGTGAACTTGTATGGACATGGACCGAGCGGAACCGTTAGCCTTCTAAATCCAGAATATCTCTCAAGCCAAGTAGTGCCAGTGATCGCTGAGGTAGTCGCGCGCGTGCAAAATTTTTGTCGTAATCTCACCCCTCCCCCCCACCCCCACCAACAACAACCACCACGGCCGTTAGAGTCTAGTCCGGTGGAGAGAACTTGTTTTCGGGGCGTCGCATGTGGTACGTGTGTGCAGAGGAAAGCAAATAATAAATAAATAAATGAAATTAATGAAAAGTTTTGCGCCGTTTTATGAATGATTCTGCGTGTGCGAACGTGTCGGGTATCTAATAGATACATTTCATAAAATAATAAAGTAAAAGCCCACCCAGATTTGTGTTAGTTTTTGGTTTAGTTTTGTGTTTTTTTGGTGTGAACCCGCGCTCGCGTGGTGTGTGCTGCACAAAGAATCCAAGAAGAATTCTGCATGGTAAGTGGCAAATAACAAATCGACTTATTTGTTTTTGGTCATCATTAATAACGCCTTGGGAGGACGGGGGGGAACAGGTTTCCCCTTTACCCAAAACTTGTGCAATTCTAAGAACTTGTTAAGATGTGAATCTCTAATGAATGGAGCAAAAAAATACAAAAAAAAAAGGTGGGGCGACTTCATAACGTTTGTGCTGTGTATTTGTTTGCTTTTCTGAGGAACTCCAGTTGACACTGCTGTCGAGCAAAGTGTGTGAGATATGTATTTGGTTTAATGGTAGATGGCTTAATGTCTAAGACGTGAGCTGGCCTACATTTTGGCATAATTCTTCAAGTCATAAATACATGAAATGAAATGCTGACACCAAGAGAAGTTGCTGGTATTCTCGGAACCGTATTTTCGGTAGCTTAATGTGAAATGGTGAAATGTTTGTGAAGTTCAAATAAAACGGTGTTTAATTCAAATTTCAATTCTCTGAAATTTTCTTGACAAAATTTTGAATTTTTAATTATTTTAAGAGAGCTTTTAAACCATCTTAAAGTATATTTGAAGGGAATTAATTCTAATGAACAAGTGCAATGATTTTATATGCAGCAATTAAGACCAAACAGCTGTTTCTGTGGTGGCAAAAACGTGCAACCGATTTTCCAAAAACATTATAATTAAAGTCGTAACATTTAATATGGAAACATTGGTCTACTGTTTGCTAATATTTTGTTTTTAGAACCAGATCTTAAGCAACTTTACCGTTAAAGTAGGGTTTGGCTCGACACTGGCTTGCCGAAAAAAAGTAGTCGATAAAACCAGCTTCTCAATGTCCAGTTAAAGTGCTTGAAAAGCTTATCTAAGTAAGTTTTAAAAAATGTTAATTTTTTGAATTAACAATTTCCTTATTAAGATAATCTTTTAAATTAATCTAATACGAAAAAAATATCATAAGAAAAGCCCCTAAAAGTATGCCAACTTTATTTCCTGAAATATTTATCACTGTATATATGTAATTTAGAGACTTTTATGCCTCAATCTTACATAATTCACACTTTGCTTTCCCTCAGATTAAAGTTCTAAACACAGATATTCAAAATGAATTAGCAGTAAGCCAAATATTTGCCTTGTTTTCCCGATTCAGTAATATTCATAAGTGTAGCATACTTTAAAGAGCATTTAGCATGATAATTTTATTATGTATAAGTCAATAATGTCAATGTAATTTTAAATAGAACTAAGAACTAACTAATATATCTCCAAAATCATGCATTCAACGAAAAAGGTAGGGAAATATAATGGTAGGGGTTTAAGTAATAGAAATAAAAACTGAAAACAATTTATAAATTTAAATAATTATTAATATGTACAATTTGTATTCCATATTGAATGTTCAATAATATAAGTAAAGTCGTTTATTGTTTTTGTTTTTCAATTTTCGTATTCTGAATGTTTGTGATTAGTGTGTTAATTTAGCACTAAGGGCCGATTTCACATCTTCTGCATAGCTGCTATGTATCAGATAAACATAGATTTTGCTCTGTTATTTGAAGGTTTATGTGACAGATAGCTCTATGTAGAAGACTAGAAATCGGCCCTAAAGATTAAGTCTTAATGTATGACAAACGTTTTCCAGGACTATGCAAAATTTAAGGTTTTAAATTGGCAGCACTTTTCTATAGTTTGGTTAAGAAATTGACAGCTAGCTCTATTTTGAGGTATTAGTGGGAAGCACTGTACCAAAAAACTAAACAGCTTTGCAAACGTTACCCATTTATAGTTTAATATCTGTGGTGGCAGCACTTTGCTACAAATTGGCAGCACTTTTCTAAAGTTTGGTTGAAAAATGGGCAGCTGTTTGCTGTGTTTTGAGGTATCGGTTGACACCACTGTTTCAAAGAGACAACTAGAATGTTACCCATTTATAGTTTAATCTCTGTGGTGGCAGCACTTTGCCACAAATTAAGTCACAAATTGGAAGTACTTTTCCAAGCATGAAGGGTTAAATCTAAATTTTTAAGCTACAAGCGATTAGATTCCTGTTGTTTAAAACCTGAAAATCACTTGAATATATATCTAAGGGAAAGCTTTTTAAACAAAAAGTCAGTTACAATGAATTGAAAGCAAAAAAATGGTAAGCATGACACCGAAAAGCCAACAGTCATCAACTATAAATAGTTCATAAAATGCGTCCGAAAGTACGTGAGCTAGCTTTGTTTTGCGAATTCTACTATCGCAGTAAGGTTGACAGTGAACTTGCTTTCGGTTTAAAAAATGTACAGTTGACTGTAACTCTACACCTTAAGCAAGTTCAAAGAACACCAAAGATATGTCAAAGCAAAGATTTGTAGATATTATAGATGATGCATGTGGTACAAATCGACAATTGGTAGCTAATGTCGGTTATCAGGAATAATCGTGATTTGATACAAATGCGTCGTTTCGAATATCTACAGTTCTTTGGTCAAATGCATTTTTTTTAATTGCATTTTATTATATGAAATAAATTTATGTTTTTTTTGCACTAAAACTGTGTCTCGATTCGTCATCAAGTGCTGCCAATTTCCCTTAATTTTTGGTTACGCTTGGCAGCACTTTGTTGCTTATATTCTACATTACAACAAATGCTGCATAAACAGTGATAATTATATAGTTAAATAAACTATTAATTGTATAATAATTGCGATAGTGTTTGTTTTTCGCGCAAAATATACAAATTAGTGTGGACTTTAAACAATGTATTAAAAATTTCCCTGTCCTAGCATATTAAGAATACTAAGCATACTAAGAACCGGTTTCTCAACTTCCAAATAGCTGCTATGTGTCAGATAAACTAAGGTTTTGCTCTTTTATTTGTAGGTTTATGTGGCACATAACTCTATGTAGATTAGATTAGAACTCGGGCCTTAGTCAGGAATATCGTTTTGAAATCAAAAATAGAGCATTTATGGTACTCTACACAGAAAAAATGATCCAAAAAAGTTCCATTTGGAGTGGATATGTCTCTAATATCCTTTTAATCATCCAGCGGAGCTGTAAAATCATTCAACTGATCATCATTTTTCATATGCTTTGAATGATTTTTAGCTTCGTTGGATGATTATAAAGATATTTAAGACATATCCCATCCAAATGGATACCGGAAATAATTCAATGGACATTTTTTATTAGACTTTTTTTTCTCTGTTTTTTCTGTAGAAAATCTTTAGAAGTTGGTTAAGTTGGTAGTTTACTTCACTTTAAGTTGGCAGCATTTTATTATAGTTTCTTTCTTAATATAAGATTTAAGACTTTTCTGGGTGTATCAGTAAAATTTCGAACCATTTTCACTTTTTTGAGGGCTTTTGTCCACACTTGAAGTGACTTGAGAAGAAGTTGAAAATTTAAGACTTAAAATTCTCCCTTCAAAATGGCCAAATTCTTGAAATATAATTCAGAACAATTTCCCTTCATTCCCTTAGTAATTGTCACAGATTTGTACAAAAAAAGTTAATTCAAAACATTTTCAGTTTCAAAGTGGCATCAAATCTTGGCTACATTCAAACTCTAACTACAAGCTTCATAATTCCGCCTCCCAAAAATATTTCCATATCTGCCACCCTGACGAGGTTAAGTTTTAAGCCAGCTACAATTTTCCTATCCATTTTCCTTCCAAACCACAAACTATAAATCCCTCCATTGTATGCCCCCACCTGCCACCACATAAAGCTTCATTTTAAAGCCATTTCCCAGGCATCATTGCCAGAGCTCTTATCAGCGCCCACTAACAAGCTTTATTGCCCCCAAATTCCAAGGCCATTTTCGGCAAACACAAATTTTCAAAATTTCAACCTGAATTAGCTAATCTAAGCAGACACACGGAGCGAGACCTGGCGCCGGGGTTGGGGCAAACGAAAACTTTTTAATTACCAACAGGCAAAACATTTCAGATAACAGACAGAAAAAAAATTTACATAAATTTAAAATATAGCCAAAAAAACAGTGAGAGAGAGAGATACTTCAAGTCCGAGTCCGAGTCTACCTTAACCTTTTTCCGCTTTTCCTGGTCTCTAAACGTATTTATGACTTGTGTAAATAAGGAAAAAAAAAAAAGAGAGGCAACTTTTTACACACAGCTTTTAGCCATCTTATGGCTACAAATTTTACAGCTTAAATATTTTTTAGCCATTAGATAAACAAACACGAAGAAGCCGTAGCTGTGGGTCGTCCGGGAGGGGGGAGAGAGGGAAGTGCCACAAAAACGTAACGAAAATATCTTTCAAGTACAATGTTAGGTAAATATAAACAAAAGTTGCTGCACTTTGCTGCCGGGTTTCTTTTTCGGCTACTTAAAGCTTTTAGAGCAGCAGAAGAAGTAATATAAATTACATTAGCTGAGTGCCAGGCGGCGGCAATTAAAAAACAAAGAAGTGAACATTTTCGTAAAGAAGTTTTCTTCGCTGTGTTGTGATAATGTTGTTAATGATGCTGCGGCTGGGGCGCCCCCCCTCCCACCCCCCTCTCCACAGCCAACCAAGTACCAGCATCATCGTCATCAGCGGCAGCCGCAGCAGCATCATTATTATCAGCCTCATCGCCATCATTAGCAGCATCATTAGAACGTCAACTTAATCAAGGTTAAACAGTGAGTGTGAAGGAGGAGCGCGGCGGGGAAAAACTTCTTGGGTAATATTTGGAAAATATTTTGAAATATATTTCTAAACTCTGTTCTTTGATGCGCCTTGGTGTTTATGTCTGCCGAATGTCTTTATAAACACGAGGCATGTTTTCGATTAATTTCACACTGTTTAGCATGATGTAAGTCTGATGATGTGAATGTATGTTTGTTAATACGATTATGAAAGATAAGGCAATCAGAAATAGTATTTCTGCTGAAAAGTTGAGCAATTCTTTTAGTTTCGAAAGGGGATGAAAGAAATGATTTTGAAAATGAAAGGAAATGGAGGGGAACGAGGAACTTTTAATAAGTCAAAAATAGTCTTTTTCGAATCGATTCAATTTATTCATACCTTGCAGAGAAAGTGTCTAGTTCAATACCAGAAGTACACCAGTCTCAAAGAACTCTAAACTGGTTGCACTTTGAAACCAATTCAGTTATTTGCAACCAGTTTAGTTCCAGTTGTCACCTGCAGCAGCTGTTTGCAACCAGTTTAGTACCAGTTGACCGTTCTGTAGCCTTATGACTGGTCCCAATATGCAGCCTTAATTTTATGTACTCTATTTAACAGCTACACTCAGATAAAAAATAGAGAATTTCATACCTGTATCAAGAATGTTCGCGGTCAGAAGTTTGATAAGAATAAATATTCTTGATCCAAGAGCGAAATTCTTCACCCAAGTATGCATTTTTGATCCCGTTTTACTTGATCCAAAAGTTTTAATACTTGCTCCATGTGCGAATCATTCTTAAATCAAGCAGAATAGTTATTAAAACAAGTGCTTAACATACTCAAACTCAAGATTGTTCATCCTTGAATCAAAAGCATACATACATACTTAAATCTTAATTCAATTTAAAATCTGTGGTTTATCAGTCTTTGCCAGTCAACTGGCAGTCGCACAGACGTCGCTCCATGCCAGCAATGCCATAATTGATTGGGAATTCCAAAGCAACATGAGTGCAAAAATCGATTGTGCTCTGCGCTCGAAAGCTTCCCCACATACCCCTCCTCGAAACTGAGAGAGCGAGTTCAACGCTGTGTTCTTTCAAATGTGCTTGCTCTCCTCTCTGCTTCTTTACCTCAGTCCCCTTGCCTAAACACGCTGTACTGAAAACAAACTTAGCTTAGACCTTGCATTAACTTTGATTTAATCCTTGTGTTTTATTGATCACACGTGAAATTTACCTTCATCGATACATATAAGGTTGTCAAAAAAGTCAAAGGCCAATTTTCTCGGTTCTAGCTATTTTGCTACCAGTTAATTTCTAGTTGCATTACAACTTGTTCCAGGAGAGTATTTTCCTTATACTAGTTGCCAATGTCTGTGCAGGGTAGCAGAACATTTGTGCCTTATGTGAGAGAGGAACTGGATTCTTAAATAAACATTTCCATTAACAACTTTTACACAGCCAATTCACAGTCAATTGTTTTTCCAATGTGAGGTACAGCTTGCTCAATGAGCAAATTCTTAGATCTTTCAAGAAATTGTCAGAGATGGAGCAATAAAATAAGGTCAAATGCTTTTAGCTCGGTGCTGGAATAGCTCGGACAGACCTGGCTTCAAATGTACCGCGTATGTTGATGTTTTGGTTGGCGAGATAAAATATATTGTACACCAAATGCCACAATAATTTGTCCACATCTTCCATCCCCAAACTATCACACCAAAGCCCAAAAATCATTTTTTATTTTTTTTTTTCTAGATAACATACATACTTCTACAGTACAGGTCACACCTAGATATGTGAACAGTTGTACTGTTTCAGTGTCTGTGTCCCCCAGTTTCCATTTCTTAGCTAGCTCCAGCCTCCCTCGTCCATTTAGAGTTACCCTTGTCTAAGACTTTGTCCCCTCCATTAATCATCTCCTGTACCATTTTTGGTGTTCCTTTTGTACAAGATTTTAGGAGATCCCCACAAACTGTGAACAGCCATAAAGTTTCTGGAAGGATATTAATCAGGAAAAAGGAAAACAATTTAAAATGATTCCGACGTGAGTTCTCGACATGAAGAGTTTCCCAGAGCTTGAGGCCGCGTAGACCAATACAAATAAACAACATATCTCATTAATTCAAATAACATTAGCTTTCTGTTTCAAAGTGCGGAATGTAATATATTTATAGCAAATAGAATGTCTGTGTTTACCAGATCAGGTCATCTTATTTTAACTACTCAATGCCACTTGGCACTAACCAATCGGTTTTACCTGCTTGGGCAATCATGATTTAGGTCAAACCTGATCAAGTTACCATTACTATATCACCTTCCATTTAAAATTGTTACATTGAAAAAAGAAATCAATCCGAAACGGGATTAAAATCAGTGTGGTCCCGGATATTCTTGAGTCGTTCAGGGAAAAGATTGATTAAACTCCCACTTTTTATTCTAATCCCAAAAAATAGGATCACTTGAAGCCTGCTCCGGGATTATCCTGTTTTCAATGCCGTTTCGGTTTAATTTCTGATTTTTTTTGTTGTGTGTAGGTATAAGCTCTACCTGCAAGCATTTACACAAAACCCGTTTAGGAATTTGGATATTTCTATAAGTCCTATAGAAAAGGATATTTGCTAGTGGCTGTCTGATGCACCTAAAATCATTCTTCTCCATCAAAATTTACGCTTTAGACAATCAACACAATTTTGTTTTTGCGTCCCATTTTGCAAGAGACATGGGAAAGGAAGAGAAAACACATAGTAAGTTGTATTAACTGTGCTATGCGCGAGTTTGTACGCCCACGCCAAACAACGAATGCACAACGCGCGCATATGTCGTGTGCACCCTAAGTATTAACCTACGCGAATAATGAAAACCATTCAATACGGTCGTTTCAGTATTATTAAAATGAATCTTGATTACATTAGACAACAAGTGTTGGTGATGAATCTAGATTACTTTATGATGTTGAACTGAATCTGTTTTCGGAATTGATCTATCAAGTCTCGATTTTTGGGTAATGTAAGCATAAAGGTGCTTAAAATGCATGTTTTGATTCTTTGAAAGCTTGTTTTTTGGGGAATATTATCGTTTGATTTGGCTCACTTTGATATAATCGTTAAGTACTATTTCTTAAGTAAACTAACATAAACTATATATTTTCTAATTTTAATATTTTTCAAAAAATTTTATACGAGAAGATATACCATTTAGAATACATGTGCTTCAAATTACCTTATTTTGAGCCGCCCAAAGGTAGACAAAGTATTTAATTGGAAATGGTCATGAGAACTCAATGCAAATGAGAATCAATGGGCATTTTGCATAGCATATTTTTGGGCAGTATAAAATTCGATAAATTTAAGCACATGCATTCAAATTGGTATATCTTCGCTTAAAAAAATCGCAAAATTGCTTGGGATCATTTTTTTAAGAGCTAATAAGTAAAACTGTCGAGATTTTTAAAGAGAATTAAAGGGGTCATAGTACGCATTTTAAGCTACTATTAGCTCAAATTACTATAAATCTAGACCCGGTAGACAATGTCCGAAAACAGATTCATGTTCAGCGCACTAAAAACTTCTGGAATAACTTACATATTATATTCTATGTACTAAAAATATTATTTTATCACATTTTCAAATTTGTTTTAGAAAAAAAAATTATTAAAGATTTTGGAACAACTTCGGATATCGATATCTTTAGTTTGAGTATGTTAGTTCTAAATATAGATTTTTGGAAATATATGGTATGGATATGATATGGATTTTTTTTAAGGTATTGCTGAGGATTTTACCGTTTAGAAACGACTCAGTGGACGCAGCAGGAGTGGGCTCTAAGTAACTAGATTAACCATATAAAAACTCTCTGTTAAACTCTCAATAACTCCATTAAAAGTCTTTCATTTGCTTTTCTAGCTGTCTTTGATCAGCCAGTTGAGATTAAAGGACTTGGCAATGATTCTATTCATTTGGGCAAACAATTACTTCGATTTCTGTTTTGAGTATCAGTGTTTCGTATGCGTCAGCGTTTTATTTCACAAACCAAAGATAATTCACATCAGAAATCAGAAATCAACCTAAATTCTGACTGGTTATGCAGTTAGTGCTGTGAACTAACATTTGTTTACCACTTTCCCAGTACATTTTAAGCAAATTAAGCTGAGATTTGAGTTTCTACAAATCAACCTAGAAAAATCTTAAGAAATATCAACCAACTAAATTACGGCAAAAATTCAATAAAAATTACATCAATGACAACTGGCAGGGTAGTCCCCTAAACCTTGACATTTCCATCAAGTATTTACCTCTAATAACTCTAATAACTCCTCCAATTACCTCTAATCCAATAACCATTCAAAACCCAGTCAACTTCCAATCAGCGCGAATCAAACCATTTTACCCAAGTCAAAGCAGTTTCTATGCCAGATTTAATCAATTTAATAACCTAACAAGACCTCAAACAAAAAAATACAAAATCACAGCCGAATAGGCTATTAAAAATAAATTTTTTTTGTTTTTGCAATTAAGTTTTAACTATAGAAAACCGCCGTAGTTGGAACTCAGCAAAGAACTTTCCACAACATGCGATAATAATAATTAAGCATAAAAATAATAATAAATTTAATTAGCATAATTCACGTGGTGCACAGAAACGGATGCGCGTTGGCCTATTACAAAATTTTACTCACGTTGCTCCAATTAAAATGGGTGTTTTTTTTGTTGTTGTATTTTTTGGCTGAAATTGAAAGCACTCGAGTCGAGGTGGCGGTAGGCATATGCCCCGGGACAGGTATTGCATTTTTAAGTAGCCACCGGGGCAGAAGCGAAACATTCTTCTAATAAAAGACAGCCAAACAGCTGTTGGGACGTGCCATTCACACCGCGTGGAGAATAGTGGGTGAGAGGGGGAGAACTCATATTTAATTGGCAGACTCAAGAGTTGAGAACGATGCCAAAAATTCAACAGCCTGACCCATTTTAGTCTGATTTTATAATCATGTTTATTTGTATTTATTTTTCCTCATTCTGATGATGGCTTTTTGATGAACCATAAAATAGATTTGTGTCTCGTTTCCTATGTAGCTAGTATAAGTCATTGAATGCGTCATTGGTGGGGGCTTTATCTTTTGTTTACCTTTTAACGTCCCCCCCTTCCAGATAAGACGCCGCCAACTGTGCGATAAGATAAAGTTTCCCTGCCTGGCAGTAGCCTGACTAGGCCGCTAGGCATTATGTATGGGGTGTGACTTTGGCTTCGATTTCTGATTTTTCTGTATGGCCTGCTGCAATTGTTGTGCAAGCTGCTTTTGTACCGAGTTGCGTGGGGGTGGGAGGGGGAAGCCGTTACTAATGGACTGCTTACTTATTTATGGCGTCTGAATGTTGGTCAATATTTGTGTATAGAGGGCCACAACTCAGACACCAGAACAGAGCAAAGAACTGAGTTACCCTCGAAGCTGATGGCTTAGCCACTAGCTTGGCTAAAGTAGAAAATAATGTAGAAATAATTTATAGATAACATAGGTACACACATATTCGAAAGAACTGATTGAGTTAGGGTAGAGTGGAAATTAATGAAAATTAATTAAGTTAAAGTTGAACCTAAGACCAAGACAAACTAAACAAATATATTGCTTTTGACTTAGACTGGACTTACACGGTGAAGCAAACTTCATGAAGTTCTCTGAGTAGGCGAGCGAATAAGGTGAGATTCCTTCAATTTGCCTTGAACATTCCGCCTACTAAGAGAACTTCATGAAGTTGGCTTCAAAGATAAACTTGGTTTTACACAGCAATTTGTAGGTATTTGTGGCTGGTAGTTCTATGCAGAAGATGTGAAATAGGGCCTTAGGTAATTTTTTTTATTTTATTATAATATTTAGTTATTTAAATAATTTTCTGAAATTTACTGCTTAAGACTATGGAGTTAAAATTCGTTATTCATCAAGATGCAAACGGACCAAAAACAATATATCATTAAAGATCAAAGTACACACGGTGAAAGCCATAATCGCTCCTGCAGAAAAATGCTATCCTATGCTATAAAATGCTCATAGGAATATCTACAGCACCATCTATGTATAAATGCCCTTAAAACAGATGATAGAAACGAAAAACAGCCTGCTGACTATTTCAATAGACTAAGTGGTCAGCGGAATAGTCTTGCTGGACGATTGTTAAGAATATTACATGTTCTCATATCAATAAAAAAAAAGTCGATACATAAAATTCTGATACATTAAAAATGACTTGTACGAAAATATAAAATATTTTTTCCAAATATATATAATATTTGGAGCATGTAAAATCATTATTTTAAGATCAAATTAATATTCATTAATGTCATTTTGGTAGAATAAACCCTTCAATCTCCATTTTTATACTCTGTACCGAAGGTACATAGAGTATTATAAGTTTGTGCAAAAGTATGAAGGAAGCATCTCCGACCCCATAAAGTATATATATTCTTGATCAGCATCAAAAGCCGAGTCGATATGGCCATGTCCGTCCGTCCGTCTGTCTGTCCGTATGAACGCGCAGATCTCAGATGGTAAGAGATAGAGGTTTGACATGTATGGGACATATGCTTCTTATGTCTGCAGGCAGATCAAGTTTATTTTCAATTTTGGCCACGCTCCCTCCCGCCCCCGCAATTTAGAAAAAACGTCATATCACCCACAGTTTTGAAGATAGATGGCTTGTTCCTTCTGGACATATTTAGTTATTAGGATAACTTATCGATCCGCCAAAGGAATGAAGAAGATCGGATGAACGGTTTTCGAGTTATGATCAAAAGAAAAATTTTCTTGGTACAGAGTATGTTATTGTCGGGCTTGACCGACTTTCTTTCTTGTTTTTTTTTTGCAAATCTTGAGCTGGCCTGTCTGCTTCGCAACAATTTAGCCTTTTGTTGTCAGTTTATATAAATTAAACATTTTGTCAATTTTGCCTATTTCATACTTCAGCTTATCAATAATTTGTGTGCAAAAAAACACACAAACATTCACAAAATTCATTCATAAAATTATCACATTTTTCATGAACGGTTGATGAACGGTTTTCGAGTTATTATCAAAAGACAGATTTTCTTGGTACAGAGTATGTTATAGTCGGGCTTGACCGACATTCTTTCTTGTTTTTGTCTGTGCAGATGTGTTATATAAATTTTGGATAGTTTGTGACTTATTCTAGCATTTCCACTATCCTAGTAATTATACAGTTTTCTTGATTCATTGTTACACTTTATTCATTTAAATAGTATTTTTATACAAAATAAGCAAAAATCCTATGGTATACCAAAGATTTATAGATATTATAGACGAAGTATGTGACGAAATGGAAAATTGGCAGCCAACGTCAGCTAACAGGATTAATCGTGTTTTCTTTCATTATAATATCAATAAATCGTTCGTATAACACTTACTGCGTTGTATCAAAGAAATATACTGGCATGTTCCGAATTTATTACATGTGTAATTTTTTGATGAACAATCAAGGTAATCTGTATCAAACCTTAAAATTTGCACTTCCTTTTAATAGGATGAACTCAAAATGAAAGGTTTTATGCCGATTTAATTTATAAATTTCATACAACAACCACTTCACCAAATTCGAATTCGACAAATTTTGTCGAAAGTGAAAACCGGAACAGGCCTGATAGATATTTAAAAACGACGCATGAGGATCCAAAATGAAATTAGTAGCCAATGTTAGCTACCAGAAATAATCTGTTTTTGTTTCACATGCGACATGTATAATATTTTTAAGTCTTTGGTTATACCTACCTGAACAAAAATTAACACAACTTATTATTTGTCTCAACAAATGTCATATATATATTTCAATCAATTCTTCATTTTAATCTAAGCTCATCACTAAGTTCTATCTGTACCACTCGTACTTCTTTATAAAAGTCAAAACCTTTCAATGTACACTTCATATTTACTAAAACCAAAAAAAAAAAATGATTTTTGCTAACTTCGGGATATTTTATACGTCTATTTCTCCGTCTCTAAACAAATCCAAACTCAAATTAAATTGTTTCTTACTTTTCACTCAGTTCGGTTCTTCTATAAGCTCTCTCTTAAGCGGATATAATTGCCATTTAAAAACACCCAGAGTATTTTGAATGAATCTATGGCGCCGTTGGGCTACCATTTCAGCAACAGCGTGTTGCTGTCGTCGATTGCTTGCCTGCTCCGACTTTTGTCGGAGTCCACTTGTTCATCGCTTGCAATTGATTCGGAGCCTCAAAAACACTCTAGGAAGCAATGCTTTCAGCAAATTGCTGCCGTCGATTGCTCCCCTGTTGTGACATTTTGGCAGCTCTTGGATCCGCTTGAAGGCTTATCTGTTTTATTCTCCCAAGTTACGTTTGCGACGAAAAGTTAGTCTTCTCACCACACTTATACTTCATACTGTCGTTAAGTTTTCCGGAGTTTGAGTTTGTATAAAATCACGACAAAGTTAACCTTATAGCTTAGAGCGTTTCCATTTCATTCGATTGTTATAATTTCTCGGTTTTTTGACGGTTAAACGAAAGTTAATCCATTCCGGGTTAGCAACTAAATGTGCGCAAAATTCGATGTAATTCCGTTCAGCCATTTCAGCATAATTGCTAATCAAAAATTTCCCCATACAAACATTGACATTTGTAATATAGATTCAATTTTCACCTTATTTCTAACTGAAATCACAAATATTGATGCAAGTTCTAATGAAAATTGGCAATCTCGCACTTATCTGCTGAAACATAATTAATGAGCAAACTAATTTCTGTATTAATTTTCATTTAATTTAATACATTTTCATTGCCTCAACTTGAGTTCCCGCCATCTTCACAGACACTTCAAGGCCAAACATGTTCGGCATCTGTTTAAAAATAATGAACTTAAAATTGATGTGTATTCTGTAGTACATACATCTACCATAAGCATTTCTAAATATATCCAACAACACATTATTGACCATACACACAACAACAATGAAAATCCATTAAAATGATGTTACGGCACTCGGAGACGAAAGGAAATGAAAGAATATCATTTTTAAATCGAGAACAGACAACCAACATGGGCGCAAAACATGATAATAAAAAAATGGCAGACAAAGTTTATGACAAAATATGCAAAAATTTGTTACACTCCAAAACTGGGCAAGCCAATGATATAGATTTGTATAACTGATAGATAGATGATGTTGCTGTGGCCACAAAATGCAGACCGTAAATTCGAGCAAGACACATAAAACATAACATAAGACACAGTGAAAAGCACCAAATGAATATGAAAATGGGCTGGCAACAACAACAACAGCAACTCTCTCATTTGGTTTAAAACACATTTATTTTAAAAGTTCTGTCTTCTGCTGTTGTTGCTTTTTTTTTCTTTCTATAATTTATGGGTTTATTGATACTTGGCAACTAGAGACAGTTAGAAGCCGGCCTGGCTGGGGGAAGGGGAGGACTTCAAATTTGCTTTATCAGCACAACAACAACAACACAGAGACAAACCCAAACCACAATCTGTAAAAATATAAATGTGCTACTCAGGCTCGATGCTGTTGTCTGTGTGTCTGAGAAATATTTTCCACAATTTCTGCCGAATCGCACAATTAAGCTAAGACCCAAGAGCACAAACATTTATGTCAAAACAAAAGTGGAAGAGCCAAAAGGGGTAATCGATGTGGAAATTCGAGCAGTAGGCCTTAAGACTCAATGCAAAACTGCTTGGGTGGTGGTTAAGATTCTAGTGTAAACAGTAACAGCAAATTTAGGCAGAACTAAAGACGATTAAAGGGTAGGGAAAGGGAAGGGAAGTTTTGGCTCAAACTTGAAGAAAATTATTACCAAAAAGAAAACATTTTAGTAAGCAGCCAGTGTAAGTCATTACTGAAAGTGATGGTGAGTCAGCAAACCGCTTTCTTAGAGGAAAACTTGGAGAAACTGTAGTTGTAAAATAAGATTTATGCTAGGTATATGGTATTATTTTATATCATATATAAATAAAATAAATAAATAAACAATAAGAAAAGAAAGTTAGAGGAAACGAAGTAAAATTGGAAAGGATTTTTAGTAATTTGCCTAGAAAATCGGTTACAATGCAGAAAAAGAAAGCGACAACATTTCTTAATAAAAGAGTTGTGCAACACTGCTTCCTTATGAGAACATAGCATTTCAAGACTCAAATGAATCAAAAGATCTAAGAAAGAGGCGGAAATTGAGTGTAGAAATAAGTTCAAAATATATTCATGTAAGAAAGTCGGCCAAGCCTAAGTGTTAGTGCTGTCCATCGTTGTTTCAGTCACTTTCAGTATTCACTATAACTCGACTATTGCTTATCCAATCTATACCATTCCCATGGAGCATCAATAAATAATACTAATTAATGAATGCCGGTTCGATACCGAAATTTAGACTTCAGATTACTGCCCTGATTAGAACCTCTAAGCTATTAGAGCTGAACCTGAACCTGTTCAAAACATAAATTTTCTGTTAGGTTAAAGACAAATTAAAGACTTCATGAAAATTTGTATTGCCCAGCGACTTTCTTTTGTTATCTCAATGGTTTTGGATGAATGTGTCTTACATTTGGCAAGAAAATAAATTTATGGATATGCTTAAAGTTATTCTTAAAATTCTCTCCCTTGGTTTATTAAGATTATAGACTTCAAAGCATATTAAACAATTTTCAAAATAAGAGCTTACCAAAACTTGGGAAATTTTTACTCCGAAATGGAGAAAAAATTAGTTTTGAATGAAGAAACATAATCACTAGAAGTTCTATTTAAAAAAATCAAACTTTGAAAAATATATTTTTTATATTAATTCTTTCATTCAAAAAATAATAATAAAATTAGATTTTTTAAACAAAACTCAGCAATGAATTATTATAAATATTACTCAAACGCCGATTTCTACTACTGATTAAGAAATTGGGGATAGTTTGATGCCTATCCTCAGTAAGTGAATCAAATCGATCCCATAAAACCCATTTCCAAGTTTTCAAACATAGATTACATCAGTTTTTTTCAAAAATTAAACATTATTTTTGGTTTTGATCGATTTAGGCTGGTTTTCAGGTTGCATGAAAATTAATTAACAGGTCGAACTTCAACAGAATAGAATCACTTAAAAAATGTTTTAAAAACTGAATGCTTATAAACAGTAGTCTTATTTGAATCTGGAATCAAGCTTATTTACTCAAGAAATAAACATTATCCATTGATAATGCATATTAAAATCAAAAAATAACAATTATAGCAGAAATGCATAGATATCCAAAAAAAAAAAGTATTTTATTAACTTTATTTTATTATTTTATATAGCTTATGATTTTTGAGTATGAAAAATGTACAACTAATCATCATTTGAGATCACTGTTTTGAAAATTCTCATGTGATGTATCGTACAAATCTGTTTCGACGAAAAGTAGACACAATAGTCATACAGTTTGGGAAGTTTTTAGGTCGATTACAGTATAAACCAACTTGTATAATCCATGGGATGAACCAATGTTCGAACCAAAACAAAACATTCACACAAAAATCGCAAATATCCGAGCCTTAACCATTTGCAGCCCTGGTAAAAATGCGGTTGAAAATGAGTAAACCTTGTAGTAAATCAAAGGAAAACAAGAAAGAAAGTCGGTCAAGCCCGACTATAACATACTCTGTACCAAGAAAATTTACCAAACCGTTCATTCGATCTTCTTCATTCTCTTGGCGGATCGATGAGTTATCCTAATAACTAAATATGTCCAGAAGGAACAAGCCATTTATCTTCAAAACTGTGGGAGATATGACGTTTTTTCTAAATTGCGGGGGCGGGAGGGGGCGTGGCCAAAATTGAAAATGAACTTGATCTGCCTGCAGACATAAGAAGCATATGTCCCATACATGTCAAACCTCTATCTCTTACCATCTCTGAGATCTGTGCGTTCATACGGACAGACAGACGGGCGGACGGACATGGCCATATCGACTCGGCTTTTGATGCTGATCAAGAATATATATACTTTATGGGGTCGGAGATGCTTCCTTCTGGATGTTACATACTTTTGCACAAACTTATTATGCTCTATGTAACTTCGGTACAGAGTATAAAAATAAAGGGAAAGTTATCTTCGACTCGGCCGAAATTTGTATACCCTTGCAGCAATTTTTTTTAAACAAATTTGAAGGACATTTCCACTGAAAATAAACAATTTATTCTCACTAAGACTACTTTTCTGACTCTTCTTTTTTTTAAAGCTATCCTATTTAGATGTTCGATTTCGATCAAACTTAGTGGAATCGTGGAAAAGCATAGCAAACTAAGAAATACAAAGTATGGAGGCGATTTCTATGAAAACAAAAAAGTTTTTCATACTAAAACTAGTTTCTCGACCGATCATTCCTATGGCAGCAATAACCTACAATCATTCCATTTTGCCGAAACCTTAAAAAATTGTATGAAAGCTTAAAAAATAAATATTTGCCAATTTTAAAGAGGCTTACATTAAGAACGAAAAAGTTGTTCTTACAAAGACTATTTATCTAACCTTACTTTTCTGTGACAGCTATACTATAAAGATGTCCGATTTCGACCAAACTTCGCGCAATCATGGGAAAGCATAGAAAACTAGTAAATACGGAGTTTGGAGACGATTGCATTAAAAACAAATAGATGTTTCTTAATAGAACTAGTTTTTCGACCGATCGTTCCTATGGCAGCTATATGTTATGGTCATCCGATCCGGCCGCTTCCAACAAATGTGCAGTGTATTTCTATCAGAAGACTTCGTGCAAAAGTTTGTTCACGATAGCTTTAAGACTGACGTAAGAGATAGCATAGAATCAGACGGACAAGGCTAAATCAACTCAGCTCGTCATGCTGATCAAGAATATATATACTTTATGTGATCAGAAAAGCTTCCTTCTATGCCTTACAAACATCTGAACAATTTCAATGTACCCTTTGCATCGGTTTAATGACTGGATGATAAGATTTATTGATAAGAAAGACTTAAGATCAAGTGATGAATAATTCGGAATTACTCTAGAGGGATTTAAGAAGTTCCATTTTGGCAATTAGGAGGAAGTTTTAATGAAATCTTATATTATTTTTTTATATCCCCTCAAAGGTCAGTTCTTTTAAAAGTCCCCGAAATACAATATCTGTCTTTCAACCCGCTGTGTAGGTGCGTTGTTCGGGGCATCAGTTCATAATGCAGTTTCTTTAAAGAAGATTTGAGTAGCGTTCTGCTAAAGGTGGATGGCGATGCAGGTGACAGGGATGGTAATCAAGATATGCTATCTATCCTGGCTACTTCAAATGTGACCAGATTCAGTGGAAACACTTTCACTTTAAATTGTTTCAAATTTTGCTTACAACCATTCTTTGTGCGGACTAGACTTAAATATTCAACGAATTTCACTAACTATTCAACTGCTTAACTAATTTAACCACTAAATTTAGCCTAAAGCCAGGCGGCAACGAATTAAGTCAAGTTAATTTCTTCAGCAACAACACGAACTAAGCTTGTAACTAAAGTAAACCCGCACATGTCAACGTTGTGTTATGTAGGGTGGATTTCCTCCAGGGGTCTTGACATCCGCCAAGTGAAATTAACTGAGTAAACAGAAAAAAAAAATAACAAAAATATTTGCTTAATTAACTGGCAAAAACTTTCCGAGCACACACACCCCCTTACCTACATGCAGAAAGGACAAAAGGCAGACAAGTTTTGCCGTGAAATGTTTTCATAATGCCACAGTTTTTACCTAGACAAACAAGAAGGGCGCAAAATATGTATGTGCGGATAAACAAAACAGACACGCTTCCCATAAATAGGCGGGAGTAAAGTTATTGACAAAGTTTGACTAACGTGGCGTATGAGCAATTAACATTTATGGCAATTAGTTGCGTTAAGTAAATGCCTGCTTACATCACTTTCGCCCTGCCGCTGCTTAATTAAGGCATCAACATTGGGGCGACAAGTTAAAGTCGGACAATGTCTGCGAAATTATTTAAACCTAATTTTCTTTTCTCTTTGTTGGAAACATTTTCATTTGGCTGAACATAATTATGGGCTATCAAACGTTTTTATTAGCTACTCTAACTAATGATGTTTTGTCTTAGTAGTTTTTTGTGTTTTGTTTTTTTTTTATGTTTAGTTTAGCCAGACAAGGTCGAGGCTTAAAGACTTTGAGGCTTTTATTAATTGTCGTATCGACTTGGGCTGATTAACGCGGCAAAACACCACAGAGCCGAAGACGGGGCAATGCCTTAAAGGCAACTCAATTTTGATAATTGATATGCAAAATATGATGAAAAAAATACGTTGTGGTCTAAATGGTGTGAAGTGAGGTATTAGCAAAGTGATGAATTTGTGAAGGTTATGAAGATGTATAATCTTGAGTTCATTAACCGAATTTTGGTTAAATTTGTGGAAATTAAAAAAAATCTGCTTTGCAAGGGAAATTTCTAAAAAGAGACCAGAACCGATTTACAAGTTAAAATAAAAATAATAATATAAAATATAAATATATAAATTAATATAAAAATTGTCAGAAATTCAGATGTCAAATGTCAGAATTGATTAAATTATATTTTTGACTTGGGTTGTAGAGTAGAAGAAGATTTAGAAGATCTTCCTTGCATGAATGTTACATGGTAATCATGTGAAATGCTGTAAGATTAAGTCATTTTAGGCATTTGCAAGATCAGCATGTATTTTATATGCCATGAACATTTAGACCAGACGTGCCCAGAGCCTGCTTACGGCGGCGTATACACCAACAAAACTAACAATTTTACAACATACACCGAAAAGCCTATTATTGCCTGGTGATGTGTGTGTTCTAGTGGCTGTCTGAGGCACACTAAATCATTTGTCGCCAAAAACGATATCTACGCTAAAGACAGACCAGTTATATGAGTTGTTGACATATATTTTTCAAGAGTTATAAAAGAAAAACAGAAGAGAGAATACTTTCGAAGCTGCACCAACACTTCGGCTTGGTTCATGCGTGAGCGCCCATACGCTCGGCTAAGCAATACGAATGTGTGTTGCGCGCATGAGCTGTGGGCAACTCTGATTTGAACGTCAAAAAATGTATTTTCAATCAATCAATATTTCAATAGTAGAAAAAATTGTTGGATTTGATTTATAAAATGAAATGTTCAATGTCAAGTCAACTTAATGGATATATTGGGGTATAAAGGCCATTTCATTTGAAAAGCTCTGCGAGTAACAATCCTTGTAAACTAATAAATACAAAAAAAAACAACTTTTTTTGCTTAACTTTGAAAGTTGCGGTAGTCAGAAAATGCCAAAAACGAAATTCAAATACTTGGATCGCCCGTACAACTGTAAAGTCTCAACGCTTAAAGCCCGTCCCTTTGTTCGTCAAAAAAACCAACATTTTTGATAAATCTTTGTTATTTTCTAACTTTTGAAGCTTTATCAAACATTAATTTGTTCTATGATCGTCCTCAACCCTTAAAACCTGTACTATTAAGTCCCAAATGTTGCTTAAGTCAGTTGGGAAAGCTATTTTTTCCGGCAGATAATGCAGTCCGAAAACCAAGAAAAGACGGATTTCGCACCTGAACTCCCCATCCCTATCTAAAGTCTTACAGCCCTTTCTTGATTATATCGTCGCCACAATCTTAACTTTTGTTCGGATAGTTATATTTTTTGGACTTTTGAAGTTGCATCAAATCCTAATTATTGTCTTTCTGTTCAAATCTTAACCTTTAGGCCTGTTCTTTACTATGAAATATATAAATGTTTTTAAGTCAGTTCGGAAAGTTATGATTTTGGAACTTTGATATGTTTTATTTATGTATTCGATAATATTGGAAGTAAAAGGTATAAAGCGCCCCAGGTTTTGTTTAAGCCAACTTTATATATATATACATGGGCTTACAAATTCCAAAGGGCCCAAGACGAGCGCCTCTCAATCTCTTAGCTTGGAACCAAGGTGACAAGGTGACAGAGTGTGTATATCTTAAATGAAATTACTTTTTTGCGACCTCTTGCACATCAGGAACACACAATATCTGATGCACCACATCCTACACACCAACTCTATTTGGTCTAGCTAATACTTAAGACATTGAAAATATTGCCTTAAACAGCATTTTCATGTTAAATCTAACCTTAAATGTATTTTTTTCTTACTTTTACTACAAAATGGGATGTGTAATGAAGTGACTTTGTGTGAATTCCTAATAGAATTCATAGAGATCATTGAAATACTCCATATTTTGATATTAACGGCCGTGCTTCTGACTGTTGTTGAATTGAAGTGAAGTAGCACGTCAAATAAGTGAGAGCGCCGTATCGTAAAGAAAAAGGAATGCGCACACAAATTGATCAACAACTTTCAAAGAAGGATTGTTAACTGATGAAAGGCATATTAAGAGGTCGGTGGACAACTGTAGCAGATGTGTGGCATGATATGTTTTATAATGGTTGGGAGCTACATAAATCCTTCATCGATAAAGACTCTTTGTTAGGAACCAGATTACAATTCCCAAAAATTGTGCGTCCTAAGACTCGTCAGTGAACTGAACCTTAACGAACCGTTTCGACATGTGATATTTAGTTTCGGTTCAGCATTTTCGAAGAGGCCGCCGAATTGCTTTGCGGTTCGGTTTATCAGCTTGAATTAATGGTTTCGGTTCATAACTTGGTATAAATGTTACACTCATAAAAAGTTCGCCCTGAAAATTAGTAATTCTCCTATAAAATCGGCCATAAGGCCTAAAATATTTTCTCATTTATGGCACATTTTTTCGAAACTTAAAAAAATTACCATAATTGAGAAAATATTTCTAAATTTCTAATATTAAGGACGAATTTTTTTTGGGTGTTTATCTGATTGCAAAATATAGACTTTTAAAAACTGATTGTCGAAAGTAGAGAGCATTTTCAATGATAGTTTAGAAATAGAAAAGTCATCCCTCGCACGCTTACACATTGATAAAGAAACTGCAACCAGGAAGCACTTCAATTCAATTTCATCAACCAGGCCTCCAAAAAGTATAATATTGTTGGGTTTGTTTTCGTGTCTGTGAGCTCATGTTCAACTATTCATTGATTACATTTTGGGTTGTGTTGATTTAACCCAAATAATTTTCGAGTCAACCCAACATCAAATAAATAAACAAACAAACAAACAAATAGGCAAACAACAAATCAGCAAAAATTCGAATGTAAGTGAAATCAATAATTTGGGGTGCCCTCCCCCCTCTAACACTTTCTCACTTTAGGGTGTTTGGATGGTAAAACCCCGACACAATCCCTTTCCCCCGAAAAATTCAGTTGAGGGAATGGTGAAACTTTAATCTAATGTTTACTTAAGTCGAAACTAATTAATGTTTACCTCAAAATCTGAAAATGTAGTTCATTTAAATATTTAATGATTTGTCTCTGTTTTTTTTTTTTTTGTATTTTTCCGTTTTTTTGGGTTAGGCGTGACCGTCTAAGGCGCCACCTGTCCCAGAAACGAAAACTACTAATTCTGTATTAATTATGCACAGAACTTGGTTCAACAAATCAAATTGACTCACCTTGACGTATGAAGCAGCCACAGCAGCTGTAGTACCTAAAAATGAAGTCATTTGTTTAAATAGGTTTCAAGTAAGAGAAGCCAGAGAACTGTTCACACCGTCGACACTGTAGGTGAATGTCATTTGGTTTTTTTTGTTTTGTGGGTTATTGCAAAACACGTTTCACCGCCTGCCTGGGAAATAAACAAAAGCAACAAAGCAAAAAAAAAAAGGAGAAAAAAATACAACCAAAATGTGAAGCGAAAGAAATCGACAAAAATAAATGAAAATAAATAAAATTGAAAGTCAAATGCAAATGTGTGTTTAAAATTAAATGCCATAATCATTTTTATGACTACACAAATTAGAAGGTTGTGGGAGACTACACTTATAAACATAAAGATATACGACATTATGTAAGGCACTGGGTAGGTTTTTTGAAGGCCTTTTTTTATATTTGAAATATAATTTCTATGTTGGTTCAGGTTCGTTTTTGAATTCTTAACTTGCAACTTCAACAACAGATTCATTGTGAAAACTGTTGAACTTTTATTCCAAAATCATGATATATAAGGCCACGTTAGTCCGCTAAGCTTGATTTTTTAAAATTCATAATCAATTTTTCACAATATGCCATTAATATTTTAGCCCTTCTCTTTTCTCTTTGCTGGGTTTTCTTCACTTAAATGGAATAAAAAAATGTTTATTATAATTGAAAATATTAAAATATGCATATTTTTATGAATACTTTTTCTGTTTTCATGACCACCGTCCATTTTAATTGAACGAGAAGACAATCCAAAATCTTGACCATTTGATGACGATTTTTATACCCTTGCAGAGGGTATATTAAAATTGTCCACATGTTTGTAACGCATAGAAGGAAGCATTTCAGATCACATAAAGTACATATAATATATTCTTGATCAGCATCAATAGACGAGTGGATATAGCCATGTCCGTCTGTCTGTCTGTTTCTATGCCATCTCCTCCGTCAGTTTTAAAGCTGTTGCCACCAAACTTCTCAAGAAGTTTACTGGTACAAATACGATACACAATTTTCAGAACCGTCAGGATCGGATGACTATAACATATAGCTGCCAAAGGAACGATCGGTCGAAAAACTAGTTCTAAAGAGGAAAACTTTTTGGTTTTTAATGCAAACGTCTCCAAACTCCATATTTACTAGTTTTCAATGCTTCTCCATGATTCTGCCAAATTTGGTCTAAATCGCACATCTATATAGTATAGCTGTCATACAAAAGTAGAGTCAGAAAAGTAGTCTTATTGGGAAAAACTTGTTTGTTTTCAGTAGATATGTCCTTCATATAAGTTAAATAACGTGCTGCAAGGGTATACAAACTTCGGCCGAGCCCAAGTTAACTTTTCTCCATTTTGAACATTATATTTTTCTCTTGGTAGAAATTAGGAAAGTGATATCAGAAAAGATATTTAATTTTATCAATTTGACTTGATACTCAAACTGTTTATATAAAAATAAAAATCATGATATGGACCCTTAAGAGTATGCAACAATTATTGTTATTCACATAATTAACTCTGTACATTCACCTAGCAATAATTTATCGCAGAAGATAAGAGTGCGATTCCTCTAGTAGGTATGGCTTTACTCTAGCAATACCGCATTATTATCGCATTCTCATCTCTCTACGGGAAGAAATGTGACAATTTGCGATAATTTCCGGGCTTTAAGAAAGCGACACTTCTGGGAAACGAAAGCGATACTTCTGGGAGATAGGAAAAGGTCTCTTCTGAGCGAAAGGGAAACGATTCTTCCTGGAGATACGAATGTGATTCATCCCAGAGGCTGGAATGCGATTCTTCTTCCTAAGATAAGCCATACGAATAAAAGGTGTTTCGAATTCTGTTATTTAACAGTACGATTCTGCACCTAAATAAGCGTTGCCAAAGTATTTTTCTTTGATACTATTGTAAAAAGTCTTTCAACTCACTTCAAGAAGAATCGCATTCGTGTGTTCCTACACTCTTAGAACATTCGCCCTTAAAGCTAGAAATTCTCTGAATTTTTCTAAAACTTAGAAATATTCCATAAATGAGAAAATATTTTTCTAAATTTTAGGATTAATCGCCTTAGGACGGATTTCATAGGATGATTTCTAATTTGCAGGGCGAATATTTTTGAAGAGTGTAGGAAGTGTTAAGCGATGTATTGCCAATTTTCGGATAAGATGATAAAAAAGCGAGACCAATAATAAAGTAAAGCATTCTTGCACTCAAGGCGATTTTTAAAGGATACATCGCCAATTTACCGAATGGAAGGAAAAATTGTAAAACACATATCGCCAATTTCACCATTTTACAATAAAAAAAAGCAATACCTATGGTATTTTGTTTGTGTAAATCGTCAAACTATCTACAAACTCTCCCCTCAAGCTATCGCCCAACTCTTGCATTGTCGAGGGAGATAAGTAACACGACAAAATGTTTGCAGGGCAGTCGAAGGAATTCTAAAATAAATTTGAAAAATTATTTTCCCATATTATTATGATCATCAAACATATGTAGCATACCTTGAAGGGCATTTAAGATATTTTCTTTTCAAGCAGGGTTACTAAATGCGTTTTCAAATCAAAACTCAAATACTTATAACAAGACCTTTAGATAAGAAAAGCATTTGCAAAAGCAATTAATCAAGCGTTATGTTGTATTGGACTGAATTCGGCCCACTTTCGGAACTTTTCATTAAAGGTATGAAGCTTCTAAACACCAAAAGCACAGGGTTTTGTCTTCAGATCTGAAATAAAAAGTCACCTACCAGCTTCTTACGCTTGGCTGTGAATATCTGGGACTTTTCTCTTTATGATTTTCATGGGGAGACTTTAATACTAAAGTGTATATAAAGAGTAAATATATAAAGATGATGTTCAATAGGAAATTGCTATATTTCTGAAAAAAAAAATTTCATTCATTTCACACTTATAGAGAGGATAGTTATCAAAAAGGAAAAAAGCAAGGGAAATCGATTTCGTTTCAGACTAAGGTTCCTGATCTAAAAGACTTTTCTGATATTTGTAGATTGCTGTAGATGCTTAATTAACTTACCCAAAACAACAAAGATTACCTTTAAGTTGAACATTTTGAGTATGCCTCATTTATTCTAGTTAACTATTAACTTTGACCTGAACTTAACCTCTTAAGCCTTTAAAGCTTTAATACTAACTATTTTTTTTCAATATTTTGCATTAACTTAACTTCTTATGAAAATATCACACTCCATTAAGTCTCATTTGAACTTTTCTTCATTTCAGCAATTACATTTTCTTGCCTTCTTTTTCCTCTTGCATAATTTGCTTAACAAGTAATTGTCTAACCCTTGTGCCTTATGCCCTGTCTTATCACTTACTGGCATTCGCCACTAGAAAAAAAGAACGGAAAAAAAAATGGAAAATCCTACTCAAGGCAATTAAAGTCGACCCCAAGCGACATTTGAAGGAAGTTACAGTCTGTCTACTTTAAGTGTCATTTGAAGTCAAACTAATAACGCGGCTTACGCAAAAGGCAAATGTGCTAAAAGCCTCAAGAATCCAAAACAGACAAGGGCTGTGCATTGAGTGTGTGTGCGTGTGTGTGTGTGCTTGTGAAATAAAATGCTAAAATTATTCATTTTGCAAATAAGCAGCGTAAATATTTAATTAACAACTCAGCAGGCACACAAAATACTGCGAGGGGGTAGGGCAGTGGGTCTAAGGTTTCCGCTGTGTGCGAGGGTAATATAATATTTATTTATATGTCGCAGTTTGTGTAGAGTCAAAGTCATCTACAACGACAAAGACGACATACATAGAAAACGCCCAGGCAATTGTTGCTTTTTATGTTTCTGTTTCAGTTCCGGCCTGGGCTTGTATTTGGATGCGAGTCAATGACTTGTGAGGTACAACTTTTTGCAACTTCCTAAGAATGTCATAGATCCAGGCATGCGAAAATATGTAAGAAAATTTTTTTTTTTTTTCTAGGAAACCTTTTTATTTTTGATTTAGTGAATTTGAGCCTTTTACTCACATTTTTGGGTGTAACAATTTGAGTTGAACAGAAAGGGGAAGAGACAAAAGTATCAGAGAAAATCAAATTTAAGTAATTAGAAGTAATTTAAATCAAGGCTGCAAATCGGTCCGAAACCAAACCCCTGAGAACCGGATCGGGTCGGGTTTTTTGGGGTTCGCAAATCGGACCATGAACCAGGTGCCTTACATTTTTGACTCCTCGAACCTGAACCCAAACCGGAGCATCTTTTCGAAAAATTAAGTTCGGTTCACCAATTTAATTAATTTTTCAAAAAAATATGCCCAATAAGAGTTTTCAAAATTCGACAATAAAATGACTCAACGTCTGATTGCGAAGACGGGGAGTTTATGAAAGCAATATAAAATCTGTGAATGATTTTTTTTGAATGATGTTTCACATTCATCGACAAATGTTTTAAAATTTTGGAAAGGTCATAATTACGAAGACTTAAAAAATATTTTTTTTACTTTAAAAGCTGTATCAGCAGCATTTCCAATACTTAAGTTTGTTCTTTCTGATTTAACAGCTGGTATAGATGAAGAACTCCTGAATGATAGAATGCTAATAAACCTAAACTGAGCCGTTTATAATGTATTTGATAATTAAAATAAGTTAAGTAATGATCATCATGACTGAGCAAATGGATAGAAGGTATATATGTTTCATTTTCAACGTATTAATAGTATTAATTTAATACATCAAAAGTAAAACTATTCTTTTACGTGCAAGCGAACCAGAATTCGAACCAGAACCTTGGATTCAGGGGTTCCATGAACTTGGATTTTACAATGGGTTCGAGCACCCGCACCGAACCTCATGAATAATTTTAAAGGATTGCAGCCTTGATATAAATAGAAAGTCCCAACAATTCGATCGATTCCATGCTTAAAACTTCTGTCGAATTGAGAATTTGCAAAAGACAAGGATTAAAACAGTTACGGCACATCCAATACAAAGATAATGTTCTTAAAGTCTGCACGTCAACCGGTCACCTTCACCAGCTATTGGCGCCAGTGGCGAATAAAGAAGCCATAAAAATGTTAATAAAAAATGGGGGCATGGCGTTACTTATTTAACTGGGTTAAGCGCGTCAAAACTCACTCTCTTGTGTGTGCTAGTGCTTTATATCAGTGTTTCCAAGTCATAGCCCTTGGGGGCCGAAGACACTCGGCAATTCACACCGATTGCTTGCCGAAGTAATGCATCAGTGAGAGCAAAAGAACCTCTCTGAAGAGCGTAGATCTAAAAAAGGGGGGTCAAGAAAAGAGAGCCCAAAAAGTGAAAATGTATTGGATTACGAAATTAAAGCTACTCAAACTAGCTCTGACTTGCCCTCATTGATTGCTGGCCTGTGACTGATATTAAAAACAGTGCTGTTTACTCTCTTGGTTAAGCCTCGGCATGCGCTCGGCTCTTTACGATGTGAACAGCGCACTGTGTTCGGCTACTGAGAGCCAGGAATGACCGTCTCTGGTCCAAAATTTGTACCCCCAAGTCTAAATATTAAAAGACTTTATTTTGGCTGACAGTTAATATGTTTATGCATAACAAATTTTTCGAGATTAATGCCCTTCAAGGTATGCAAACATTATTTCTTTAAGTACACAGAATAAAAAAAATGCCAAGATAATATCAAGTTCAAAAACATTGAGTTGATCTCCACCTTCGGTTTGGAATCTCAAGCTCGAGTCGTTCTAAATAGAGCTTGATGCAAGCTCGAAAGGATGGAAACTATCCTGAAAAGTATGTATTAATCCGAAAAGGCTACAGTAAATCTCGCATCCGTTTTTGATAGTCAAATAATCCTGACTTGAGATTGAAGTGAGTACGGATGCACCATGACAAAACGAATGAGCGATAGAAACTGAGATAAGGAAAATATCTCTCACCAATACTATGAGGCTAAATGGGTACACTCACTTGCGCAAAGTATTTTATTTTATGTGTCGATTTTTGCTACTTTGATGCCTTACAATTCCCAAACAGTCAAAGCAATGCTGGCTTGAAGAGGAAGCTAAAGTCTACAAGAAATCAAACCGGGGGTATGCAAACAACGAGCCGAGCTGTCAAAAACATGCTGGTCTGAGAATCAAAAAGGTCTTGGAAAGCTCATTTGGGGATATTTTCAAATATTCAATTTCCAGATTGTGTGTAGTTTGACTAAAGAGGTCAATTTAATCTCTAGCAAACTTACATCAAGCCGATTTCAAGATCAAATCAAGTACGAATTTCGAGCTTAAGTCAATATCTGATCTTCTTAATTCGATCCTAATAAGGAATCAAGATGAGTTCGGATACCAAGCTAAAATCAATCTCATGTGGGAGAATGTCGTGATCAAGACAAGAATATCAGGATAGAAAAATTCCAAATCAGAACAATTCTGTTCGTACTTGGAATGAGAAAATCCGGGATTGACCGACTATTGAAATATCTGAAATTTTTTATATAGTAGCTACTGCATGTTTACCCAAATTGTTGGGTAAGTTATGGGTATACAAAAAAATATTGGGAGCAGACATATTCCATATAAACACGTAGCTAAAACTATTATCTTCATATAGTTTAGCATACTTTAAAGGGCTTTAAGCACGATATATTTGATGTGCATAAACGTAGTTCGTATCTGAAAGGAGTTTTTTTCAGAACAGAAAAAAAGGTATCGAACTGAAGGCAGGCGCTAGTTTCAATATTGTACTAATTCTTATTTTAAATATGTCAATTAGGGTTTTAAGATTTAGTTTGAATTGACCTGATATTATTGCGATCTATGACCAAAAAGATACTAAATTAATTTCAGAGTTTAACTAAACATCAAGAACTATGCGAATTTTATACTATGAACAAGAATTTGCGTTATTACCTTACTATTTAACTTATTTTCACTATTACTGATTAAAAGTGAGTAATAAATCTCTGAAGATTGAACCTAAGAAATCCAGCTCTTGCTTTTAGCATTACACAACCTCCATTTGTGCGTAGCCCATCGCATATTGTACTTTGCAGAGCATTATTAAACAATGTCTGGCTCCAACTCTGATTACATTTGCAACGTCTAACGAACTAAATGCTTGACTGGCCCCGCCGTGCCCTGTGCTCGTGCACCGCCACCCCCACCCCCACCCGGTTGCCTCCTGCCTTCTCTTGCTACATTTCCCATCCTGAACTAATTAAATTACTTTAGTCTGGAGCAAAAGGTTCTCTTTCACTTGCTGTAGTTGCAATTGCTGGGCCTCTAATTGCTTTTGTGCCGCAACTTTAAAGCTGCATACAAAATTGTAGCTTGACAAACTAACCATAAGGCAATTAATTTCATATTTAGACTCATACGATTTAGGCCCTCAACGGTGCCTTAATCTTCTAATGTGCTCAAGAATTCCATTAAACTGCAAGTGACGCCGGAGAAGAAAGTATTGCTGGGGCTTTTGTCATTGTTTCAATGTTTTATGTTTGGTCGTAAAAGGCGAAAATGTTATTATTGCCCTTTGGATTTCGTGTGTGTTGTGTTGTTTTTTTTCGTTTTTTGGTTTTGTGGGTGGTGGCAGCTATTAAAATGTCATCATTCGGGGGACGACCCAGCGCCCTCCTGATAACTCCCAAAAACACGCAACTTGTAAATCGTGTGCGCCCGTTTTTATTGACAGACCAATTCCCACATTTCTTGACGTATTTATTATTTAACACCTAGAAAGTCAAAGAAGAGGAGAAAACGGAAACCTAAGCGGAAAATGGCTATAAAATTTGTTGACCTTTTTCATTTTTTTGCTCAGAGAATTAAGCAGCCCACGCAAAAGTCGTCTTGGGTGGTCGGAGCTACTTTTATGACTTAGTACTCCAGGTTTTACGATGCCGCCACACACACCACACACACACACACACACACACACACACACACACATCAGAGGTTAAAATATTTAAAAGTGTGCTTAATTATGCTGGGTAAAAAAGTAGTCAAGGAATGAATATACTCCAGGCACGACAACCAATCATAAAATGTTTTAGTTTTCGTCTAGGGGAGTAATTGTCGGAAAAAGCTCTCTTAATTTTTTTAATGGATAACCAACACAACTTTGATGGATCTGTATTTTGAAAGTAGGTCTGGGAACTGACATTACGAAATAGTTTTCGGACTTTTTAGATTAGCTATTAAATTTGATTGGTACTTTAATGGCATTTTTGACAGATGTAGCTAGATCTACAAGCCGCAAGGGTTCCATATTGAAATCACGGAATAAATCGAGTAAAAGAGAAAATGAAAAATATGAAGTTGTATTTATTATACTCTTATAATCAACAGTCGAGACTATAAAACCTTATTTGTCTCAACCAAGGTAAGAGCTAAGGGATTGACATGTAAGAGATGTTCTACTTGCAGGTAGATCACGTTTTATTTTATGGCTCGGGCTACGATAACATAAAGCAGGGGTGCCCAAGGCCTATGCACACAGACTGCATTTGCAACTTTGATATTCTCCTAGCCTTATTACGATCGTATGGAAACACAGACACAGTACATAGAACAGAGAGATTAAAACCAAAATAAATGCTCTCTATAGTATAGTCGACGGTGACAGTGATACTCAAAGTAGATTTTGTTGCTGGCGACTACTGACCGGCCCACACATATACACAGCGGTGACTCTCGAGCTTTTTACGCAGCTGTAGACTTAGTTGAATATCCATCAGATCAAAATATGTGCATTTTGCTGCAAATCGTGCAATATAACAGTTATATATGGGACTTTTATTCTTAGGTTAATATTAACCAGGGATGAACACCAATCGAAAATAAATACTGGTTCGTTTCAGTTTCTGAATCGCTGGCTCGGTTCATTACATGGTTTTTGGAGCCAACTGAACCGTGGATTTGGTTTGGTTCAGGGGTTCAACAAGGCACATATTATTATAGTTTCTGTGAAAATGTGACCTTACGAACAATTTTGAAATCTATTCCCAATAATACATTTGAATAGCTTTAAAACCCTTAGAAGACTGCCCAAAGACGGATTTTCAGGATTCGTCTATAAGTTCTGAGAGAAATGCCCTTCGAAAAGTGAGAATGTCGGCTAGATAAGAATTCGTAGCATGCATCTTACCCTATTTATCCAATAATAAAAGAAAAATCTCTGCTGGCTGAGATTTAATTAAGGTAAAGAAGTACTACAGAAAATTTAAAATATTGAAATATTGGTTATCTACGAAAGGAAAAAGTACGAATTGATGATTAAAGACTTACAGTATTACATGTTGTAAAATTTTCCTCAAGTCATCCTTAAAAGTAATATAGATCCGGCAACGCTAAATATGTAGAGGGTCGGACGAATTGTATAAAAATTATCTTAGGGAAACCATACTAAATAAAATAAAATGAAATGAAATAAAATCATTGGCTGGAGGAAAGCGATTCCTGTTAAAACTCGTCAAAAACCCGATCCGTTTTTATTTGTGGTTTTCGGTTCGGTTCAGAAATTCTGAAAGCAAGCCGGTTTGGCTTGCGGTTCGGGTCACCTCCTAGAATATGCGGTTCGGTTTGGTTCAAAACGGACTTGCATCCCTGATAATATCACAGGGAAACCAAATCCAAATTTTTTCAACCTCCTTGAACCTCCTTAACTGTCCTGATTCCAAATCTGACATCAATATTACCCCCTTCGCTCGCAGTTTCCAGGATAGAGCGAACAATATGAAATTTTCTTATGTTTGCGTAAAATGTTTCACCTTTTTCAAATTTTGAGAGAATATATTTTCACAGTACATTTTTTAGCTTAGGTTATATATATCCCACCCACATTAGGAAGATCATTTTCATCAAAATCACCTTGATGCGTCTTTTCCGAACCCTTTTGATGATTCAAAAGAAATTCGTCTCATGTGCGATTAAAAGAGACTCGAAATGGACTCCTGAATATGCTCGAAATGTGATCAAGTAAAATACGACTAAAAAAAATGCCAAATGAATCGAAAATTATTCGAAACTAATCGGAAGAACGGGTTAAAAACGATTCTTAAAGAAGAATCGCGGCTGGGGTACCAATTTCCTCCGAATAAAGTATCATTTATGATTTGAAAATAAGTGCATTTATGTCTATTTTTCTTAGCCCTAGTATTCGAAAAAGACTTCAATGTAATCGAAATTTACATAAAATGTTTGCTGGAATAATGGAACGTAAATGGTAAAGTTCTACCCACATAAGTGTAAGTTTTTCACTTAAACTTGAAACAATATTTTAATAAAGACTCCCTGTAATCTATAAATTTGACCAATTCTTTCCGACATTCTTACACCAACGACTTTGCCCTAAAGATTTGAAATTGTAACTAATATATGTCCCTAAAGACTCAAAGTGTCATATCAGCATTATTAAACAAAGCTCAATATCATTATGAGTAGTTTGGGAACTAAAATCGAGTCGGCACAGCTGGAACATTTCAATTCAACATAACGTCTTCTTGACAATTAAATTAGTAACTATTTGAACAATGATTTAGTTTTGGGAGCAGTTATTCCGAGGGAATAATTGTGTTAAAATATAAATTTTAACTCAGCTTTAATCTTCATTCAATTAGAATTTGGAAAATTTTTTAATGTAAATATTAGAGCAGTTAGTCATAAAAATATCACTAAATGAAAATCTCCTTGCGAACGATTCATGCACATAGTTCTTCAAGCGTTTCGCTGCACTCACGAATCATGCACGTTGCAAGAATGCTTCACGAATGCACATGCACGATGCAAATTCATCGCCATATGCGAATACTCACAATGACAGCAGATCTTTAGCAATAAATTCCCGCTTTAAGGCTTTTATTTTTTAAAGTATGTTTATATAAGATTGATTTTTGTTGGTTCTTGTTAAATGCACCGGAGTCACAAAGTCCCTCTCTGTACCACGCTAAAAGGAACATGACAACGCCTGACATTTGCAGAAATTGTAACAAGCAAAACTTTGGGACTTTTCAAAACGAGAATTTTTCCACTCATCCCTTCTCTTGTGGTGCCAGTAAAAGCTGTTTTAAGTAAAACGTACCATTTTATCAGATAAATACCATAGTGCGTATTGCACATTTTCAAATACACTAAAAATTTCGTGAATACTGCATATTTTATGTTCAACTCTGTGACACATTCAAGTTCACCTCACCGATACACCTGCAATTAAATATATTTTAACTCCAATTAAACGATGAAAAATATCTAAAATACAATCACACTCGATGAACATCTAATCTTAAATACAGCATTTTTATTTTATTACTAAAAGTATGACAAACTCTGACCAATAAATCTTATTTCTCTTTACAGTAATCCCGTGAAACCCGTTCTCAATCTAAGCTCTACTTGGCGCATCTGTTCAATTTCAAGTGGTAAGTTTTCTTTCAACTTTTATTACGTGAGAACATTTTCCTACGCAAATAAATAACTGGCCAGCTAATTGGCCTCCACTCCTATAAACCAATTTCAAAGTCAAGATTTGCAGAACGCTAAATGCAATTAAAATAAATATATGCACTACCAATAGACGCAAACGCGCAAAAAACGCCCATTGACACTTGAGCAGAGCGGAGCAGAGCAGAGTGGAGTGGAGTGCTGGGAGGGGGGCGGGGAAAACTGATATCCCAGCTCAAGATACTTTATGCCCGTACGTGCCTAACAAAATTTTCAGCGTGTCGTCGTCGCTGTCCAAGTGGCCAGTTATTGAAATGCAGAGAGGAAAACTGCAGTAGCCGAAACGAGCAACAAAAATTCGGCATGCAAACCAACGGAGTTCCTCTGGAGGCTGGCCGGGAACATGCCTCGATTCATGTGTGTGCATGACTTGGGATCGGATTCTGGTTTCTAATGTGCATTCGCTGTCTGCCGTCAATCCATTAAAAATTGTACCAACAACAAATGTGGCACGTACTTCTTCTGGCTTCTTCGCCAGATAACATTTGTATTTAAAAGACACTTTACGGATCGCCTTACCCGAACCGGTCGCGTAAGCCCATTTGTAGTTTTTCTGTGGCGAAAATCTTGAAGTACCGCCCCGGTACAGACCCGGCCATGTCAAAATGTCAATTTTTTCGTAGATTTTGTTTTTTTTTTTTTGTGTGTGTCTGTGTGGCATGCAAAATGCACATGCCACATGTTGCGTAAACTAGTTTCGTGAGTTTTTTGTTTGGTTTTTTGCTGTTGCAAAGAGTTGTGAGATATATCACCTGAGTTGTGACCATCGGCAAGGCACTTGCAATTGCATATTTTATGCAAGATCTAAAGGCATTCGACTGTCAGTCGTCAATGTTGTTTCCATCGATTATGGCCGGCGAGGGAGGGGAGGGGAAACATGAATAGCTAGCGACAGCGAAACATTGCAAGGTTGGTAATAGAGGTTTTTAGCCAAGGATTGCCCGAACGCGTTAAACTGCCAGTGTAGCATAAAATTGGACACAATTTGGAAGTTGATGGATGGAGGGAAGATGCAGAAAATACTTAGTTCTAGTTTTAGTTCTTCGGTTTTTCATGATCATCTGTGGATGTGAGTAACACTTGATGTTTTAGTATCTAAGGAAAATGGATATTTGTGCAATACTTTTGATGTAGTTTATTTTTAGCATTTGTTTTGTTAAATTTTGGTTTGTTTTTTTTGTATTTAACATAAACATTAACCAAAAAAAAAAATGTTTTTTCTTAGAAAATAGATATATGTGCAATTTGCTTTTTAATTCAGAAAAAATTTGATCAGAACATGAATTGAAGATTTTGAGAACTATTAATAACTATTAGAGTTTCCCTTATTATTTTATTACCAAGTTTGGAAGGGTTGATTGAACTCAATCTTGACAAATTTTGAGACAATGGCTGTGTTAAAGTCCTTCAAGGTTTCGTACTGCTTTGTACACTCTGTAAAATTCTGCCTCAAGAGTGCCCCCTAGATCCTTTATAGTATTTAAGTCCGGACTCATTGCCGGCCACTTCATCAGAATCATTGCTAAATGCATAAGCTAGGCGATGCGAGTATTTTAGTTCAGTAATAGTTTCTATTAGATTAATAATTAGAAATAAAAAGACAATTTCTGTTCAGATAAGTTGTTTTGAGAACGACGCAAGACAGTTTTTCATCACTTTCAACAGATTTTTTAATGAAATGTCACATATTTTAGCGTATTCAAGTATACAAATTTTCCATTTAAACCGCTGGCTCGAAATTGATTTTGGTCCCACGATTTAAAGTTTCTTAGAATTTACTGTAGATTTCGTTTTTGGTATACTCCGGGTCGATTTTTTTCGGTCCTTACAAATTGACTCACTCTATTGCAGAAGGAGACTTGCCTTTAGTTTTAAAGGCATCCCATATCATAAGCGATCCACTGAAAAGTTCCCCGTGGATGTCTCGGATTCCTTCAATATTTGTAATGTTTAAATTGACTTTTTTTTCATTACTGAAAATTATATTTTTTAAACTCGACGTGCCAAAACTTGTGATTTTTTCTCTATGGCGTTTAGTTAAGCGAGGTTAACTCTATTTCTGAGGTAACCTTCTGGATCTTTCGGGAATTTTGAAATGGTATATCGGTGTCGATTTTACCAGTTTTCAATGCCGTCTATGTTCATTCTCCTGATCCTTCCCTGCTCTTCCTCAGACAATTCAGTAACACGAGGCATTTTCAACTTAAAAAAAAATCAAATATTTGTTTGTTGTTCCTTGGCTTTAATGTCTTTAATAAGTGCTAATTTACTTTATTATTGATTTTGTTAATTTTTCTAATAAAATATGAATACTGCAACTCTCGAGACAAAAAAAAAGCACTTTGCACATATATCTGTTTTCTAAAGCAGAACAAAGCAGTTAGAACTCTTTTCTAAGTTAACAGTGTCCCAAAAAGGGGCCCAAAGAACTGTAACTATAACTGAGCACAACCATAAGAGTTACAAACTGCATAATCAAAATCAATAATCAAGCCATTTTTCTTGGGTAGTTAACTGTGCTTCTCTCTCTCTAAAAAAAAAATTAAGAAATTCGTCTAAGATAGGGATCCAAGACGATTCATAATCTGTTTTTGAAAATCGTTTTCTGAAATCAAGGTAACATTTCCTCGAAGCCAGAAAATATTTTCTTAGTTTTATAATCTTGCTTAAGTTTAGGACGTTTCTAACATCAATGGTTACTGAAAGGTACAGATTCCCTTAATTTTATAATTTTTAAAACATATAGAAAAATAACTCTACGTTAAAGAACAAAAAGTTCTAGAGTTTCTAAAATTACAAAATATTATATTAAAATGTATATTTTTGGGTTGCTCTTTCTTGGTTTCTTCTTAGAATACTAACTTTAGTCAAGAAATTTTCTTTAAATTGAGAAAAAAAAAACTATTTCAGGTCGAATTTCGAAAATCTAGAAAATATTATTTTTATGGAGTCTATACCGTACAACTGAAGCTTGAAACTAAGACTGGACTTTCACGCTGAAGCAGTTTTTGAAGCAAATTTTTTCCTACAACGAAAGCCTTTTCAAGATCCTCATGTAGCTTGCTTCACCGTGTAAATTCCATCTAACTTCCCTGAAATTATACATATTTTTCCACATCCACAATTATCGCCCCATTTTCATTTCAGTCACTTCAACCTTGTCTGACTGTATGTATAGGTATTAAGGATTTACATTTACCATGCAAATGGCAAAACCATTTTCCTAAAAGCATTTGTTATGACCTTACCCCGAAAAGCTAGTGGCTAGACGTCTGTTTTGAACAACAACACAGCACTTCACAGCAGAATCCACACATGCACACCACACTTTTGCTTGAAATTGCGATATGCGGTTGATCTGCTGCCATTCCAGTTCTATCCATAATTGATATTCATATGCAGCTTGAATGTTGTCGCATTTGGTTTGCATCTCATTAGCGATGTATCCTTATACGGTGTGTGTGTGTGTGTTTGTGTACCTGGGGATCTTATAAATAAGCACATAATCAGGCGTTGGCATAAATAAATAAATAATATGCAACAATTACCATAAAATGCCCTGACATCTCCACTTGCTGACTCTGTGTGTGTGTGCTTATGTAAAAGTGCTATGACTAAGCCGAGGCCTGATGATGATGTCAGTCGTGGGCTACCAGTCAATAAACATAAATATCAGCCACAAGATGCTCATCTAGCCATCGTTAAGTGTTTGGCTTTATGGTCAAAATGTGCGCGAGACTTCTCGGCTCGGCTCGGCTTTAATTAGCGCCTGGCATGACAATTAAATAATATTTTCGCCAGCTATTCATACAACCCGTACCCCGTACCCCGTACACCCGTTCTCTGTGAAGCCGCCGACTTGTTAACTTGCTGCCTGACAGTCTGCCAACAAGTTTTAATTACAAGCCAGACGAACAAAATAGTCGACTAATTGATGCCCAGTAGCAGTAGAAAAAGTGGAAGCTTTTGTAATCCAAAGTTTGGTAGTTGTTGCCTCTCATTGATAATGCAAATATAATTCTTATAAACATTGGAGCTTTTAGGAGTGAGTTCTTTTATTCATTTCATAATAATTTAGAGACTTAACAACATTTTGTAATTAAAAGTATATTTTGAGTTTTAAGAGTATTTAAAGGAAGTATGAATTACTCAACTATTAAATGAATGAAATTTGTAGTATTCTTCCCAAATTTCTCATCATCCTAAACGAATGTTTTTGGTCTCAGCATAAAACAGAATACTTAAGACTTTTTTTTTGGTATATGGAGAGTATATATCAAGATATATTTGGTGTGCTAAATATGATTCTGCTTTTGTAAATGGTTCTTCAAGTCAGTCCTTGGTAATTCAAGCATAAATTTGTATCTTAAGCAATTTTTTCCACTTTCTTGGGGGAATCTTTAACATTGTTTTAACTGTCTTTGAAATAAGCGTAAAGCATTGGTTCTTCGCTTCGAAATAATTTATCCATTATATTTCTATGATTTTTCTAAGCGAAGATATGACATTTTGAATACACTGAATACACTTATCTGACTCTTAGTGTTTTTTTGCTAATCATTTTTAATGAATTTTTATCAAAATTTTCCACAACATCCATTGCATAGAAATGAGTGCTACAAAATGGTATATTTTCGGAAAACAAAAAATCGTTCAATTGATTGGAATACTTCATTTTGAAATTAAGTAATAATACATAGTACTTACCCGATTTTTTTTTAAAGAATGGCCCATTCCAGTTCCTAACCTTGGGAGGGAGAACCATCGAAATTCGAAATTTAATTGTAAATATGTGACCTTAATCTGCAAGTAATATGGAAAAATATAGACATTTGTTTATGAAAATGGGCGTTATGGGCCAGTGGAGAAATAAATAGTATTCTACTTAGCCGATTTATTTAAAATAATGTCCAATATAGGTACGATTTCATAGCTTTGGAAGGAAGTATCATTTTAAGTAGAAATTCAAATTGTCATTATGTGACAGAAATCAGCACATATCATGGAAAAATATAGACATGTGTTGATAAAAATGGGCGTTATGCATTATTGGTTAAATTAATAGTATTTTTTCAAAAATTGCCAATACAGGTACCATTTCCCAGCCTTGTGAGGTAGTATGTGTAATATGTGAGCTAAATCTGAATTTAACTTAGAGAAGATAGATATATGTTGATGAGAATGCACGTTATGGACTAGTGGTTAAATGGATAATGCTCTTCTTACCCAGTACACGAACAATTTAATAGCCCACCGAGGGAATGTCATCCAAGGTGGAAAATTAAATGATCATTTTATTTATATCCATACAATTTTTCATAATAAATGCCCTTTAAAGTATACTAAGGGCCGTTTTCTAATCTACTACATAGAGCCATCTGTCACTTAAACCTACAAATAACAGAGCAAAATCTGAGTTTATCTAACACATAGCAGCTATGTAGAAGATGAGAAATCGGCCCTAAGCCTTTGAAAATAATATATTTGGCTTAACCCATCATTATTTTCTTATTTCATTAGCTGATAAAAATTAAAAAATATAGATAACGCTGCTTTAACTGTGACTCTCTATTTGTTTATTTTAATATAAAGTTGTAAAAAAAAAAAACGGTTGAATACTTTTAAGAAAATTAGTCGTGATTTAATTGACGTGTATAAACAAAGTAATGGTAAGCCAAATCAAACTAAAAGAATCCCTAAAAAATATGCATTTGACGTAACTTTAAGGTCAAATTATCCAGAAACAAAAATCATCTAGAATCACCATCAATCTCTCAATATACTAGATCTGTTTGCCTGGGGTTATTCTTGATTTCTATTTAATTAAAAAAAATCTCCTAGTCTTCTACTGTTACCTTCTAGAACCTGGATGGTTCTTTGCGAGTCTCATTTTATATTTCAAGACCAGCTCCGACTGGCCATTTTCAGTAAAGAGTTCGACTTTGCTTAGCGCAATTCTGATCAGGGCTGCAAACCAACAAAAATATTCGAATCTCCGGTTCACTGGCTCGAACCAAAATAAACCAATGGTTAAGGTTCAGAAATTTAAGGTTCGAGGTTTTTTGGGAGAGGGTTTTGATTCGAGCCTTAGTTCAGTACATGCTTTATACAATATATATCATTTTTGGAATCTAAAAATCGCATTCATAATAAAAACTACACAAGACGAAATTTGTTGTAAGCAGACATGGGAATATTCAATACATAATTTGCTGTTAAGTTAAATTCCATTTCGTAGTTTTCCTAGAAAAAGATTATTGTGTATGATTAAAAAAGCTTTAGAGTCGAGAAGCTTCAAAAGCTGGGGCTATTATGAGTGGGAATTTTTTTAGGTAGCTCTAAACATTTTTCTTGATTTTTATTTCATTTTTCTGCCCATTTTAGGCGCCAAGCAGATGGCCCAATTTATGTTGTTTTTCATTTTTCTTGAGCTGAAATTAAATTTTAGGTTCGGAACAGGTTCAGGTTCAGCACATTTAGACAGAGAGGTTCGGTTTACTGTAAAATACAAATCTGAATTCCGGGTTTGAACCAGTTCGGTTAAAATCCGCAGATTGCAGATCTGCTTTTGATTAAAACTTTTTGTTGCTTCTGGGTTTTTGGTTAAATTAATAAGTTTTCTTTATTCTATAAGAAGTTTTATATCGAAGTTTTCATATCGGCAATATATCAAAAGTTTTGAGAACAAGCCAACTCCATTTGTAGACTTAAGAAATGCGGTTAAGCTGATAATTCTTTTGAGACTGACTTTTTTGAGCTTAAAGATCAAAATATTTCAAATATGTCTAAAATCAAACATTTTTGAATTTCTACCTAAGGAACTCTGTTTTTGGACTGGTGATTTTATGGTTAACAGTGCTGACAACCGTTTTTAAACCGAACCAGTTTGAGCTCGCAACTTCGACTTTTATTTTACTGAGAAACGAACCTTAAACCTTTAGTAATAAAAGCTAAAACTGAAACTGTTTTTGGGCTTGCATCATTGTTAGCTACCGTTTTGTAGTCACCATTTCTACTTGATTTAATTTCGATATTTTTATGCAATTACTATGCTAATAGCCCCACTCACTTCGCCTGCTACCCTTTTTGCTACCCGTTTATACCACACCATACAAAAAGTGTCTCCCAAGCATTTAGTTCCTGATAGTCGCTGGCGGTTTTTTTAATGACTCTTCTGGCTCGAAGCAAGCTTCTTCTACCTCTTTCGCTGTAATTTGTATTGTTTTTTATATTTTTGTATATATGCAAATATTTTTTCAACACATTTTATGGTCTGTGATTGTTATCCGACTATGGTCGGGTGTCGGTATTTTTTCATGGCGTTTCTGTTTAACTTTTATGGCCCTCCCCACCCAGTTACCCAGTCTTCCATCTTCATTGCCTGTGACATATTTTTGATTTGTTGCTAATTTGAATTTGAAAACGAATCGAACGGTGGCGGCAGCCCTTCTGTTTTATAAACGAATATATATATATATATAGATCGGTGGAATTTATGACAGGCCTCCGGAAGGCGGAGTTGTTAACTGTGATTTTGGGCGTTGAATTGTTTGTGTGACATATTGACTTGCATTTTGTCAATAAACATAAAAATAATAAAAATAAAAAAACAACAAGCAAAAATTAAGAGGCATTTGATGTCATTTGATTTGATTTTGATGAAGGTCGATTCTGTTGGCGTAATAAAAATCAAATGACGGAAATTTGTTAGCCCTTTGTATGGGATGACCTTCAAGCGAGACGACAGAGAATGTTTGGGTGGTGTTCTGTTACCAACTAAATGAAATGAATTGACAGATTTGGGGCCCAGTTTTATTAAGTAATTGGGTATAAATTAAAGAAATTATGTGTACATTGTGTTGTTTGTTTGGTATCTAGTTTTTCTTTGAAATTTTCTATGAGTCCCTGCGGCTTTGCTGCTCAAAGACTAACATTAAGACTGTGGATCGAATCTTTGACCGATTTTGACTGGAGCACTTGCTCATTAATGAGTCCGAACTAAGTCAAAGTTGCCCTAATTAATCAAAAAACAGTATCATTAAAGTTAATCCTTTGAATGGAGTATGTCATTCAGTCCTATCTAAATTTATTTCAATAAATAAACATTTCATTTAGCTTAGCTCCAACTCCACTGCGCAACCATTCAAAATAAGTAAATGGGGCTTTCATCATCAGATTGGTCTTTCATTTTCATTTTCATTTACATTTCTTAGGCTATCATCAAATGCCATCAAAGTGCCAACCCTTTTGTGCCATTAGGAGGAGTATGCTTGAACCGAAAAGCGCGTATCCTTCGCGCTTCCTTCCGCTTCTCTGCCCTGCTTATTTACAACTTGACATTTCGCTTGCGATTCGCGCGGGACACTTCAATGCGCTCCAATTGCATTTTATGACAGACAAAACTGACCTACTTAAGGACACTTACACAGACAGTCCTGCGCCGCCACCGCCGCCCACAATCCCGCGCTGCGGCCTTCGTCCCTTTTTTCAATCGCATTATAAATTTAATGTGTTGACCTTTTTCCCCAGCTACGACCGCAATTTCAATAGATTGGCTTACTTTAAGAATCTGAGCTGAGGGAAATTGTCATAAAATTTAACTAAAATGTGCATAAGTGAGCAAGGCGAAGAGCCACAAGTGGAAGGGGAGCTGAAGTCAAAGTTTTGTTTATCTTTTGATACGGTTAAAAAGTTGGAGTTGGAGACGGAAGCGTGACCTATGGCAAATAAGTAGAAGAATCACGCTCCCATCTCCATTGGCCACGTCTGTTCTCTACCAAAAATTGTCACATTTCACGCTTACTGCACGCCAAAGTCACGCCCTCTCCCACACCCCAACCATTGTCAATATCCTGCCAGCCATTTCCCGCTTTGTTTTTTTTTTTTTTGCTTTTTCTGTTCGATTTTCTTCTCTCCTGAACGCCATTTTGCCTTTTGTTATAAAGGTCGTCCGGGCGGTGTCCAGTCATGGGTAAAAATTTTTGTGACAAAAGGAGAGCAAAAAACGATTGAAGTAACTTTTAGCAAAGAGTTCGTTTTTGGCATTGAATAAAACGTCTTCAACTAGAAGCAAAAACATTGAAAATTGTTTTCCTCCTTCTTTTTTATTTTTTATTTTATTTGGTTAAATTTTTCTTGCCTGTCATCTGTACTTCTGCTGTGCGCCATGTGCTCATGTGCACTTCAAAAACTTTGTGCTTGTTTCGAATGTTGTTTCAATGCCTGGGCCACTTTTTTTGTTTTGCGTCTGTTTGTATATCCTTTTGTATCCTATCTGTTATTGAAATACTCGCCGTATACCAGGGGCATAAAGGTCCTGAGCTGCGCTTGAACGATTTTTGCTCGTGCAAATATTTTATTGACTATTATTTTGCCCTTGTCCTGCCGCTGTTTGTGTAGGTTCTTGCTGAGAGCCTTGGGTATTATTTAAGGGTTTATTTGGTTGTGCTTTTTCTTTATTTGTTGGGCAATTTTCTTTGGCCTAGGCAGATAAATGGATATGTAAGAATAAGGAGAAATTCATTTTTAAGACGATTGTCATTTCGTGAGGGAAATTTGCCCTAAATTGAAGCTCAAGCTTAAAGCAAAATATCTTTAAAAAAAAAACTTAGAACTAAGAGTATGTGTTTTTTAAATGTCTTAGATCTCTATGCCAATTCTTTTGATTTATTCTTTTGGAAAAACCTCGACTTAGAGTCCAGTATAAGTCAAGCCTGTTCTGGTCATTACCTTCTTTCACCTTGTTTAGTTTCTGTCCTTTTTAAGTCACATAAATTTAAGGCTTAACTTTTCACAGTTTCTGTGAACCTCCAAGCGATCTTCTGTCGACTGATAAAAGCGACATAGAATCATTGAATGACCAAGTTCTTTAGATACGGGTTACAGTTCTCTAGATGCCATTCAGGGGACATTTTAATGTGGACCCTCAATTTTACATGAGTGTGCTGTGTGTGTGCAAAGTCTGCCCACACAAACTTACTAGTTTTCTATGCTTCTCCACCAGTCCACTAAGTTTGGTCGAAATGACATCTATATAGCATAGCTGCCACAGAAAAGAAAGGCTAGAATAATAGTCATACACAGAGAAAAAAAAGGATGATTTCTGGTATCCATTTGGGAAGGATATGACTGAAATATCATTTTAATCATCCAACGGAGCTAAAAATTATCCAAAGGATATGAAAAATGATGATCATTGGGATGATTTTTCAGCTCCGTTGGATGATTAAAAGGATTTTTAAGACATATCCCTCTCAAATGGATACTTTTTTGGATCTTTTTCTTCTTCTGTGTGGTAAGTAAATCTTTTTGTTTTCAATGTAAACCTCTTAAAAATTGGCGTCTATTTATTTTATGAGCTTAAACACAATTCTTCAAAGTTTTGTTAAGATCGGATGACTATAGGTTATAGCTGCCACAGGAAAGATCGATCGAGAAACTAGTTTTAGTGAGAAACCCTTCTTTGTTGTCAAAGAAAACGCCTCCAATCTTTGTATTTCTTAGTTTGCTATGCTTTCCCATGACTCCACTAAGTTTGGTCAAAATCTGACATCTATATGGTAAAGCTGTCATAGAAAAGTATAGTCAGAAGAGTAGTTTTAGTGGGAAAACTTTTTATTTTCAGTAGAAATGTCCTTCGAATTAGTTAGAACGAGAAAGCTAAGCTTACTTCATCTGTGCCGAAGTTTTTATACCCTTGCAAGTGCTCGCTTAAATATTTTCAAAGAGACACTCTTTTTCCCCTTTTCCGACCGATCGTTCGTATGGGAGCTTTATGATATAGACATCCGATTTGGCCAAAATTTTGTAAATTATGTGAAACAAACAAATACAAAACTGCAGGATGCTACCATTAAAAACCAAAAAGTTTTTCTAACTAAGACTGTTTTTCAGACCAATCTTTTGTATGACAGCTATACCATATAGCTGTCCGATTTTAATAAAAGTTGGTAGAATTATAAAAAAACATAGTAAACCTACGATTACAAAGTTTGGAGACGTTTCCATTGAAAAGAAAAAAGTTTTTCTCACTAAAACTAGTTTTCCGACCGATTGTTCCTATGGGAGATATGAGATATGGTCATCCGATCTGGTCGGTTCCGACTTTATAGTAGGGTGCAGCAAAAAGAAGACTCTTTGCAAAATTTCAGCTCGAGCAGCTTTAAAACTGAGAGACCAGACGGACAGACGGACGGACAAAGCCCAATCGACTCAGCTCGTCACCCTGATCAAGAATATATATGGTTTTATGGGGTCGGAAATGAATATTTCTATGCGTTGGTAAGGGTACAAAAACGTGCTGCAAGGGTTTACAAACAAAGAGCCGAAGGTAATTTTCCTCTATTTTAAAGCTCTGTTAATTAACTTATGGAGGGGTTATTGAACACTTATTCCGGGTATGTCGAAGCCAGACAGAGCCGACTTTAACTGTAGCTCTGGCTTATTTTGGACTCAAACCTTTACAATTGGAAGTATGAAATCACGAATTTGTATGAAATCGACGTATGTTTCAAGATATTTTGCAGTCCAACAAATTCGAAAATTTCTTGTGATTTTCAGTACTCCTTTTAATAACAAAAGTTGTTATTTCTGCACAATACACAGATATCACAAATATCATAATACTACTGAAATACTAAGAAATTGATTGAAAATCTCTTCAGGTTTCTTGTGCAATCTTTCGAATCAAAACATTTTTCATTATTGACTTCGAAGGTTAAGTTCAAGCTCCGGTTCAAGTATATTTCATAAACTTTTACCACTGTTTAATGCACTTTGCTGCATTACAAACTATTATTCATGAAAGTTTGCTCATTTATTTAGTCATACTTTTCACACCTGGTGCATACTTAGTAGTGCCATTTTCCCTGGTGTTGAGGTCACTTGATCATTCATAACCCACGTATCATCTGATGTCATACCAAAACTGAACTCGATCCCAGTTATAACTTTTTGTATGGCAATTGTATCCAACAACACTCAAGTCAGCAATACTCGAATATTATTACATTGAGTCCATTGATTGGGCACTGGGAACTTCGACTTTAGTCTGCACTTGAAACAACTGCAAAACAAAATGCCTCCTTCCGTTGCCCACTCCCCTGTGGCCCGTATGCCCAATTGTTGTTACGGTATTCCTTGCTTTTGTGCATTACGAATTTGCATGTTTACAAGTAAATTTTCGACATGAATATTTATTTATTTTACCAAACGCAATGTCCGAAACGGCAGTTGTTTTTGTTGTTGAAATATTATTGTACCTTTGGCTGCTACCTTTCAAAGACCCCCCCACCTCCCCCTCCCCCAGGTTGATGTCCAATAATAACACGGTGCAGCCATAGTTTTGTTTGTTTATTTTTAATTGTTTGGACATGTTGTTTTGTTTTTATTTCATTTGCAGGACCTCATTAAATGAAAATAAATGTTGGAAATTATAGAAAACATTCCCCAAAAATGTACACAAATTGCATTTATCTTCAAATATTTGAATGTTTTTCAATTACTTCCCTTATTTCACTGGCAGGGCATCATTTGCCGTCTTCTTCTGTAGCAGACAATGGCAGATTTCAAGGATGGTTTCATTTCGTTTCCTTCTGGCCATCTGCGCATCCCAGTTGTGTTTTCTTTTATGGCTCGCAATAATCATTTGTGCTTGAAAACCAGGAAAAAAAAACCCAATAAAATTAGTTGAAATGACTTTAAAACGCCAAGTTGTGTTTTGGCTGTAGTCGTTGTTTCTCTCGGTGTAGTTATTTATATTTTTTGGGGTCTTTGATGATGATTTTTTCATTAGTTTCGCGCCGTTTGAGGCACAGCCAATTAAGTTGTGTGTGAGAGAGAGAGCGCCAGAGATATTGGAAATGTGTTTTTTTCTATATTAATATATATATATATATAGTGTTCTGCCGTCATGATGATGAATGAGTTGAGTTGTGAGAAGCGAAATGCGTGCTAAATGTTATAATTGCCGCAATTCACGAAAGCTATGTGCAAAAAAATACATTCGAAACGCTCGAAATTAGCAGCAATTTAGACAATTTAAAAGGTTGACAGTTTGATAAATGAGAAAACAATATGGTTTCGAATGTTAAATAAATTTAAATATTTTATAAATCAAAAATGTGGGGCTAAGAAACATTGGTAGAAAGTCAACTAATTAGTTTAATATGCAGAACATTATTCAAAATTATTATGTATTTTTTTTATTAGCTTAACATTAATATTTAGTTTTAATTGAAATTGAATAGTTGCACTTCACTTTTTAGTCTATCAAACTAACATATAACCGAGTAAATTGTTAGTTTATCTGACACTTAGCAGCTATCTAGAAGATGAGAAATCGGCTCTAATTCTAAGTTGCGGACAAGCTCTCTCAGTGCAGACTAAAACGGATTGGCATGATGAGAGAGAAAAGCTAATGGCTTTAAGCTATTGACTTTAATCAGATGTGTCCTTTGCTATTAAGTTGTTTTACGGCTCTTTAAGGCTCTAGGCTCTAAGATGTTCAGAAACTGTTCATTTTTTTAAGCTTCTCAATGGAAACTTCGAAATCTGTATACTTTCTAAGCTTTGAAGACTTCTTGTTCTTGTTAATCATCTAAATATCTTTAGAACACGGGATATTAAAGTTGAAAATTTTATTTCAAGTGCCAGAAATATGATAATCGACACTATTCTTGCCTTTCGAACACAATTTTATACCCATTCCTATACTTAGATTCTGCATAGTTACAGTTTCAGAGTTTAGTTATTGGATCGGTTCACGGACTGGTTCACTTTTAAAACAAGAATATAATTAAGAAAACCTGATCTAGCTGCAATTATAAAAGGCATATGTCCCATACATGTCGAACCTCTATCTCTTCCCATCTCTGAGATCTGTTGGCTTATACCAAAGATTTATACATATTAATATCTATAAATCTTTGCTTATACGGAATGTTTCCTTCTTCCTGTTTCATACATTTGCACAACATCATGCAAAACATTTTAAGTGGGAACAGGGTATACTGGCTAAACAATATTTAAGTAGAACCAAAGATTATACAATGTACTGTAGTTTCTTTGGTAGAACCCAACTGAAATAGTGCGACCTAATAATACTGATATGTGCAAGGTCACACTCATTTCGTAAGGCTTAAAACCAACTCATTAGCCAACCTATGGAGACCATTGATTAAGCGATCGGGCATTTGGCGCAGCCTAAACAGAAAGAAGCACGATCGGATAAGAACATTCGAAATAGTGGTATCAGCCACATTATGTTCATATTGTTCATATTGTTCCTTGCTTGTGTGGCCACAAGAAAGAATTTAACTTTTATAAAGCACAAAATGGCTATTAAATTATTCTTGAATTTGATTGATTTAACTATTATTTGTAATTGGCTTTGTCTCCTAAGCAGCATTTGCCACCAGCATCTGCTTCGATAGGCCAACTATCGATAAAAAGTGTGCATTTTGTTTATGTCGCTGGATACCAAACCATCGAAATGGGGAACTAAAAATGCCTAACACAATTTTTTTTTTTTTTTTTGAGATTGTCCAGATGTTTGTAACGCATAGAAAGAAGCATTTCCGAACATAGCTGCCATAGGAATGATCGGTCGAGAAACAAGTTTTAGTGAGAAAAACTTTTTTGTTTTCAAACAAAACGCTTTCAAACTTTGTATTTCTTAGCTTGCTATGTTTTCCCATGATTTCACTAAGTTTGGTCGAAATCGGACATCTATAAAGTATAGCTGTCATAGAAAAGTAGAGTCAGCAAATTAGTCTTAGTGGGCAAAACTGGTTTGTTTTCAGTGGAAATATTCCGCAAATTAGTTAGAAAAACGTGCTGAAAGCGTATAAAAACTTCGGCCGAGTCGAAGTTAACTTTTCTCTATATTTTTATACCCTGTTCCCATAGAAAATGGGAAAAGGGGGATCATGAAGTTGTGCGAATGTATGTAACAGGGAGAAGGAAAATTTTCCGACCCCATAAAGGATATATATTCTTGATTAGCATGAACAGCCGAGTCTATATAGCCATGTCCGTCTGTCCGTCTGTCCGTCCGTCCGTCTGTCCGTCCGTCCGTCTGTCCGTCCGTCCGTCCGTCCGTCCGTCCGTCCGTCCGTCCGTCCGTCCGTCCGTCCGTCCGTCCGTCTGTCTGTCTGTATGAACGCGTCGATCTCAGAGACTATAAGAGATAGAGCCACAAATTTTTGGCCGAAGGTAGATTTGTGCTGTACGCAGATCAAGTTTGTTTCAGATTTGAAAAATTCCACGCCTTCCCCCTTTTATCACCAAAAAACCTAGACCTCCTTTAGAAATCCTAGACCCAAATAGCCGTCAGATCCAGGTTAGAGCCTCGTGGTTTAGTATACATGAAGCTAGGCCCAATATCTAACTATTCTGAAAAGTACAATCAGATCGGACAAAAAACACCGGAGTTATAAGCGAAACAGTTGAGCTGATAAGAGCACCCCCACCCCCCAGTTTATGGTCAGGACTAGAAAAAAGTGTTGCCTACATTTAGGTTCAAAATAACAAAATAAATGAAAACAAATGAACAGGGTATTTTGTGGTCGGGAAACTCGACTGCAGCGCCCTTACTTGTTACCCTTGCAAAGGGTGTTATAATTTTGCCCAGAAGTTTGCAACGCATTAAAATATTCATTTCCGACCCTTTGTCCGTCCGTCTGTCTGTCCGTCCGTCTGACTGTCTGTCTGTCTGTCTGTTTCTACGCGAACTAGTGTCTCAGTTTTGAAGCTTTCGAGCTGAAATTTAGCACAGAGTCTTCTTTTTGCTGCACACTACTAATATGTTGGAACCGACCGGATCGGATGATTATATCTCATATATCCCATAGGAATAATCGGTCGGAAAACAAGTTTTAGTATGAAAAACTTTTTTCTTTTCAATTGAAACCTCTTCAAACTGTGTAATCGTAGGTTTTCTATATTTTTTAATGATTCCACCAAGTTGTATTAAAATCGGACAACTATATGGTATAGCTGCCATACAAAAGATAGGTTTGAAAAACAGTCTTAATTGGAAAAATTTGTTTGTTTTTAATGGTAGCATCCTGCAATTTTGTATTTGTTTGTTTCACACGCTTTCACACAATTCTACAAGTTTTTGTCCAAATCGGATGACTATATTATATAGTTTCCATACAAACGATCGGTCGTTGTGGGAAAAAAAAATAATTTTTGAAAATGTAAATAATAAAGCGAGCACTTGCAAGGGTATGAAAACTTCGGCACAGACGAAGTAAGCTTAGCTTTCTCGTTTTCATTTTTAATTAGTGAGAAGTTATTTCTATGATTCTATGCACTCCCCCCTTCGCTTTCTCTTAAAGTCGCAAAAAGCATTTCCGATTCAGTCAACAAATATCTTCGATTTACATTCGCACATTACAATTCTCTGCATTCAATCGTTTGTCTGTTTATATATTTATGCACTTCTCATTTGCAAATGCCCCCAGTGAGAGGGAAAGCGAAACCCTGGCACAAAAACACAGCTGGTAACTGGAACCGGACTTCAGTCCTCCCCTGTCCTGTTGTTGTTGGTGTTGTTGGTGCTGTGTCTGCAACTGGGCTGGGTCCACATACGAGGACGTGCAACAACATAAACAAGGACACGTACGCAATTAATTGCAGAATTATTACAAATTTCATTACATGCTAAAATATGCAAATTGTTTGACGTTGGCTACCTCTCCCTTTCCCCCTCGCCGGGGCACACCATGCGCGTTGCAATTAAATGCATTTGCATACAAAATAAATAAATAATGCAGATGCAGCAGCAACTTTATTGCTGTTGCCGTTGCCGCTGCTGCTGCCGGTGAAGCGCAACAGTCGAAAAAGTGGGAAAAATAATTTCTTTTAATTATCATTTTAATGTGTTTATGAAAATTTAGAATTGCATGTGAAAATGGTTTGCTAAATGCAACGAGGTTGGAAGGGGGAGACACATGTGCAAAAGATTTCAGCAAGGAATGGGGGCGGGAATGGGAAGGGGGACAGATGCAACTTGCGGCAAATAAATGGCAGCTGGTTTTTTCATTTGGTGCGAGGGGTGTTCGAGTGGGGGTTGCAAAATTTGCACAAATTATTTGTTTCGCTTCTTTTCTCTTTGTTTTTTTGCAAATTGTTGTAAGCTGTTATTGCTAATGTAATTGTTGGTGTTGTTGCAGCATAAATATTGCATGTCTACAAAATATTTGGGTTAAAACTTTTTGCGCACTCGCACCAAAATCCAGCTAAAAGTGAACAGGGAAAAAAATATCTCGATTTGCATGATTGCACAGAGTGAGAAGTGGACTGGGTAGGGGAGTGGGAAGAGGAGAGGGCAGTGAGAAATGGTTGGTCCGCCTCTAACGCAGTTGAGTGCCAGTTGAGTGGCGTGTGGCATGAAGTACACATACTGTACACTGGAGGTGGCGCGGCAGAGGTAACTGAATTCAGGTGGAGTGTTTTTTTAAAGTCTGAACCCAGAGATAAGCGCGTGCCGAACTGTTCGGGCAAAACATCAACGTCATTTCCCGGCATACTAGAGTTAATGTACATCTACGAAAACACTTTAGAAAGTACACAAAATCTAAGAAATGGTCATTGCACTCAATTGTATTCGTCACTTTTCCACTCCCGATTCATTTATGTAACAGCATTTACTTTTCGTGCCGAATTAATTAAGCACGAGCAGGCACGAAATCAAATTTTACACCTAAATGTTCTGAAACTTAACTAGTTTATTGTTACTCTTATTTGCATAGGCTATACAATTTATAGAATGCTCAATTTGTGTTCCGAAACCCTTAAAGTTCATGCTTATACATTGCTTCTAATACTCCCTTTGCTCATCCTGCCACTGACTGACGCTCCGTCTGATTGTGATATGACAGTTGTATTCCTCTGTTCCAATCTGCTAACTCTAACATTTCGTTTCTGTAGATTCTCTGCACTATTCTCAAGTATCACCCATGGGGGATGACGTGTACGCTTCTTTTCATCCAAATCGGGATTTTTTTCTGCATAATAGTGCACCGCTTCCACATATTGAACACCAATGGGCTCCACTTTTATGCTACTTTTACGACGCTGCTTTTGCTTTGGAGCTTTGCTCGATGTTTCTGATTTCGGTGCCGTTTTCACCTCCTTCACCTCTTCCACGGCTGGTTTTATTATCTCGCCACAATTGGGTGGAGCTCGACCCGATGCGCAGCACATTAGACGCGTCTGATCATCGGGATCGACATGTCCGAACTCACAGAACAGCTCATCCACTTTCTGCTGCAGGTTGAGATGAAGACTGTTCTGACGACAGACCAACTCCTCGAGTTCTTTGATGCGATTCTTTTGCTTCTTAATGACACGGCCCAGTTCGCGTCGCACTTGTTGCTCGCACTCGCAACCGCAGGGCGGTTGGTCGAAATACTCCGGCTGGGCGGGCTCTGGGCAACAGGGTGGATTGCAACAGACTTCGTTCTCGTCGAGAGCGGCTGTTGGCTTAGAGCAATGATCACACTGACAAGGACAATCGTCGGTGGGATGACGACCACGGCCGAGCAGCAGAACATCGGTACAGCCGGGCATACAGGCATCACGACGACCTAGACACAGGGGGAGGGGTGGAAGATGTTGATGTTTAGAAAGAATTAAAGAATGAGACTCAGAAAAGATGCATTCTTAAATATTTGAAAAGAGCAAATTATGATAAGAAAACAATGATATATCTCTCTTCAAATTTAAGCCTTTCTTTCAATGAGAACTCCTACATTTAGAATGTCGTACTCTTGTTTTCCAGGACTTAATACATAATGCTTTACATTTTCTCACTATATTTATAAAATGTTACGGGTATTATAACTAGGAAAGAATTAAGAAAGACAATTAATGGTAAGGGATCTATGAAGCACTTTTTTTATGGTGCCCTTATCATATCCTAAGAAAGACATCTATATTTTTGTGCTTCAAATAAGAACTGACTGTTACAAAAGCAAGATCGGTAATGCTAAAATATATATCCATTTAGATCCATTAAGAAATACTATTTTAAACATCCAGCGGGGCTGCATGATCATACCCTTGCAAAGGGTATTATAATTTTGCCCAGAAGTTTGCAACGCATAGAAATATTCATTTCCCACCCCATAAACAATATATATTCTTGATCAGGGTGACGAGCTGAGCTTTGTCCGTCCGTCTGTCTGTCTGTTTCTACGCGAACTAGTCTCTCAGTTTTGAAGCTTTCGAGCTGAAATTTTGCACAGAGTCTTCTTTTTGCTGCACACTACTAATATCGGATCGGATGACTATATCCCGTGGCACCCATAGGAATAATCGGTCGGAAAACTAATTTTAGTGAGAAAAACTTTTTTCTTTTCAACGGAAACGATTCCAAACTTTGTAATCGTAAGTTTACTATGTTTTTTTTATTATTCTACCAAGTTTTATTAAAATCGGACAACTATATGGTATAGCTGCCATACAAAAGATAGGTCTGAAAAACAGTTTTAGTTTGAAAAACTTTGTTTTTCCTGCATTTTTGTATTTGTTTGTTTCACGTGCTTTCACATAATTTTACAAATTTTGGCCAAATCGGATGACTATATCGTATAGCTCCCATACGAAGGATCGGTCGGAATATTCGAAAAAGGGTATTTTTTTAAAATATTTCAGCGAGCATTTGCAAGGGTATAAAAACTTCAGTACAGTCGAAGTTAGCGTAGCTTTCTCGTTTTTCATATCCTTTGTTTGATTCTTAGCTTCGTTGGATGATTAAAAGGATATTTAAGACATATCCTTTTCAAATGGATACCGGAAATCATACAATGGATATTTTTCAATATCCTTTATTATCTCTGTGTAGCAAGATGATTTTATTTAGTCCCTTTAATCCAATAGGGACTTTAAAGTACATTTCAGACAATTCTTAGATCTTTTTAAACTAACTTTTCGATAAGCTAAGGAAAAAGTAGTTCTTATCTGCGCTCAAAACAATGCGTAAAGATGCACTGTTGCTAATGCTTAACGCTAAAATGTAGCATTTTGAAAATATCTTTATATTATTTATTAAAATCCTTTTGACTGTTTTAACTCTTTGCCAAAGATACAACGCGTAGATTTAGCTTGTGTGAATGTATATAGCTTCTCCGACCCTATAAACTATATATATTTTTGATCAGTATCAACAGCCGGGTCCATTAAGACATGTCCGTATGAACAAACAGATCTCGGAGATGGTAAGAGATAGAGCTTCGACATGTATGGGACAAAAGCTTATTATACCTGCAGGCAGATTCAATTTATTTTCAACTTTTGCCACGCCCGTGCCCGTTTACGAACTTTGAAAAGAACGTCGGATCTTCCATAGTTATATAGACAGAAGGTTTGTCCCGCAGTTACATATTTAGTAATCAAGATTTTGTATCTATCAGCTGAAGGAATGTTGAAGATCGGATGAAACATAGTCGAGTTATGGCGAACACAAACATTTATGATGGGCAGCATCGGTCGGATCAGCGATGGGCAGCACTTTACACACCTCAACACATTCGTGAACAGCGCGCTGTTTGCTCCTTTAGGACAAACCTTGGCATGCGGTTGGCCTGATTCTGTATGAATAGCGAATCGCGTGTGGACCCTGCGGGCCAGGCATGACCATCGCTTTATTAAAGCACTTGTTTTTGACCTACTGAATGAGCACACTGAGTATTTCGTTGGCTCGTTTATCAACTGGTAGACAACTGACATTAGATAATTTGAAAAAAAAAATGCATCTCTGCAATAATTCTACTAGCATATTGGATTCCGAGTAAAAAATTTGATCATAGTTACCGCTGACCAATGTTATCAATTCAATATTCTTGTATCTATTTGCCATTCCCTACCCAGACATTCTGTTTCCACTTCTAGTTTATCCTGCAGCTCTTCCAGTTCTTGATCCTCTTGCATGGGTGTACGCAATACGGTGACCTTTGTCTCATCTATATCGGGAAATTTGGCGCCATTATCTTTAAAGCTTGACTCAAGCACTCTGATATCCGTATCCGAACCCTTGTTAGCTTCCGCCTCTGGGTTCAATTCCGAATCTTTACCCTCACCACCCTCGCCGCCATCACAATCCGTTGTGGCCTTACCACAATAGGAGGGAAGCGTAGCACCAGAAAGTAACAATACATTGACCGAAGGTCGATTCATATCCCCATCCTCGGCCGGATCATCCTCGCCGCGACACTGACAACAATCGACATTTCTGCCCAGTTCCTTTCTGCGCTCCTCTTCCGCCTCCTCTTCGGCTGTGGCCTTCTCGCATTGCCGGTTGGCACGCTCCACGAATTCGGGAATGTGCTCGATGCAGACGCAACACAGTCGCTGGATGCTGTCCACGCAAACACCTTTGGCACCCATGCTCCGTTGCCAGATGCGTGCCTCGTGCTTGTTCTTGGGATAGTGATAGTTGCTCTTGCCATGGATATCAAATTCGAACGGTTCTCGGCCGCAAATCACACAGCGTCGTTTGATCATGGCAGCAGACACAAACAAGAGACAAGAGTTTTATGTGAAAACAAAATTTTAGTTAAAAAACGGAAATTTTATAGTAATTTGTTTTGTTTTTGGTTTGGTTTTAAAAACAAAGCTGGCGAATTAAAATTGGTTTGTCAGGCGATAGTCTTTTTTTGATATGTGCTAGAAGGGCTTCTGCGTTGGAGGAGATTGAAACAGCTGGGGATGTTGTTGTTGTTGTTATAGCTGAAACTCTCCTGCCCTTCTTCCCCTAATCATCATTATAATTCGCTTCAACTTCGATTCATATTCCATATAAAAACTTTACCGACACATTTCCATTGAATTGTGTATGTAATTGCTTCTCTTATTGCGTTTTTCAAACAATTTTTTCACTCTTCTTACCCGGTTTTGTTGTTGTTGATTGCTTTGCTGGCTACAATAACCATAACAACAAATAGAAAAAGAAAAAAAAAAAACAGACAAAAAAACAAAATAAAAACGCACCTTGCGGTTTCTGTGGCAAGTGAATTGGACTGTGAAAGCGCAAACTGCAGCCGGCGTGGAGGAAGGAAGGTGGGAATGATTTCAAAATCGTTTTGGGACTGAGGCGCACTACAAAAATACTTCAATAAACAAATCTCTGGGGAGAGCTTAAAGTGGTTTGTAGTTTTTTCTTTTCTTTTTTTTTTTATTATTTTTTTCAGTTTATAAACTGAAACAAAAGCTATTGTTGGAGTTGTGTTGAAACATATAAAAAGGTCTAGCAGGAAAAAACTTGTATTTAATATGGGGAAATTTGGCAAAACTAGGTGGAAATTACGATTAATGTTCGTTCTTGTATATTCGTAGCTGGATGAATCAATCGAGTGTTGATTTGTGAAATAGTGCTGTGGCTTCTGAAGAAGTTAAGGTTTTCGAACATCCCCCCCCAGTTTGATTTTAAATCGTGAAGCTGAATATCCCTTGACTCAATTAGCAAGAATTTGAGTTGTATAGCTTTTAATTAAAGGGCAATGAGGGTAAATGTGTTCAATCTTTAAAAGAAATTTGAACTACAGATACTATTCAACTGAGAATAGCTCAAATAGTCGATATTTTTTATACTCTGTACCGAAGGTACATGGAGTAGTATAAGTTTGTGCAAAAGTATGTAACATCCAGAAGAAAGCATCTCCATAAAGTATATATATTCTTGATCAGCATCCACAGCCGAGTCGATATAGCCATGTCCGTCTGTCCGTCCGTCCGTCTGTCTGTCCGTATGAACGCACAGATCTCAGAGATGGTAAGAGATAGAGGTTTGACATGTATGGGACATATGCTTCTTATGTCTGCAGGCAGATCCAGTTTATTTTCAATTTTGGCCACGCCCCCTGCCGCCCCCGAAATTTAGAAAAAACGTCATATCTCCCACAGTTTTGAAGATAGATGGCTTGTTCTTTCTAGACATATTTAGTTATTAGGATAACTTATCGATCCGCCAAAGGAATGAAGAAGATCGGATGAATGGTTTTCGAGTTATGATCAAAAGACAAATTTTCTTGGTACAGAGTATGTTATAGTCGGGCTTGACCGACTTTCTTTCTTGTTTAATTTAAAATATGTAATCTTTGTACAAATTTTTAATGTAACCGCCAAGATGTCTTATTATTTAACCTCCTCTATTAATGATGTCACACAAGTTTTATCCTATCCTGATGTATACAAGGACCCGGTGTCTTCTTTCCTCCTTCAATTCGATTAAAATTCTCTTCACGCCTGGTGCTCGGTTAATTGCCTTCCTCTTAATCTCAGCAAGTGTAAATGTAAGACTTTTAGTGGTAATCGACCTCATGTGTTTGATTACACGATTAATAGCATCCCTCTGGAACGCATCTATAAAGAAGATGATCTGGGTGTTCAATTTGTTCCCAAGTTATGTTTTAATAATCATATACCGCGCATTGTAAACAAGGCAACGGGAGTTCTCGGCTTTGTTAAAGAATGGTCCAAGGAGTTCAATGATACCTACGTCACCAAGCAGCTGTATGTTTCCCCAGTGAGACCAATTCTCGAATGTGGATTTTGTGTCTGGTCTCCAAATTATCAAAAATATGAAGATCAAATCGAATCGGTTCAAAAACAGTTCCTAATTTTCGCTATCCGAGGCCTAAATTGGGATCCGTCCACCCATCTTCCTCCTTACGAAGACAGACTACGCCTTATTATTTGTTTATTCATAAACTCTTATCTGGGGAAATTTACTTTATCGCTTTGTTATCCTGCATAAATATTGCTGTTCCAAAAAGCGCTACTAGAAATTTTTATTTAATCTACCCTAAGCCTTGCCTGACTAACTATGCTCATCACGAAGCCTTACGAAACCTATGTCTTAGCTATAATAAGTTCTATCATACCATTTCCTCTCGCTCCTCTCACTCTCACTCTTTGTAATAAAAATTAATTTACTCTCGTTTTTAAGCAGGCGATTTTAAAGTTACACAAAACATTTACCTAGTTTATACACAAAAAGAATATCATGATAAATGCCCCTAAAAGTATGCCATTTTTATTTTCATTCACTAAGATTGACGGACTAATTGAAGTTATTCGAAATTAGTTAGTAATTGTTTTCCTGAATTAGTAATATTATTAAGCATAGCATACTTTAGAGGGCATTTATCACCATAATTTTGTTGTGCATAAACTGGGTAATTGTTGAACCATAAATTAATAAAATAGGTAGGTAGGTAGTTCTAGTTGACCCCAGATGGGATCACACATAAACCTTAGGGTCCTTAATGAGGAAGGGTGATTATTTGGGTTCGATTGACTTAGAAGTCAATAAAAAAAAGATAAAAAGTATATATAATATTTACAAAATATCAATATATTATCGTTTAGTGTTTAAGTATTTGTAAAAAAGATACTCCTAAGAAGTCGAAGGATGGTCACACTACACCGTGGGAATGAAAGCCAAGCATGGAGAACAGATTGTACAAAACCGACAAATTTTACAAATTTTTAAATAATATTTTATAAACAAATACATTTTTTTTATAATACATTAAAATTAATACTACGATTTCAGAGTCTGAAACTGAGCAAAAATATTGCAGAGCGAACATGTTCTTCTATTCTGTTGTTTAGTTCAGTGACTCTTTGTTAAGTAACTGTTTGTTCAGTGACTCTTTGTTCAGTAACTAATTTTACAGACACTCTTGTAAAGGATACTTGCCATTTGGCTTACTTATGTTATTATTTACTGAGTGTCTGATCACTGTATTGCTCTGTTTTGTTCAGTGACTGTAAGCTCAGTAGTTCTTGGCTTCGCGTTTCTGCCCTGAGCTTGGTTGAGAAAAAAATGAGAACAAGCTGGAGCAGAATAAGCTCAAATAATTTATCCACCTTCATCGAACACAATTTTAAAGCGCTTTGGTCACACTAATTATTATAAATTGTATTTTTTCCTTCTCATAAAGCGTCCACTACGATTGAATGCTTAAATTACTTGCCAAAAACAGATTAAAATGTGAAATTTTCCACCAAACACCAATGTCATCCAATCCCGCTCCGGGCACTAAGCCACGCCCGCACCCACAACCAAAACAAAAAAAAAAAAAAAGTGCGTTTCAATTCAGTCAAGCCTAGAAAAATAAAACCCAACACAAATATCTCAGCTGAGCAAAACCGCAATACAATAGCTCCGAATAGTTTCAGAGGGGGGAAGTGGTGGGCGGGTGCCGAGTGAAAAATCTATGTCAGCCCCATTGTCCGGCTGCGTCCAGTGGACCACAAAAATCACGTTATTTCAAATTCGAATGCCAAACAAACGCTGGCTTTATCGAAATGGGCCCCTGTCTCTCTTTCTCTGTGGGTTTTTGTTTTTTTTTTGTTTTTAGCATTCTTGAAATGCCGTTTCCCTCTGGGGGTTAACGCCCACAAGTTAACAAAATATTCAAAATAATCTGACTGCCGTAATATTGGCAATTTATCATTGGGTTTTAGTAAAATCGAAAGCATGTACACAATCCAAATACACACACGGATGTGGGCAGAAGATTCACATTTCACTCTCGATGGTGGCAGCCCACTCGACAGCATTTCCCCCCCCGTCCATCAATGGGCAAACGGAGGCGCTTTTAATGAAGAATTATGTTCATAATTTTCAAATTTATCGTCCCCACAAGCTGATCATGATGGGGGCTGTCCAACACTTAAGTGTGTCAAAATGTTTGAAGAAGTCACCACACAAATTTCGCTGCGGCATGCTGGCACGCCGCGCCGCAGTCGTCGAACCGTCATCGTGTCAGTTACAGAGACACATTTCAAATTATTTATGATGCGTCTCGATGAACGCACACACACACAACACACAACACACACACGCACTCCACACTCCACACTCCACATGAGTGTGGCTCGGTTCACAGTTCAAAAAGTCATTTCAAGTGAAAGTTTTTATGCTATTAATTTTCACTCAGTAAGTGTTCTTGGTGGAATGGAAAACGGATTGAATTTCTTTCTCCATGTCAATCCTTTAAAAATCGAAACACATGCCAAAACACTTTCACGATTTCTGTTTCTTCGTCTTAATTGTGGCTTAGCTTTGCTCAGATATTTTTAGCTACTCGTTTTTGTTTTTTTTTTGTTTTTAATGATTTCTACTCTAGTGTTTAAGTGCTGGTAGGGGAATTTATGTGACAGCTTATTAAATTTATATGTTTTGCTCTTTATTACAGATTAGTGAAACGACAGAGCGGCTGATTGGTTACACACATGTGTGTAAATAAACATACACACACACACACACACATATATATATTTGGGTAAGTAATGAAGACTGTTTTTTTTTTTTTTTTTTGATTTTTTGGTTGCTTTTTCAAAGTGGATTAAGGTTTTAGTCTTTTTGATCTCGAACATGTGTGGGTGACAAGCATAATTGAATGATGTCGAGCGAAGAGCTAGATGAATAGACATCAGTTTTGGATCATCATTTATATTGAAAACTGAGAGATGAGGCAGGGAATCTAATCTTTGTAAAAATATGAGAAAAATTTTCAATTTGAATTAGAACTTCTTTGAATTCTTTTAACCTTTGAATCCTTAACTCTGTATCTCCACTTTTTAAAGACTGCGATTGATTAAAAATGATATATTTCTTATAAGAAAATTCACTAACTTTTTGTTAACAAATGTGAACTCCGCTTCTTAGTGCTAACTTTCGTCTGTAATAAATTAACTTTTACACTCAAAGAAATCTGCCACGAATTGGCAAGCCTGCAATAGACTTCTATTTGGATTTTCTTAGCACGAAATCTGCTCTCATGTAAGTAGACAAACGATCCTTCGAACTTGTGGGGAGAACAATTAACGCTCTCGCTTTCAGCGTTGGCTGCAGCTTCGAAGCAATTGAGTTTGAAGTGTGGAAGATTTAAGAATAGACGTGCTACAAAAAAAGTGACTTTGTCAGTATTCTGAAATCATTTTAGCTAGAAAATGAGCAAAGTTATTCAAGTGAAAAGGTAAACAATGCCACCCCACCTTACTTTTGGCATCAAAAATGCTTGAAATCAAGCACGATCGTCTTGACTTTTTCTGACGGAAAGTTTTTTAAGTTGAGCTTCTGGATTGGGCATTGATAGCCCTATTTTGATTATCAACCACTGTGCAAACAATTAAAGCGATGTTTCTAAAGCTAATGGGTAATCCCGGATACTCTTAAACCGATCCGAGAAAAGATTGATTTGCCTCACACTTCTTTTTTTTTAATCCCAAAAATCAGGATCACTTTAATCCTGTTCCGGGATTACCCTGTTTTCAATCCCGTTTCGGATTAATCTCAGATTTTATTTTTCTGTGTATGTTTTCTGTTTTATATTTGTGCTAAATTTATCAAATATAAATATATAAATTTTATCCCCTGTGTGGAGAAAATCATTAGTTAAAAACAGGGTTGCAAAGCGGTTCTGAACCGAAACGGTTTTGAACCGAACCGAACCGCTTATTCCAGCTGGTGAACCTACCCGCAAACCGAACTAGTTTCATTTGAGAAACGCTTAGTCGAACCGAAAACCACAAAGAAAAACTGTTCTTTAGTTCTCTGGCGAGCTTTGAGACGTGAATCGCTTTAGTCTAGCCAATGATACTAATTAATTTGGGAATAAGGATCGTATCCCTAAGTTAATTTTTATAAGAAATTTTGATCGACCCTCACATCCTTCCCTTTGCCGGATCGAAATAACGTTCAAAAATGACTTGACACAAATTGTACAACATGTAATCTTGCAAGTCTTCTGCAATTGACTGCCAATCTCTTAATACACTTGTCATCAATCTGCATTCCTTGCTCCATTTTCACTTTTCTGTTGTAATTCTTTAACTTAATTCAATCTTCACCAAAAGAGCTTTTCTCATATTATATGATAAATATATTGTGTAAGATGCACGGTACGTTTTCATTTCTAGCCAACATTCTCCGTCCTCGAAGAGCATTCTGTTAGGAACTCATCCTGTTAATCCTATTTTGAACATTCTTCTAAGGTTTTTAAAGAAATTCAAATGGTTTATTAAGATTAAAAGTCGCATCATTATGTTTAATTATTTGCCCTCATGAACCACTAAGCCGAACCGAAACCGCTGTTCAGTAAGTTCCAAAAACCATGTAATGAACCAATCCAGCGATTCAGAAACTTTGTAAATCACTGAACCGAACCAGACGTATTTTCAAGGGGTTTGCATCCCTGGTTAAAATAATCCTAGAATACTCACTTTATCCTTACTTAATCGCTTAATGAAATCGCTTCCAGTTTGCTATGCTTCTCCATGATTCTTCCAAGTTTGGTCGAAATCGGACATCTGAATAGCATAGCTGCCATAGAAAAGCAAGGTTAGAAAAGTAGTCTTAGTAAGAAAAGCATTTTTGTTTTCAATGTGAACCTCCAAAAAATTGGAATTTTTTGTTTTATAAGCTTTTACACAATTCTTCAAGATTTTGTCCAAATCGTATGACTATAGGTTATAGCTGCCATAGGAATGATCGGTCACGAATCTAATTTTAGTGACAAAAACTTTTTTGTTTCAAAGAAACGCCTCCACACTTTGTATTTCTTAATTTACTATGCTTTCCCATGATTTCATACAAAAGTAGAGTCTAAAAAGTAGTTTTAGTGAGAAAAACTTGTCTGTTTTCAGTGGAAATGTCGTTCTAGTTAGTTAGAAACATGTAATGCATGGGTATACAAACTTCGGCAGAGCTTAAGTTAACTTTCCTCTATTTTGGGATATTAAAATATTTATTTTTCAAATCCTTTGTATGATTTGAAGCTCGTTTGGATGAAAATTTTAGATCCGTTTACCAGATAATGAATATTTTAGTATGCACACAAAACATCTATTCCAAATCACCAATGGATATCTTTTTTCCCCTTTTTTTTCGGATGGAATTATGTTAAAATGTGCATCATCATCTTTCCAAAAAATGATTCGTATTCAGCACAGAAAAATGATGTAGAACTACCACCAAGCCTTAAAAACACTGAACCTTCTTGTCTAGTGTAATCTACTGAACCAGCTCGTCTGCCAGCTCTTATTTTACAAGTTTTGTAATTAACTGGAAATAACAAATTGCTCTTCCGGTTAATGTTTTCAAGCTTTATATGAAGCCATATTAACAAACCACATTTACCAAATTTCACCCAATAATCCTACACTAATCCCCTTGTCATAAGCCCTCATTTCAAGTCGTTATCGTCGTCTCTTACCTTTTTTCCTCAAAACCTTCAAACTTTCAACCAAGTGCCACTTGAGACGAAGAATGGACACCTGTTCTGGGTTTCATAAAGCTTCTGCTTTCCTAATGAGCTCCACCAACTCGAGTTTATCTCTAATTCTGTTGAGGGTCAGCTTTACAGAAAAAAAACATGTCACAATTTACATACAACTCGCATCAAAAATTCTAAAATTAAGTTGATCAATTTCAATAAGCTGCCTTGCGCTCATATTTATCTCAAATCTTTATGTTCTGCTTGGCATAAATCAGCCGGAAACCAGTTTTCCAGTCCTCCAAATCTCTCAGCAATCTCAGCCTATAAATTCAAATTAGATACACAACAAAAATGAACTTTTACCCAGGGAGCAGGTGATTTAGTACGTGAACCACAAAAAAACAAAAAAAAAAATATGGCAAAAGAATTCGCAGGTGTTTCAATTTGAAAACAAGTTTCTAGATTTGTCTTGACATATTTGCCTGCTAATTTCTGGTTATTTATGTTTAAGTTGCGCATTTTTTTTTATATTTTTTTTTCACTCACCGCTCAAAAGGCAAACAATGGAGAGCTTTGGGTGGAGCTCGACGACTATTGTTCAGTTCACACAAAATGACAATTACATGTTAGGAATTTGTAAGGAAAAATATTTTGTTGGCTCGACAAACAAATTTGTCTGTTGGCTGAGATGATGAATTTATGGCTGGTTGGGAGAGGAGTTGAAAACAAATTGTTGTTGCATGAAGGTAATCAGACAAATTATTGTTATAAAAGCCATAAAAAGAATTACGCTGGCAAGGTCATTGCCGAATGATGCAATAAGTTGCCAATTTGGTTATAAGTGAGTTTAGTTTTGGCCATTTTGAAATGATCTCAGACAACGAGTCAACTTTTTTTTTGGTTGTCTGTGCTAGTACGCAAATTAGGCAACAAAAACGCTTAATGCATTCATAAATTAAAGCATTTCAAATACAATGTTGACTTGCAAGCACACTTTGACTCACTCAAGGCAAATCTTCACATAAATTCATGATTTTCATTTCTATCCCGTTGATTTACCTAACAACTTAACCCCAATCGATTCATCATCCACCAAATGCTAAATCCACCCACCTGTCAAACATAACCCAGCCGCATCTTAAACAAATAAGACAACTTCACTCTGTGCCGCGTGGAGGCGCAAAAGCTCTTCAGACTCCATGTGAAAATTCACACTACCCTCATATGTGGTAAACAATAACAACATCAACGAAAACGAGAAAAACCTCGTCTCGGCCGCCTTGGGCACTTCATTAAATAGACGCCGCGCCGTTGCGGCGCTTTTCCATCGGAGCGACCCCGTCCCCCCCCACACATTACCCGGCCAGCGGCACACACAATACTCTCTCTCTGCCTTTTGCTTATTTTTCACACATGCCAGGCAGAAATTTAAGCAACAATTTTTTCGTCGCATTGTTTATGATGACAATTTTTGTACTCTGTTGTTGTTGTTGTTTATCTTCTCCATTTTTTTTGGACCAACGTCGACATGTGGCCATAAAGTTGTCGGTAAATAACAAACAGGCTGAGGACTCCGAAAACAACGAAAGGCAAAAAAAAAAATAAAAAGAGACTCAGAAACTGTCTCGCATGGCGTCAAATTTTTGCGGAGCATCCTTACTCCTCCTGTGGCTTGGCCACAGAAAAAAAGCCGAGCCAGAGAATGCGCTGGATATTCAAAAGCCGCTCAAATAATAGTGACAAAAATGCACGAAACAAACGATGTGCCTCTGGGATTGCAATGTTTTGTGTAGGTGAAGAAGATTTGTTCTTTGATTAGATGAGAAACTTTGGGGTCAGCATGAAAAAATTGTGGGTATTTACCAAGCAAGAAAAGGTTAAACGATTAAGCGTCGGGGTCACCATGGGACAGTCAGCTGATACAAACGGGGGCCATTCTTTAAAAAAGTATCATTAACCAAAAGCAGTCCTCGTAATTAAATTTGGGTTTCGTAAGCCGTAAATGTGAACGCTCTATGTAACCTCCATTTCTGTGGAACCTGTGCAACACTTCAAAGTAGTGTTATATAGTGATCGATGTCGATATATCGATAAGTAGAGGGGTCTTATCGATATAACTAGGGTCAGTCGCGCCCGGTGAAACGAAAAGAACTGTTAATAATCTGAATTTTTTCGGTAAATAACATTTTAAACATTAAGCTTATATATCAAATAATAATGACCAAGTATTGTAGTTGAAACCAGGGCTTCAAACCTATACATTTTGTAGATCTAGAGTCCAAGGTCTAGATACTAGTACTCTAGGCACCACTCAAACCTCTTTAACCTCTTTAATATTTTATATTATATCTAAATTTGTAATATAAAATACAATTTTGTAGATCTCCGTTTCACTATTTCAAACCTATAGTTTCCAATGGCAAAGTATCGAAAATTTTAAGATCGAGGTGTTTGTGAGAAGGTTTTGATTGGAACTTTGGTTCAGCCCATGCTGAACACAATATTGATACACAAAATTAAATAAATTTAAAATTTTAGTAGTTCATTTAATCCTAAATTTTCTTATTATCGCTTCCGCCTGATGGGACCCTATGAGAATCGGGTACTTTTTGGGACGAAAACGGCTTGTGAAACACAATAATATATTGAATATTTAAAATATCAAATATAATATTAGCTTTAATTCTATTTCGTTGTTTTTGTAGAAAAATATTTCCAAAGTAATGTTAAGATGTTGTTTTGGTGAATCATTGAAAAGGCTTTGCAGTCAAGGATCTTAAAAAAGAGGCTATTTTGGGTGCTGATTAAATAAGTGTTTAATTTTAAAACACTTATTTGCCCATTTTAAGACTCAGTCGCTCAAAACCCAACCAGAATTTAGATGAAATCGCTAGACAAAAGGTCAAATTTTCTAATGTCTTCCATTACTGCTGAACTGAACCAAAAGCTTAGGTTCGGAACAGGTTTAGGCTTAGCTTTAATTTCTTAAGACGTTCGGTTCACAGTGCAAAATAAATTCAGAATTCCAGGCTCAAACCAGTTCGGTTCAAAACCGATTTGCAGCCCTGGTTGCAACCTATTGAGCACGAGCATACAGTCTAAGCAAATAAAACTGCGATTTCTTAAGAACTTATAAGAAAAAACAATTAAGAAAGTCGGTTAAGCTTGACTATATTCTACTCTGTACCAACGAAAGTGTAGGCTCTGTATAAATTTTAGTACTACAGTCGAAGCTGAAACTGGCAAACATTCGTTTGCTTAAAACTTTCCCATAGTTTCTCCCATCTAAGAAAGACCAAAGGATCTTAATTACTAAATTTATCCAGACGGAACTATCCATAAAACTTGCGCAGATATGAAACTTTGTCCAAATCGATCTGCCTACAGGTGAAAGAAGCGTTTTTCTCATACATGTCAAACTTCTATCTCTTACCATCATTGAGATCTGTATACTTTTTGAAATCGGAGAAGTTTTCTTCTGGCTATTACATACTGCGGCATCATCTGACGGTTATCAGTGTACCTTCGGTACGAAGTATAAAAACGGGGAATTACCAAATCTGTAGAATGTTTAAAATGTTAATCTACATTTAAAACAATGTATATATATTAAAAATTTAGACAAATTTAAAACAAAAAACACAAAAAAACCTTACAAATCTGAAATGCTGACCGTTCAAACTGCATACAATTTGCCTTCAACCCGAAATGTGCTGGAATTCGGTTCGGTTAATTTCAACAACAAGATAAATGAGGTCTGAGGATCGACATGTTTCTCTTTAAACCGAACTTTTTCTTTCGAGATTGGTTTTCGTGATTCTCTTACAGAGAATAGTTTGCCACTTTTACTGGGTTATCCTATATTTCATTTTCAGAGATAATATGTTGGCTGAAAGTAATATTGATAAGGTTTATAGGTTAGCTTGTAAACATCAAGATCTGTTTTTGAAATAATTGAAATAAAGTGGAATACCGCCTTAGTGCATTGATCCTCCGCCCATGACGTTTCCTGCTAGCCTAATATTTTATTATATATATTGTATTGAATCTACCATGTGCCTTAAACTTGAAATTCTCAACTTGGAATTCCATTCAAAAACGTAATTTCTTCTGTGAAATCGAATAGAGAAATTGTTGCTATTTATTAGTTGAAAACAAAGATGTTTGCACTGTAAAATTTGAGAATTTAATGATTTTAGTAATATTAATAAAAATCAAAAGTGTCTGCTCTTTTAAATTAAAGACCCAATTAATTGATTCTAAAAGTATTTAATGTTGCTTTGACTTTAAAATTGGTGAAACAGTGAAGAAAACTTGGTAATTTCTACAATTTTCAGAGAAAAATGTGGATTTTACAGTTTTGTTTTATATTTTTAAGCCCAATTTGGGTGAGAATGTCATAATGTCACAAAGATACTTTTCTGAAAATTCTTGTCGACTTGGAAAACATTGTGGTGAGTGAAAAACAGACATTGTCAATCGGAACTTAGAGCGGTGGTGAAAAGTTTACGATGTAGCAGAATGCCTGTATGTTGCAAATTGTAAGCAAGTTCTTTTAAACCAAGTTAAGTTGAAGTTAAACGAGAAGGTAAAACTAACATCGTTTGGGCTGCACTTGCTCGTTATGAATAGCTCAATAAAAAAATATATTACAAAAATGTCGATCAAGCCCGACTGTTATTTTCTCTTAACCAACAAAAGTGTATGCTCAGTTTGTGTATTGTTGATGTACTTCAAAAATCAATATTAAAACTAAAAATAAACCTAATCAGCCTGATTGCATTCGAAGTATTCGTAGAAATATCACTGCAATTCAGTTATTTTCCCTAAAATGTAATGCCCATTTCCCTTCCAAACGCATTCAAAACAATTGCTTTTCATCCAACTTCCACTTTATCTTCTGTAAAATCCCTTTCATAAGTATTTCCACACTTGTCAGCTTCAGTTTTTTTGTTTTCTTCTTCACATTTCTACACTCTTTCAACTCGCAGTTCATTGATTTTGCGGAATCTGTGAGACAAACAACTCATAAAACTACAGAAAACATACAACAAAATAATCCGCAAAGCTGAGTGAGTGAAGTAATTGGAGCTGCTCCACACACCGCCAGCCACCATGGATAGGCCGGCCACGTTTCAGTGTCGAATAAAAAAGAAATTCATCTTCATAAAAACCAAAAGAAAACTGGAAGCCCATGACCATCGACCAAGCATCCAGCTGAGAGATAGTTTACTTGTGATAATCATGGCTACCCTCCCCTCCCCGCCACGCCACGCAAACGTCATAAACACTTGAAAAACTGTTCGAATTTTGATGTCCAGCACTTACAACAAGTTGAACGGCGGCTTCGACTTCGATTTGGTGGCGGCTTCTTTTTGGGGTCTCTTTCCCCCCTTCAATTAGTTTTCTCTCCTCCTCCTTTCGTGTTTTTCTCGAAAATTACATTTAATGTGAGCTGCACACACACTGAGATTTTGTTAGAGGCGTGAACCTGTTGAAATTCAGACCCAGACGCAGACCCCAGCATCCGTTCTGGACAGCCCCCGGCTATTTGGGTGTGCTCGTGTTTTCATTGTTCATCGTCAATACAACAACATAATTATTTGTTAGAATAGAGTAGAATCCAAAACTTTGGCAGCTCATCGACCTTAATCGCATTTGAAAGTTCAGCGGGGAGGCAGGTATACGGCAGAGTCGGTCGGTCAGCTGGGCCTGTTAATTGGCTTTCTTTTTGATGGAGTTGGCTAATTGCCATATTAACCTTTTGGCCCCCGCGATGAGGCTGCGATGATAACTGTGTGCTCGATTTGTAACTGCTGCCTTATTTGCGAGCTGATTTGATGTCGACGGATCCCAGTGAAAGTAATTAGCTGCTTTTGCGGCGGCCTTAGGGTGAAAGCTGAGCTTTTAATTGTATTTCGTTTGCTGCTGTGTAATCAATCAACAAGCCGGGTCTCACTTGAGTGACTGCGGTGCGTATGTGTAATTCAGTTTTGGCGGGTTCACTTGTGTTTTCCCTTTTTGGGTGTGTGTAACCACCACCACCACCACAGCAGCGAAAGTGATGAATGATAAATGGTTAGAGGCCAAAGTCATGATCTTGCATAAGATTAGATCAATGTTAATGTAGTCCATAAGCTAAATCAGCAAAATGATAATTTTATTCAAATTGCGATCGGCCATAAATCAGTACAAGTCACGATCTTGGATAAGATCGGTAATGAAGCATTTAGTTATGTTGATGGAAAAAAAAAATACGGTTTGTTCATTTTGTGATCGATCTGGTGTCGATGAGATAAGCAACAGCACAATCTGAACGGAAATTTCTTCACATTGTCAAATAAATAGTTTGTTTGATTATTTGTTATTAATATTAGGTAATTGCTTTCAAAGAGTTTTACCACATTTGATCAGTATCAGGTGATATTCTGTCATTTTCAATGCCAGCTGTCTTAAACTCAGATCATATAAAGGTGATGTGTTTTCGAAAAGCTTTGGCAAAATGGATATAATTTAGATTATTCATAATTTTGATATTTGGTAAAGTCTCCGGTTCGGTTCGCGAACCGGTTTCTCTACTTATCTAATCTATCGATTGTTTTGAAGCATTTTTGTATTGGGGCGAAAGATTCTAAATTTCCAAGTGGAAGCGAAATCATTCTTCCTTCGTCTTTGAAAATGTGGTTTAACAGCCATGAAGGCAGATTTTTTATGACTTAAAATTAAAGCTAGGGTTCGATTCGTCAATAATTTGATCAAAACTAGCTGAAAAATGTTAACAATTTGTTGCCAAATTTCTACCAAATTTTGTTTGCCAGAGTGAACTATGATACTGAAAACATCATAGTGCAATAAAATCCTTTCTTACTTTGCTTAATCAAACGAGTTTTGTTTCACTCGGAGTCATTCGCTTCCGCTGATCTTAAAAATTTCACTTAAGCGGTTCATTGAACCGAACCTTGCTCCTTGCACAGAAGTGGTTCGGTTCAAACTATAAACTTGGTTTGGACTTTGGTGCACTTTTCTTTTAGTTTCAGTACAGTAATAAAGATAAAATCTATATTGGGATTTTTTCCTCGAGATTTGCTCATATGTAACTATAATAAAAGAAGAAAAATATACAAAATGATTAAGTAAAATGATTAGTAAAAAAGGTACATTTCCATAAACTAATTTCTTAACCAAGTTTTGGTCAGACCTGAGTGTCAATAAACTATGATGAGCTCCTCAATTTGGCACTTACACCTGAATAGCTTAGTTAAGTCAAATACAGAAACAACGGTGTACTGAAATTATATAGATAGTTCATTAGAACATTGCTTTGTTTGCTTAGAAGAAGGAGACAAGAGGATACAAGTTCGAGCGACTATAGTATACTCTGTACGAACAAAAGTGTATGCTCTGTATAAATTTTAATGCTGCTGTTGCTGCGTAGGAAACATTCTTTTGCGCATAACTGGAGTATCGTTGGTCTAATCTTTATGAATCCTTTTGCAAATCGATAAATTGTTACAGACATTCCTATATAGAAGTGGATGCTAATGCTGATACAGAAAGTAAATACTCAATTGGGTTGAATATGAATCATTTCTGGCTGTTAAATACTTTTGGACAAACTTAATATTCACTGTGTACTAGGACTGTAGACATTTCTCTATATGTCTAAATCGATAACATAAAGAATCTAAATTATTAACATCGATATTTGATTTATTCAGTCTAAAATACATCAATTTATCGGTAGTAAGCTTACACAAAATCTGATAAGCTATTGAAGGAAGTCAACACCATAAGACTACTAATGATCTCTCTAATGGCATAGCTTAAAAATGTGACTGTAGTCCTTTTTTTATGAAATATGATACAGGGTTGCCCAGAGCGCTCGCGTGTCGTGTATTGTTCCGTGGTAAAAATCTGCTTGGACTGACGCTTCAAACGCGGTATGTCATTAAGCGATCTGACATCTCTGTCAAAAGTTATGGCGTTGCCAGATGGGTCCGTCGAATTTGGACAACCCTGTATATAAATAAAACAATCGACATATCAGCACAAAAAATGTTATTTCGAATTAACCTTTATTGTATAAAGAATTATCGATAGAATACTGAAATTTTGTGAAATTTTGGTACAAAGAATAAAAAGCAATATAAATAAACAATCATTAAAAACTAGAATCCTGTTCGATCTGTCAAGGTGAATGCTGTACGAAATGGCTATGGAAGCGAAAAAGATTGTACAAATAACATACATAAGAAATCCCAACCGGTGACAATATATCGATATATCGATTGTATGCAAAGCCAGGCAGTGGCAACGCTAGCACTCTTCAATCAGACAACCCTAAGACCGCTAAGCTCAGCTGAGTGGGATACTCACTAGGGGACCGAAACTGAGATGAAAACACAGCGGAGTGATCAGATCGGATAAATAGGGCTTTAGTTGGGTTTTACCTAGCCTAATAAATAAAAAACGTTAGCTTCATGTTTAACTATTGTATTAAAAATTGTCTTAAAAAACCATTTATTTCCCTAATTTAGCTAATTGTATTTTACAACAGTTAGAATTATGGGACGTGTTCAGCAGAAGGATTGATCGCTGAGCAGGTATCAGGAAAAAAAGATACAACGAATACGAATTGCAGAATAGTTGTCAAACTTAAGTCTCCCATCTTTTTATTTATTTCAAACTATTTATTGCCCCTACAAAAAATCTCATTTTTAAATTCAGTGCACAAAATTAACCAAGATACGTGTATCGGTATCGATAAAACTTATCGATATACAATTACATATCGATAAAACTTATCGATAAACAAATACAGCTGTAACTAGCAGTATCACTCGATACAAGATCTTCTTCTGATACGTCAAAATGGCCATCATACCGTATCTCTGGAGTTCAGCAGAAAGTGCAGAAAAAAGAATGATTGATCAAGGAGCAAGTTATTCTGCTGAACGCGGCCATTATTTCGTGATAAGTATTATAAATTTAATTCGTATTTCATTGGAAATATTTTGACTTCGAAAAGAATATGAAGCATTGATCATGCTGTCAAACGCTGGTATGTAAGTGGGTACCAAGCTTAGGCACTTTTCTATGCCCAAGAGATCTTTTGAATGATAACTATATCGAATAAGGTAGTAAACCTATTTTGAACCTTCAAACTGAAACTCATGGCTCTACAGAAAAAGAAAGTTTCCCCAGACCGAAACTTTTCCATAACAAAACAATAAATTCTGTCGAGTCAACAATGCGAATCCAAAACCAACCGATTCTTGCTTAAATTCCATAGTTTACTGCCTTAGTTATCGGACGTGTTCAATTCGCACCCAATTTTAGTTGTAGCTTCCCATGACTTAGCTCTCACGCTACCCACCCAATTAGCTCCCCACCAATTCGCATACTAAAATAAAAATCAACCCCCATCTGAGTACATTCCAAAGTGTTCCAAAAGCAAAATAAAATAAAAAAGAAACTGTGCCAGATCTTTGGCTGCAATCTCTCTCACCCAAACACGCTGGGGCCTTGTTGATTATATCAAAGAAATGGGGCCCCCATACCAACACACACACACACACACACACACCAACATAAATTCTGCAACCGATCTGGATCAGCAGCAGTCAACACAGCAAATCCCAAAAAAAAAAAAACGAAGAAAAAATAAACCAAGTCAAGAAATGAACATCAAGCTGAGAGATGATTGTCATAATTAAGGATGTTGTATGGTTGGCATGCCAGACAGGCCGACAGATTCCTCCACTCGAGGCACTTGTAGAAACCGTAAGAACAAGTTTTCTCTTCGCCAAGAAGCTTCCGGTGCAGGAGTGTGTGGTGTGCAGAGTAGAGAGATTTTTTGCCTCTTCCTCGTCGGTTTCAAGATCAGCCCGCCACATCTCATAATTGCAGCTAAGCAAAATTATATAGCCCAAGCAGCAAGACCGAGATCCACATGCATTCATGTGTCATCCTCAAGAGGAGCCCGCAGAAGAGTTGCGGTCTGTGCAAATACTACCAGGCGATCTTCGGGCTCGACCAGCTGCAATCCACGACAATTACTTGGACTTGCGGCAATCTCTGTGGCAGGGAACGGGGCAGCACACTCGCACTCGAGACAAATGTATATCATTCATCAAATTAAAAGTTCAACAACGTTGCAAGCATTTTGCCTGCCACAGTTTTGCCGTGAGCTAAATTGAATACAGGGGAGGGGGTGAATGGAAGAGTTGTGGAAAGTCGCAACTTGGATGAACTCGATGCTGGCAAAAGTGGAGTTTATACATTCAGAAAACATTCGCCCCGAAATCTCAAAAATTCTCCTATGAAAACCTAAAATGAAAAAAAATATTTTCAAAGTTTCGGAAAATTTTTCCCTAAATGAGAAAAAGTTTTCTTTGTTTTAAGGTGAATCGCCTTAGGACGGATTTTATGGGAGAATTTCTAATTTCCAGGGCGAATGTTTTTTTTGAGTGTAGTCTTAACTTGATGTAGCAGCAACTCCATACACTCACAACTTCTTTGGCTACCCTCGGCGCCTGTCAACTTTGTGACATGACCGCAACTTTGAGTCAACTGTTGTTGCCTGCTCTATTTTGCAGCCTGCTCTTGGACTTGGGGTTCTCTTCCGACACTGCAGTCTTTTGACTTGCCAATCATTGGCCCGGCTGGCCACTGACGCTTTGTTGCTCATCTTTCGACTCCGTTCACTCAAACATCAGTTTGAAGAGGCTCTCCTCCGTCCGCCGGGCCTACCACTTGTTGCCCCTTTTGGGCCCCCCCAACGTTTGCTTGGCGTCCGAAATGCTTATTAAAAGGGCTTTTCAACTTGAATGGTTTCTCGGGCCACTTTTGCATGTATTGTATGTGTGTACACTCCTGCTACCCTTTGACCGCCCCCTCTCACCCACTTCCAGCTGGTGTATTTTAAAATAGCATTTATAAGCTTAAGTTGGCTTAAGTCTTTTTATTGGTTATTAAGTTTGTTGCCACTGCCGCTGCTGCCAGCCAGGATTTAAGCCAGAAAAAGTTTGTGCCATGAGAAATCAAAGCATCTAATGAGCTTAGCACGTGTGGGTCATCTGTTTTCAGTGACCAGTTCTCAGTTTCCGTTTCGTTTCCTCCACCCAGTGTTGGCTCTGTATGTCTGTGTGTGTTTGAGAGACTTTAATCTTTAATTGCTTTTTGGGTGCTGTGTGCCGAACTGCTGTGGGTGTGTATGTGGGTGTGGGTGGGGTACGTGGAATGGGTGGACAGTTTCGGTGTTTTGGCATCTGTATTTATGGTCTAAGCATCGTTGCAAAGCTGTGCGGCTTGTGTCCAGCTTCAAGTTATGTATGGGGAAAAAAGTCATTTAAGTTCTTGATACATTTAAGAAACATGAAATTGGCTAATGGAATGGATCCCCCCGTATTGGCATAGCTACACTGAAGACGCTTTGATATCGACAAGTTAATTGGATTCGATCCGTGTCACTTGAATTAAATCCAATTACAGGAAACCAATAAGTTTAATTACATTGATAAGAAATGCTGGGATTGAAAAATGTGATAATTTTATGAATGAATTTTGTGAATGTTTGTGTGTTTTTTTGCACACAAATTATTGATAAGCTGAAGTATGAAATAGGCAAAATTCACAAAATGGTTAATTTATATAAACTGACAACAAAAGGCTAATTTGTTGCGAAGCAGACAGGCCAGCTTAAGATTTGCAAAAAAAAAAACAAGAAAGAAAGTCGGTCAAGCCCGACAATAACATACTCTGTACAAAGAAAATTTGTCTTTTGATCATAACTCGAAAACCGTTCATCCAATCTTCTTCATTTCTTTGGCGGATCGATAAGTTATCCTAATAACTTAATGTGTCTAGAAGGAACAAGCCATCTATCTTCAAAACTGTGGGAGATATGACGTTTTTTCTTAATTGCGGGGGCGGGAGGGGGCGTGGCCAAAATTTAAAATAAACTTGATCTGCCTGTAGATATAAGAAACATATGTCCCATACATGTCAAACCTCTATCTCTTACCATCTCTGAGATCTGTGCGTTCATACGGACAGACAGACGGACGGACGGACAGACGGACATGGCTATATCGACTCGGCTGTTGATGCTGATCAAGAATATATATACTTTATGGGGTCGGAGATGCTTCCTTCTGGATGTTACATACTTTTGCACAAACTAATAATACTCTATGTACCTTCGGTACAGAGTATAAACATTAGCAGGCGAGCAATCGACACCACAAATTTTGCTATACACATCGCATACCAGATAGTGAAAGCAAAAGCTCCTAGACAGGCTTTTGCTGAAAGGGCGGCACAGTGGCGAGAAAAAGGAAAAGGAAATGTTCAATGATAATGAAAAAGTTTTTTAAGTGACAACTGTGGACGTGTAGATAGGTGAAATAGAAGCTAAAAAAATTGAAATATTTGCTCTATAATCTTATGAATTCAGATTATTATAGACACAAGTGTGGATCGGGTGTATTTAGTTGAGATACAAAACCTTTTAAAGTTAGATAGTTTTTAGATTTAATTTATTTTGATAAAAAATTGTGGCATACTAAAATTTTGGTGCATATAATCAAAAAGTCTAAAAATATATACAGGCCTGTTCCCATATCCGAGTGAAATTAAAAAGTAAAACGCTTGGAATTCCGAATCGTTTGTTTTTGTGTTCCAATTTCGCAGTGAAATAGAAACCGGATTTACTTTTTATATGAATGTTCGAATCGTTTTCGAATTATAATTCAGTAAAATGGTAGCCTTAAGAATTTGGATCAACACTGCGCTGATGCCAACAGTTCCGTTGCATTTCGAGCATTTTTGCTTTCGTCTAAATGCAATTTCAGAGGTAAAAGTTGGAGGTAAAAATGATTTTAGATCAATTTGTAAGCTCTAAATTTCAATGAATATATCGAAATTTTCACAATATTGAAATGATAAAAATACTTGCTAAATGAAAAGAATCATCGTTCCCAAGTAAATTGTCCTTTACTTGTCATTCCACTGATTTTAAGGAAAATCCGTTGAAACCTAATAACTTGATCGTTTTTCGGACAAGGGAACAGCTACACCCCGAAAAAAGGCCCTCGGCATTCTTGAGCAAACGGGGATAGAATTTAAAACGTTTTGTACTTAAAAACTTCAAGTATGATTCGTTCTTGGGTGTACTCTAATTGAGTAAGAGACAAATTTTAAAAACTTCTTGTGGCACTTGGAAAAAGTAACAAAGAAATCAAGTATTCTCATTAAAGGTGGTCGAGAAAAAGACTCCTCAGAACCGGTTTAGTTTGTCACAATTTTGATTTATATAGTAAATGGCAAACCAACATCAATTTTGGAACCCTTTTTAACGTTGAAATCATTTCCGTTTTAGTACATTACAAACATAATTGACCTTCAAATTGACCCCCAAAGGATCAGTATAAGTTTCTCTCAATCGAATTTTCGCAGAAGAGAAAGGAACCTACAGTTTAACGCCGAATCTGAACTGCAAAGTTTGAGAAGTTTTTCCATGGCTAGTTAGTTAACAGTTGGCGCAAACAACTGGTGAAGGTGACCGGTTGTGTAAGTTTTTAAAGGAAAGAAAGCTACACAAAAAATCGGGATCAAAAATGATTGAATTATTGAAGGTCGAGATGGACCTTCGAATTGAAAGTTCAAGCTAGAGTCGTACTGGATCTGAGATATCCGAAATCAGGTCAATCTTATTCTTCCTTGGAATGTAAAAATCCGGGATTGACTGACATCTGATATCGTTTGGGATTTATTTAATCCCGGATATATCGTAATATCTCTCAAAATACTTTATTCTTTATTCTACTTTTGGCACAGATGTCTTACACACTACCGGCTATACCACAGCCGGCAGTTTTAGAGCATTAGTTAATAAATTACTAGGCAGAGTAAAACTAATTTGAAAAAGTACATGAAAAGTAGGTTATTTACACGTTTGACTGGGATTTTTACACCAATTACACATGTATGTAGTTAATACAGCATAGCCCATACAAGGGACTGTTAGAATGATGGTGGTCCGAGTGGCGAGGAAGTGGCACGGGAGGGGACAGTCTTTTTACAACCTAGAACCCAAATTTGGTTTTTTTAACTTACCTTGACTGGGATTCCAACTTACTACCTTGAATTTAAACACAAATACCGGCGTCTTAGCCCATACGACTGCCAAAAACTCGTGTGGCAATGCCGCTAATCACTCTAATAAAAGAAAGCGACAATGAGAGAATGCGATCAAGAATGTTTGATATCCTTAACATTTGTTTACAAAAACTACCTGTTAATTCTAAATGAAATATAAAACAATTTTGCACTGATTTGAGTTAAAAATTTATGTTTAGAATTTCTACAATCACATTTAAGCTTTCATTATCCAAGTTCCAGTTTCGGCTGGTATTTAGATTGTTGTATGAAAAATGTTCAAGTTTTGTTCATGTTTGTCCACGCAGCATTCAACTTTTCAACATTCCTTTTTAACTTTTTAATTTTCTACATGTAAAATGTAGTTAATCTACATGCTACATGTTTTTTAAGATTTAGGGCCGATTTCACATCTTCCACATAGAGCCATGTGTCACATAATCTACCAAATAGCAGAGTAAAATATATGATTATCTGACATATAGCAGCTATCTAGAAGATGAGAAAACGGGCCTTAGACTGTTAAATTTAACACGGCTAACTACACTTCGTTTAGGATTGCATTTTCTAATTTTGTTTTCTCAGGGTAAAGGCAGTAGCAGTACCGCAGCATTTGTGTCCTTAAGAAATTAAGAAATGAAACTTAAATTGATATAAAGTGTTGGTAAAAAAAGCCAAACAAGTTTATGAAATCGAGGGGCAGGATCAAGACAAATCGAGTCGTCGGTAATCTTCCGGAAGATACATGTAGCTATTAATGAAACTCAATATGTATACATTAGCATAATTTAAAATAAACTAAAATGCCCTATAATTATCCGCTTGAAATCCTGCTCTAGGCAATTCCTTTTCATACATGAGGAGATCAGCTTCTGCTCTCCACAAAAAGCCTTGGCCATCTTTGGTCAACTGCCCAACCGCTCTTTAGATGAATCATTGGGCGATTATCTTGCATGAACCCGGCAATTATGCAATTTTCTACACAGCAACATAAAAAAAGAGACACAGATAAACCACTTGTCGCAGTTTAATGTGCAGCATGACCATAAAGTATCGGATGATTCACACACTTGAGGTATTTTTTTTTTTTTTTTTGTGTTTCTGTAACAAATTGTTCACTCCAAATTGGCCAAAGGCAGCAGCCGTAGCAGTAGTCACAGTTTGCCAGATAAGCAAATCAAAGCGGAGGAACACAAAAAAAAAAAAAAAGCATACTTTACACTTGAAACAATAAAAGCTGAGAGTCGAGACTTGATCTTTTTGTATCTGAGATAGCTTCAGACCACCGCACATGACTAAGGCGAAGACGAAGACCTGAGGGAACCAGATACATCAAATGTGCCGCCAAAGTCCAAGATTCGTCGATGCTGTGTGGTAGTTACTGTACACATCTCTCTGGCTAACTGTAATTGTATCTAACAGCTACGTTTGACAAGCACAAAGAAACAGCGGTGGCGGAGGCGGTGGCGGTGGCGGAGGCGGGTGAGAAGAAGTGGTTGTAGTTGGCAACGCGTCGCTCTGGAACTTGTCTTCCTTTTTATGGCCAAGAGCAGCAACAACATTCAACGCGTGCTCCTCGAGCGCAGAAGGCGTCATGGCTGGGCCACCCAAAAATGGTCAACATAGCGCCACTAAATTGACTACGGGATACAAGGAGTTCCTCCAACCAAGATAGGGGCCTGCCCCCCTCTGCCGCCTCTCCAACGTGCTTGCCATTGAATTATTGGTTTGAAATCAAAAACTAACCATTATTTATCCAAAGTCAGCGACAGAGTCTTTGACTGAGGAGTGGCGGCCCCCAAAACAAAGAAAAGCCAGAGCATTTGGTTTTGGGGGGAGAAAAATGTAATACAAATAAGAGGGGGGAGTTTAAGGAGTTTGGTGAAATTGAAAAAAATTTATATATATATTTGATAAAAGCGTGACACTTGAATAGAATAGAAATATAAGTTTAATGCCAACTGAAAAGAGACTTACTTCGCTCAAGTGTACCACTCTACCTTCAAACCAGAATGAGAACGAACCAGAGAGAGCTTAATCGTTATTTCGCTACTTATTTCATTCACGCTTCATTCAAATTGTATTGCCTTGCATCAAAAAGAGAGTGGTGTACGAAAGTTAAGCAGCGCAAACTAGCTCTGATCTGCTCTCATCGACTGCTGACCAGAGACTGAAAGCAAACAGCGCGCTGCTTGCTCTCTGGGGCCAAGGCTCGGCATTTAGTGTGAATAGCTGCGGGCCAGGCATGACCATCGCTGCCTTAATTTCAATTTTATTTCTTATGGCGCTGTATATCGAAACGTGCTACTTCGCTATCCTACTCCTTCGGTAATCTTTGCATTATCTGTATTTCTAAGCATTTCCTAACTTCATTCAATACCTTCTCCCTAACCTCCCCATTACTTTTCAATCCACCCACTCTCCAACTAAGCTAAGCCAACCACTGAGCCATGAAAATTGTGTTGTATTGAAAGGCGGACCTCTAGCCATAGAAGCGCAAACCAAAACACATATTCGAAGTGGAATCGAGTCGAAACTCAGTGCCAAGTCAACGACAACACTTGGCAGGCCGACAACAGCCAAAAGGGGGGGGGGGCGGGGTAACACCACCGAACGCCAATTGACTGGCAAACTGAAGCTAGAGCCAGTACATCCTGCCTGTTCCTGTTTCCCCTACCAGCAAAAACTCTGCTTACTGCTCGTCCCCCTCTATTGTCAGTGCAAATAATAACTTATGTGTAGTGTCAGGACAATATACACACAACACAGCAAAAAAAAAAAAAAGAAAGAAAAAAGAAAATGCCGTTAGCGCTACGGAAATATTTTCTATGTGTGCTTTTCCTGCCTTCCTGATCCAGTATTTGTAGATAGTTTCCCCTCAACATGGAATGTAAATAAAAAGCCAAATAGTTGTTGCTTGCCCGACTTTAAGTTGTTTGGCCGTCAGCAGATGTAAAATAAATATATTCAATGGGGTAAAATTTCACTAGGCAAAGCTAAAACAGTAATATTTGTGAGTTTGGGAAAACGTTGATATTTTGTATATTTTTTCGAACTGAGTGTCTCTCAGGCTTCATCTCGTCTTAGTCATGAGAAAATTGACCTACATCGATATCTTTAGAATGGTTAAGACTTCAGTTTCTAATTAAACTGAAACTTAAAGCGCTCCAATCAAGTAACTTTGCAGTTTTTTAAAAATCTGTCGCCTTAAAACAAATTTAGAGTTGAGTCTATTAAGAACTTGATAAGAGTCTTTTCCCAAACCTGAAACTAGAAATTGTTTTTCTAAAAATATATCACAACCATTAAAAAATACATTTTTTATTACAAAATCTTGTGTTCATGTAAGAAAAGTATATATCAAGATCAGTACAGTCAACCGATTATTACAAGAAAATCAATAAGTCTTTGGTCTTGTCTAAAAGTCAAGTAGGTAAACTAGTATATTTTTATACCCTAGCAGAGAGTATACTGAAATTGTCCATATGTTTGTAACGCATAGAAGGAAACATTTCCGACCACATAAAGTATATATATTCTTGATCAGCATGACGTCGATATAGCCATGTCCGTCTGTCCTTCTGCTTCTATGATATACCTTCCGTCAGTTTTAAAGCTATCGCCACCCAACTTTGCACAAAGTCTTCTGGTACAAATACGCTGCACATATGTCGGATCGGATGACTATAACATATAGCTGCCTTAGGAAAGATCGGTCGAAAAACTAGTTCTAGTAAGACAAACTTTTTTATTTTTAATGCAAACGTCTTCAAATTCTGTATTTCCTAGTTTTCAATGCTTTTCCAAGATTCTGCCAAATTTAGTCGAAATCCGACATCCATATAGTATAGCTGCCATAGAAAAGTAAAGTTAGAAAAATAGTCTTAGTAAGAAAAACTTTATTGTTTTCAGTGTAAATTTCTTTAAAATTGACATATATTTATTTTATAACCTTTCACACAATTCTTTAAAGTTTTGCCAAAATCGGATGACTATAGTTTACAGCTGCCATATGAATAATCGGTCGAGAAACTAGTTTTAGTGAGAAAAACTTTTTTGTTTTCAAAGAAAACGCCCCATAACTTTGGATTTCTTAGTTTGCTATGCTTTTCCATGATTACACTAAGTTTAATCGAAGTCGGACATCTATTTAGTAGAGCTGTCATACAAAAGTAGAGTCACAAAGCTAGTCTTACTGAGAAAAACTGATATGCTTTCAGTGCATGTGTCGTTCAAATTAGTTAGAAAACGTGCTGCAAGATATGGTGTCTGGGGATTAGTTTTCAACGAATTTTAAAGATTGAAAAGTCAGGTAGTACTTGTTGACAAATCTGAAACAACTCACACGAGGAGCTACGGATATGTAACACATCGGCATCTCCATGAGCACAATGATATGAATATGACATTCAGCGAACATCGTGTTGAAATTGATCCGCTTGTACTAGTATTTCCCATATAACTCCGTTAATATCAACTAATTTACGCATTATAATATTAACTATATTACGCAAACTATATATATAAATTATCGCATTTGTACACTGAAAGAAAAAATCAATCCAAAACGGGATTGAAAACATGGTAATCCCGGATTCTCTCGAGCCGATCCGAGAAAAGATTGATTTGCCTGACATTTTTTTGAATCCCAAAAAACAGGATCACTTTAATCCTATTCCGGGATTACCCTGTTTTCAATCCCGTTTGGGATTGATTTAAAATTTTGTTTTTTCTATGAATCATAGAAGAAAACATTTTTTCCGTCCAATCGATGAATTGGCGATTATGGGAATTATTATAGGTCACGTTTTTCCATTATCTAAGTTATGAATTGGTCATAAATCGCTTAACAAACGCTGAGCAGAGCTAAATTTCAGTTTCCCCTTTTATATTAAGAGAGTATGGACATCAAACTTGAGAATTACAATGCATTCAGGGGGAATCACTTTTTGAGCACTTGGAAGAAATCTTTTCTTATTCCAAGGAAGAATAATTTTTGTATGTCTCAGAAGAGACTTTGTGCCACTTCCCCCCAGCAGTATCAGTTTCTTATTTCCCAGAAGTTCTTGCCGTAGGATGAAAAAAATGTTACAGTGACGCTTTACCTACCGAAAGAATCGCATTCTTATCTTCCGAGATAAAACTTGTATAATGGGTATTATTTTAGTGATTGAGAAAGTTTTTCCAACTTTTTTTGTGCCTGGCGCACAATTTGAAGCATATTGGTAGTCAGCAGATTTTTTTAAATGCTTAGAACTTTTGCTAAACCGCACCGGGAAGTTAGTTTCGGCTATTATTTCAAAAGCGTTTCTGAACCGTAATTCCATGTATAAATTTATTAGCCTAAATTTATCTCTGTATGCACCTGCATATCTAGTTCAAGTGATTATTTTAACATTTGCAGTTTTTCAATAGCTTAACCAGCCTTCCTGCGTTCCACTCCATTCTTGCTATCTTGCTGCTGGGCACTTAGTTTATCCCTTCTTACCACAACCCTCGCTTTCGCTTACTCCTCTCTCCTTCCCCGCAGGCAACCACTTTCGGGCAGAATTTGGCGTTGTCCTAAAAAATGTTTGTGTTGTTTTATGAAAGGGAATTTTCTATGAAAGTAACTGAAACCAGGAATTTCGCTTAGCTCGCTGGCAGTTAAGTGCAAATGATTGGTGGGGAAAATTAGTAGAGCGAGAAGCAAACCAAACCAAACCAAAGACTAAAAAAAAGTAAAAAAAATAGAGGAAAGTTGGAGTTGAACATTGAAGTTTTGTGGTTGCATTTGCTAATGAAAAGCATTTGCTTTTGTTTTTTGGCTGCTCAGAAAATTAATGAAAAAAATATAAAAAAATATTTAAGTATTTAAAATGAAACTTAAGTCACCAAGTATTTCCCACACAATTCTTTTGAATCAAAAATTATTACAAATAGCGCAAAAATAAACATTCATTGTGGTTTCTATTTTGGCTACTTCTCAAATTGCAAATGCAGCCAAATCCAATATTATTGTTGCTCCAAGAGCAGCGCAAAAACAAACATCATTAAAATCGAAACCAATACTTCCAACGACTTCTGCTTCTGTAAATAAATATCAATGAATTTTTGATCCAAATTAAGCTGAAAATGGACTCATGGTTTCTCATAGTTAAGCGCCTTAAGGAGTTGTAAATAAAAATCAATTGATTTCTTATTTATAATGTTTGACTAAAAGTCATCTGCCTGCCACCTTCTAGAAAGGACACACAACAAATAGGCAAACAATGTCATAAATAAGTTATTTACAGCAAGGGGAGTAGGAAAAAGGAAGAAGTTAAACCAGTGTGGGAGGTGGCAAATATTTTCCCTGTTTTTCTTATTTTTTTTTTTTGTTTAGCAAACAAAACTGAAATGACAAAAAGGCCAACGAGAACTTCTCCATGTCTCCTCTGGGTACGTAGGGAAAACATTATTAAGGCAAACAGCGGCATAATGGGCTGAGGGGGAAGGGAGGGAGGGAGGAGGACTAATAGTGGTAGTTGTCTGTGTGTGGTCTGAAGGGACTTGCAAAATTAAATGAGTAAAGGAATAGGGCTGGGTCATTGTGATAAATAAGTAAATAGCCAGAGACAGGCCGAGACCTCCAATCGATTTATGCAACAACAACAACAAGAGAAAAAAAAGGCTACTTAAATGCTTAATGGGCGTCTCATTAAACAGCACATTAAGAATGACAAAAAAAAATTGTTAAAGGAAATGGCAATTTCTTGCTAATTTTATCAAGAAATTTGCTAACAAATTAGTCAAGTTGTTTGTCATATTCAGCAAATTAATTTACTTATTAATGTCGCACACTGGGCAGACTGCATCACATTTTGTGACAAAATTGTTCAATAGAGTTAGATATGAAAAAAAAACTATTTATGTTTTTAATTAAATATAAATTAAAGTTTGAGTCTCTTCACTAAACATAAAAAAAGCCAAGGTAGTTTTAGAATTAAGAAATTTGCCCTAGAAAAGAGGTTAATAACGATTGTCCTACAGTTTAGAAAAAACATATCTTAAAACGGAACTGACACGTCTTAAATTAAACAACTTCTTTAAAATTCACGGAATTTTTTCTTACATATCAGAAAATTCTTTCGAAAATTTAGAAATAGATTTCCTTTAAGGCAGAAAATATTTTTGTAATCAAAGAAAAACAAACTTTCTACATTTTAGAAAGGAAAACATATTTTCTAATAGATTCCTTCAACGTCGCCGTAGAATGTGCAGAAGAAAATAACCTTGCAAGCATTGAGATATTGTTTTTGCGACGTTTCAGTGAAAAAGGCGTACTTAAAAAACTTTATTAATATAAATATTACTAATTAAAAATGCTTGTTGTCAAAAAACTGATGAATCATAAAATCTATGGTCCTTTTTTATATATAAAAAACTTTTTCTACATAAGAAACTTTTTTAAAAAAATTGGTTCAGACTAGTTGAATGTTTCCTGTATTAGAAAGAAAATGAAGTGAGGGAGTATACAAAGAACAATTCCAAAACGAGTAGAAATCAATTCTTACTTGAAATGTTCTTCACATACTTGTACATAATATGGAACATTTTCTCTCTGTTGGTTCTTCAAAGTCTTCTTTCTGAAATTCCTATAAAACTTTCTTATATTCATTTTTATTAACTTCACCAAGGGCCAATTTCTCATGTTCTACATAGCTGCTATGGGTTAGATAAACTCAGATTTTGCTCTGTTATTTGTAGGTTTATGTGACAGATAGCTCTATGTAGTAGATTAGAAAACGGCACCTAGTCTGGAAATGGAACTTGGGAGGGGTAGGCTTCTTAGCGCATTCGACTATCAAGCACTCGCGTGGGTCTCAGTAAAGAACGCAGTCTAAAGTTAAGCTCTCAGCAAGCCGAACAACACTTTTTCCTTTTACAGGGAGTTCGGACTTAAGAATAAAAAGCGGTGCATTTTTTTTAATTTTAAAATTTTTTGCGTATTTTTATCCATTTTTATGTATATTGAAATTGTTTAAATAATTGTAACGCATGGAAGGAAGCATTACCGACCACAAAAAGTATATATATTCTTGATCAGCATGACGAGCTGAGTTGATTTAGCTTTGTCCGTCTGTCCGTCCGTCCGTCTGTTTCTATGCCATCTCCTCCGTAAGTTCTAAAGCTATCGCTACCAAACTTTGCACAAAGTCTTCTGGTACAAATACGCTGCACATTTGTCGAAATAGCTGCCATAGGAACGATCGGTCGAAAAATAATTAATAGTGAGAAAAACATTTTGTTTTTAATCCATTCTTTTCTAAACTCTATATTTATTGGTTTTCTCTGCTTCTCCACGATTCTTTTAAGTTTGGTCGAAGTCGGACATCCATATAGTATAGCTGCCATAGAAAAGTAAGGTTAGAAAAATAGTCTTAAAAATCTTTTTGGTTTTCAATGTAAACCTCTTTAAAGTTGGCATATATTTATTTTAAAAGCTTTTACACAATTCTTCAAAGTTTTGTCAAAAAAGGATGACCATAGGTTACAGCTGATATAGGAATGATCGTTGAAAAATCTAGTTTTAGTGAGAAAAACTTTTTGGTTTTCAAAGCAAACGCTTCCAAACTTTGTATTTCTTAGATTGCTATGCTTTCCCATGAATTCAATAAGTTTGGTAGAAGTCCGACATCTATATAGTAGGCTGTCATGCAAAAGTAGAGTCAGAAAAGTAGTCCTAGGGCCAATTTCTCATCTTCCACATGGAGCCATCTGTCACATAAACTGACAAATAACAGTGTAAAATCTATGTTTAACTGACACATAGCAGTTATGTAGAAGATGAGAAATCGGCCCTTAGTAAGAAAATTTGATTGATTTCAGTGGAAATGTTCTTCAAGTGAGTTAGGAAAACGTGCTGCAATAGCATACAAACTTTGGCAGAGTTGAAGTCTGATTTCGTCTTTTTTTTAGATAAATTTTTCAATATTTTTGTGCGAATTTCTAAATTTTTTTATCTACTTGAACAAATGAACTTTGCTGATGATAGACTTAAGACATTTTACATTGTATTAATTTTCTTAATTGAAGGGCAAATTCGTACATATATTTTCACAACTTAAAATCGACTTCAAAAGGCAAAGTTTGACAAGTCTAAAGGTCTTTGAAGATTTTTATTCATCAAACTTCAAGTAAAGGAAAGTTTTCTATGCCGATTCTTAAATGCAACATTCAACTACTTCTGGTTGAACTACGACGAAAACTTAAGAAGTGTGGCCCCACTGTGCCTCATCGAAATTTCATTGGAAAAAATACCAAAATATTTATACCAAATAATATGTATTTTTATATATAAATTTCCGAGGAGCTCATTATCTCAGCCATCAACACCCAATTAACCTTTGCTATAAATATTCGAATAAAAATCCCACAAAAATACAATTTCGCTTGCTTATCAATAGACACACACACACACACTCACAGCGTCTATATGCATTTCCCTTTGCCCAGCTAATTACGCTAAACGTTATGCGCATTTATTTCCCATTGATTTTGCATTTGAAAATATAAATTTTTGTATTAAATATGCAAATCGTTTTTGGACATTTAAAATGTTGTACAACTTAAATATGCAGCTTACGACGAGGCCAAAAATGCACAGGAAAAAAGAAAAAAAAAAACTAGTTTTGTACCATTTTTGCATAAAAGCTGACTGAGTGACTTTTTTAGATTATGTGGTCCATAACAAATGAGAGCAAAGTCAGCCAAGGGATCTCTGACCCTAATGAGCAAGCACAGCCGTTGGTTCGCCCACAAAAAAAAACAAAAACAAAAAATATATATGGAAAATTCAAAATCAAAATCATTTTTGGTCTCACATTTGAATATTGCAGGAACACGCTGGGGCAGCCCTCTCGCTCTGCATTGACCCACTTTGTTTATTTATTGAAATTGCTTTTTAGTTCAATAATAAAGAGAGTGTCATGGATGTTCAAATGCAGGCAGTGTGGTGTGGCCTCTTCCATTATTTTCTTCAATTATGAATTTATTCTCTGGCGTTGAAGCATTTATGGGGTAACTCAATTTGTCAAATTTATTTCCATTTTGGGTTGGGCAGGTCAATGTGAACCAATGCTTAGGTATTTGGCATTGATTGTACCAAGAAGTAGAATTTCACTTTAGTATTGAATTATTAATGCTACATTTTTTATGAGAATGCCATATAACATTCAATTTTGTACTAGTTGAGTTGCTTTGGAAAAATTAGAATAGGGTTCTGTACATCTTCTCTGATTGATTAATTTACCAAATTCTTCAAACTGAAATCTTAATTGTCCATAACACCGGAAATGCGTGTGCTCTAAGAATCTCTGGTGAGAGACACAAAATTTTTCAAGAGACAGGTAATGGCAATCAGTTAGAACAACCTTAGCCAACCAACCAGTAAACAAGCCATCCGACCACTTTAGTTTCATGTGAAAAACATAAATGGTCAGAGCCATAGTTGTAGTCAATACTCAATCATGGTTAGTTGCATGCCACATGCAACAAATGCCAAACAACAAAATATTCTCGGACGGAAGTTTCACCCCCTTGCACCGACCCAGGCACGCCGCACGCACCGGCTTTGTCACCAAAAAGTTTCATTCACGAAAATTACATAATTACCAACAATAAATTGTAATTACGGGCCCGAAGTTACATTTTTGCCCAGATAAATGCTTTCTCGTGTTTTTTTGTTGTGGGTCTCGTTTTCAGTCTCGACATTGACTTTGCATTGCCCGTTGGCATAAATTAGACTAAGCAATTACAAAACAAAAAACAACAACAAAAAATAAAGTAAACAAACGCACAAAATGTTGTTGTTGTTGTTGTTGCTGTTGGATGAGGTGACAATGGTGGGGAGGTGGGGGAAAATGTTTTTTAGTTCACTAAGTAGACGCATAAATTTTCCTTCCAAGGCCTTAGGTTTAGGTAAATTACGCTGATTTGTGTGATTGTGTGAGTTGGTAGTTGGGGCAGGTCGGATGAGATATGAGAAGAGTGGTAGATACGAGCGGCAGGAAGTTCTATATTTGGCATTGAGACAAAAGATTATAGGAAGAATTATTAAAATAGACGAAAACTGGTTTTTTTTTTAGTTCACTGTAAGTCTCAAAAAATGCAATCAAATGATAAGAAAATGTTCTGAACTTTACGATGCTGATATCTAATTTGATGACACACTGCAATTTCAACACGTTTGTGAAAGTTCCAAATATTTCAATTATGGTTTTTTCGCTGGAAACATGATTTTATTGAAATATTAAAATTTTCGAACACAAGTCTAGCAGCTTTCAACCGTTTTAATAAAGCAAAAATACTGACTGAAAACGCTAAAGCCTTGATTTGGTACAGTGTCGTATTTTCCGAAGTAAATTGTGTTTCCTCAAAATGGAACCAATATTCTATATTTCTCCCAGACTGCGAATTGAGCATGTGATGTCGCTGCTTGCCATATTGGGGCTAAAGTTCAGATCTAGAATCTCTCCTCTAGCAATAATGGTGGTACGGATTTGATCCAATGTGAAGGTGTCCTTGAAATAGTTCTTTTCTCCAAGGTCAAAAAGTAACTCTTTGTTTTGTTTTGCGCTCTCTGAGATTACACAACTCATGCCTCTCTGTTGGCTGCTTCCATTTTACAAAGAGTTTGCATCGACCAGGATCCCTACACTCAGAGAAAAAATAGAGAATTTCATACTTGAATCAAGAATTTTCGAAATCAATAGTTCGATAAGAGTGAAAATTCTCTATCCAAGAGCAAAGTTCTTGATCCAAGTATGAATTTTTGATCCCGGTCTTCTTGATCCAAGAGCTTAAATACTTGATCCAAGTCCGAATCAGTCCCAAAAGAAATCCCTCAAATTCAGGATAACTCATTCTTGAATCAAGGGCATACAGCATTGTCAAAAACCGACAATGTTCTTCCTATTATCAAGAGCTCCTCAGATTCTAGAGTAAGATTGATTCCTTTTAAATCAAGAGCTTTACAGATTCCAACCATACAACAATTCAAAATCAGTTGATTTTTTCCATTTTGTTTAAATTTATTTCATGGAAAATTAATTGTTAAACCATGTTGCACCCTTTAGCCGGCTTGAGGAATACACACCTCAAAGCAGCATCAGTACTTGTCTGTCAACTATCAGTCGAACAGAGGTCTCTCCATGCCAGCAATGCCATTACTGGTTGGGAATTCCAAAGCAACATAAGTGCAAAAACCCATTACGCTCTCCGCTAGATAGCTGCCCCACACCCCTCTCCCATAAAATACAAAATGTGCTTGCACTCGTCTCTCAGTTTCTGTACCTCACTCCTTTCGCTTAAAAGCACCAAGCTGAGAACGAATTTAGCTCGATTTCAAGAGCGAAATTTTTGAAAATTGAAGAACGAATAAATTTTTTTTCAAGAGCGTGTGTGCTTAAGTTATTCGTTCTACATTTTTCTGGGTGTAGTTAGATTGTTCATTTATGGAAGGATAAGAATGAGTATTTTCATTTTATTTCTTTATAAACGATATTTTCTGTACCGGGCTTACATTTAATTACAATTATAGTTAAGAAAACGGTTTTACAGTTAAAATATGATGAAACGCTTTGATATATAAGGAGCCGTATAAGCTAACTATCGAAACTAAGTCACTAGTAACTTCAAAGTATAAAAACTTTTGAAAATACGCTATTCACTCGGTATCAAAGTAAGTGATGTCAGCGGCAGCGTACTTTCTTTTGCTTATAAGCTACAACTAACTATCATTCATCCAGTATTTTCCTATTCGTTGGCGGATCGATAATAAAAACTCGATTTATAAATATGTCCAGTAGGTACCACCTAGCGATGCACCCGTGAAATGAATTTGTAGGTGACACGGTGTGTCACGACATGAACATGAGTAAGCACGGAGTTTCGTGCGTGAATTTCTGCGCTCTGTGCTCGTCGCGAATATAAGATATCTGCAGTATTAAAATGTATTGGTTGTTTCATAATTATCATCTCAAGAAAGTGTGCATTGTGTTTTATATTTTCCATTTCAATCCAATGAAATTAAAATTGATTTTTCTAAAAATTGATAACATTGCGTGTTAGAGTTCATTCAAAGTGTTTTTTTTCATAATTCATTCACGGTGGCCTACCTGGGTAGTTGTGACTCCGGTTCATTTATTAAAATCCAAAGAAAAACGGAATTACACAATCAAATTAAAGCAAAATCACAACTAAATCGATGACCGAACAAGATCAGAAGAATATAGCCTTAAGCCCACAGACTGTTGATTGTCGAATATATATGCGGCTATATATGGTTATTTAGTATGTTGTTAAATCGGTTTTTATTGAGATGCATTTCCATGATGCGTGAGTGTTCAGGACGCCTCCTCGTATCGTGCATGATTCGTGAGTAACGGAAAATGCTTCAAAATGACGTGAGCGCGTCGTGCGTAGGAAGAAATTTTACTTCGTGAAAATTTCTTACTTCTGGCCATAACAAACAAACTAAATATACTCTGTGTACTTTGGGCACAGAGTATATAAATCTATACCATAAAAATTATTAAAAAATATAAAATAACCGAATTATATTGTAAGCTTAGAATGAATGATCCAAAGGGGTCAGGGTAAATAATTAAAGTAGGATGCATAAAGCCACTTCCAAAAAGAGAACTGTAGGAAATTAGAGAAACAAATGAGCTGCTAAGCTAATTGATTGAAATTTTTTCTCCTTTTCGCAAATTGAAAGCAGTAGAAAATCCATTATCAAATAAACTTCTTTAAAAAAAAAAACAGAAACAGAAACACAGAAAGCCATCTAAATCACATTATACTCGCTGTCCGCTTCGCACGGTCCAAAACAGCAAAAAAAAAAACGCGAACCAACTTGTTTAACCATCCTTCCTATCTGAGCATTTCCGTTGTAAATTGAAATTGAAATTTAATTTGCAAACAAAAAAACACACAGCGCTGTCTCATCAGCAGCATTAGTTTGCACATATTCAAATCAGAGGACACCAAAAAAAAAAAAAATATCATTAAAATAAAAACAGTAAAAGAGGTGTTGGATAAGCTGTGGCAAGACAGGAAATACGTATACGTGGGGGCTAACTAAGTGAAAAAACCCGAGTGGAAAAAAAACTGGAAATCATTGTGATGTCCCCTCCAGCTCCTCCTCGCAGTCTGTTTGTTTTTTTTTGCTGTTGTTCTTCTGTTGAAACCTGAAGCATCATTAACATATATTTGAAAACGCAAATTCCTCTCTGCGGTTTCTGGGTTCCTCGGGGCCCTCATGAAAATTTGTAAGTATGTTAGACTTGTCACTTGCACACTTCATGACCATATTTGTCACATTTGCGCCATGTTCACCACTCCGCAGTGCTTGCCGTGGGGCCAATGCCAGCCCCATGTCCGGCATCCTAGATGGTTACACCACACCACACCACACACTCCTTCGGCTTCCTTCTATATTTGTCGTTTTGGGCCAAATCAGATGCGCAACTAACGAGCAACAACCACGACAACGACGACATGGAAATTTTCATTCGCTCTGCGTTTTGTTATAACTACCACTGAGTGGACCCGAAGGGGTAGCAAGGGGTAGATTGAACTATGGACATGGCTTTAAAGAATCGCTTTGGCTCAGGATATTAGGATATTTCGGTGTGTCGTCAAAGTCGGTTCCATAAACTACCCCTCAAAACCAGTTAGCTTTGTCTTTTTTTGGATAACTTTAAGAGTTGTTGTTAAAATCCCGTTACAGGTCCTCACCCAGTCGAGCCTTCACGGTTCTCTTCCCTCCATTTCTCCACCAGCTTTTATTGTTTTTACCCATAGCTGCTGCTGCTTCTGCGGTTGCCACAGCCGCCTTCTGGCCATATTTGTATGAATAAATGCGTATTTAAGCACACACTTACAACACTTGCCATGTAGGGAGATGGAGCCAACAGGAATACCTACGGGCGACACAGCGCCACAATTTTCTAAGTTCCAAGGCGTAGCCACTGCATTTTGCATTTTTCTTCTGCTTGCTCTGGCTCTTTTCCACATCGCTTTTCCGGTCGCGTTCCCATGTAGGTAAGGGGAAGTGGGAAATATAATTTAGTACAATATTTTTTTGTTTTAATTATGTTTATACAATTTGTTAAACACTCTTTTTATGTAGCCGATTCGAATGACTAATTGCAATTTGAGTAATTGAATATTTAACAATTATCTGGGAATTGTTAATGGGGCAGAAAACGAGTGTTGGAAAATCAGAACTGCAAATTTTATTGTTTGTATGGAAAATCAAATTAAAGGTGAGCTAAGTGAATATCAGAAAAATTTTTAATTTAATTTTTATAGTATTTAGTCGATTTGGGATAAATGAAAAAACTTGTATCCATCAGAGTCCAAGAAAGTTGGATAAGGCTGGGGCCCTTACCCTATAATATCTCAAATTAAGTTGTAGCTCTATAGGTAGGACTTGTTACGACTTATAACAAACTAGTTTGGAGCAACAATTTAATTTGAGATATTATATTAAACTGTATAGATTTGGTAGGAGAGTATAATACACTCTATTTTGGAATAAATTACCAAGAACCTTTCAAATAATGAGAGAATTGCTATCTTTCTGACTGGAAGTTAAAAGAGTATAGAAATAGAAACACTTAGGGCTGAAATCAAATCTCCTATATACCTAGAGCTATCTGTCATATAAACTTCCAAATAGGAGATTAAAGGTCGTTTTCACATTTTCGACATAGCACACTTGTTTGTTAATTTATGGGACACTTAGGAGTTATCTAAAAGGTGAGATCTCGGTTCTGAGTTGTTATTGGTGGGGTCAATTTTCATCCAGAGAAAATTGTGAGCTTATCTATGTAGAAAATGTTACAACGGCCCTCAGTCTATCTATATGAATTATGAGAAATCAGCCAAAAATTCAAGTTTATCTGTCAGATAGCAACTATTAAATATAGAGTAAAGATAATATCGGCACGGACGAAGTTTGCATACCCTTGCAGCACGTTGTTATATCCTTGCACAGAGTATATATTAAAATTGATCAGAACGCATAGAAGGAAGCCAGCTGAGTTGATTTAGCCTTGTCCGTCCGTCTGTCCGTCTCTTTCTATGCTATCTTCTCCACTAATTTTAAAACTGTCCACTAATTTTAAAACATACCAAACATTGCACAAAGTCTTCTGGCACAAATACGCTGCACATTTGTTAGAACCGGCCGGATCGGATGACTTTAGCATATAGCTGTCATAGGAACGATCGGTCGAAAAATGAGTTCTAGTGAGAAAAACTTTTTTGTTTTTAATGCAAACGTCTCCAAACTCTGAATTTACTAGTTCTACATGATTCTCCAGAATTCGGACATCCATAGAAAAGAAAGGTTAGATAAATTGACTTATTAAGAAAAACCTTTTTGTATTTAATGTATTCCTCTTTAAAATTGGCATATATTTATTTTATAAGCTTCCACACAATTCTTCAAAGCTTTGTAAAAATCGGATGACTATAGGTTATAGCTACCAAAGGAATGATCGGTCGAGAAACTAGTTTTAGTGAGAAGAACTTTTTTGTTTTCAAAGAAAACACCTTCAAACTTTGTTTTTCTTAATTCGCTATGCTTTCCCATTATTCCACCAAGTTTGGTCGAAATCGGACATTTATATAGCATAGCTGATAATAGATAAGTAGAGGCAGAAAAGTAGTCTTAGTGAACAAAACTTGTTTTTTTCAGCGGAAATGTCCTTCAAATTAGTTAGAAACACGCCGAGCCGAAAATTAACTCTCTTCTATTTTTCTAGCTAGTTTGAGGGACTTTTTGTACTCTGTACCGTAGGTACATAGAGTATTATAAGTTTGTGCAAAAGTATGTAACATCAAGAAGGAAGCATCTCCGACCCTATAAAGTATATATATTCTTGATCAGCATCAACAGCCGAGTCGATATAGCCATGTCCGTCCGTCCGTCCGTCTGTCTGTCCGTATGAACGCACAGATCTCAGAGATGGTAAGAGATATAGGTTTGACATGTATGAAACTAAAAAATTTGAAACTATGTAGCCTCATCGGCATCATTAAAACTTAAAATATCAGATTTTTGATATTCTGTTTATTTCTATATATTCTATTATTTTCTATATAAAATTTATTGCATTTTGTGAGCTATGAGCCTCAAAGAATTTGGAACTTTTAAAATCTTAAGGGGAAAAGTACACCCTAATGTACGTATATTTGTTAGAACTAATGTTTCTTGCAATTAATTAGGCCTGGAAATCATTCTTTTTATATGAAATATATCTTTATCGATACTGAAAAAGTATAATTTCGATAGTGTAAATATTATTATATTATTTGGTTAAAAAAACCGATGAAATGTTTGTTTTTGTGTCTATTCGATCTGTGACAGTTTGCCATCAAAGCTAATGTTTTGGCTCGAAGCTTGGTTCTTGGACTTTAATATTGTTGAGACTTTTTTGGTAAAAACTTGAATATAATTAAGATAAGAAGAATGCGTTTAGCTTAGGAACGTATTATGTAGATTTTAGAAGATTAGAGATTTCATTCATAATGCGCCCAAAAGGTTGGAGTTTGAAAGTTGGACTTCCGAATAGAAGTTGCCTTCAGATGATATGATATCAGTGGATTAAATATGCCACATTTTATGCACAATGCGTTTAATCTTTTTAAAGTCTTAGTACTAATGCCAATTTTGGATATAAAATATCCATTGAAATAATACCGAATCAGCAAATTATAAATATTCTGTACCGAAGGTACATAGAGTATTATAAGTTTGTGCAAAAGTATGTACCATCCAGAAGGAAACATCTCCGACCCCATAAAGTATATATATTCTTGATCAGCATCAACAGCCGAGTCGATATAGCCATGTCCGTCTGTCCGTCCGTCCGTCTGTCTGTCCGTATGAACGCACAGATCTCAGACATGGTAAGAGATAGAGGTTTGACATGTATGGGACATTTGCTTCTTATGTCTGCAGGCAGATCAAGTTTATTTTCAATTTTGGCCACGCCCCCTCCCGCCCCCGCAATTTAGAAAAAAACGTCATATCTCCCACAGTTTTGAAGACAGATGGCTTCTTCCTTCTGGACATATTTAGTTATTAGGATAACTTATCGATCCGCCAAAGGAATGAAGAAGATCGGATGGACGGTTTTCGAGTTATGATCAAAAGACAAAATCAAAAGAATTTTCTTGGTACAGAGTATGTTATAGTCGGGCTTGACCGACTTTTTTTCTTGTTTTTATCCCAACGCTACAGATACCTTAGTACTATAAATTAGGTATTATCCCAACGCTACAGATACCTTAGTACTATAAATTAGTGAGTTGGTCACAAAAACTTAAGGAACAAAAGAGAAGATATAATAAAAATTTAAGAACTGACTAAATTCCTGTTTCAGGAGGTTAACAATTATGGAGGTACGGATCTGGGTTAGACAAATCTCGAATTCAATTAATTTTCATAAATTTACCAAAGGACATATATTTTATTTATGGCAACTCCTTTGTTAAACTGAATTATGATTTTAAATTAAGTATTATTATTTTAAAAAATTGACGCACAATTACAGATCGTGTACAATTGAAAAGCCATATCCACATGTGCCTATGTTGATATTAAAACGAAAGCACATGTTGTGGTTAAATATTAATGGAAATTGTTACTTTTGATAATTTTGAAGATTTGAAGCACCTTAATTCTTTGTAACATCAATTGTTGCTCAATTCAGTAAAGAAACTTTTGGTTTATTTTACAAATTCAGCATCTTTCAATACAAAGAGTTCGAAAAATAAAAATAAAATAGATAAAAATATATGCCAAAAAAATATTCCAAGTCCTTTTCAAACAAAACAAAATATCGATAATTCGATACATCGATCCAATTTGGTTTATCAACCAGCCTCTTCGCATTTTAATTATACATCAAACCCAACTGCCACCTATTTCTTTCATACAAATCTCTGCCCTTATTCAATCCAATTCAACCATTAAAAACATTATCATAAATAAATTAAAAATGTTGAGTGCCACAGCACAAAAAAAAACAAACAAAAACAAAATAAAAGAAAACAAAAACCAACTATTTTCACCATGTTAAACATTTAAAAAATATTTCAATGCATATTTTAAGCGTATCATAAATCGCTGGCATGATTAACAATTTACTGGTTCGTGCTGATGTTGCCGCCGTTGCTGCTGCTGCTGCATGTTTAAATAATTTATAAATATTTTTTCCCATTTTTTTTTCTCGTTGCAGACAATATGCTTGACAACAAAGTTCCGGCCATTGGAGCATTGCAAATGAATTGAACAAAAACACAAAATAAAACAAAACACAAATAAGAAGAGACAGAACACGGCGCACAGTTTGAATTGTTAATGAGCAACAAAAATTGTTAAATGTCGGCGGCGATTATTCAACAAACAGTGCTGAAAAGTCAATTAAAAGGTAATCAAATCGAAACTGATTGCATTACACAGCGCCCAAAACGACCTGCGAAATGCGGTGACAATGAGCTTAATGCGCATTGATGTGGCCAGTTTTTCTATAGCATATAGCATATAGCATGAACAGCTGAAACGGGGACATGTCGCTGGAATGGCATTTGTAGATCATTCTTCAATTGACTCACCCTATCGCTCCAGAAGCTGTTCCAATTTAGTCACGTTCTCGATGCAGTTCATCAGAAACGCACGCGTTTCAACCAATTGACTTCCGCATTGAGATCTTGGTTGGGGAGGCCAATGGCCTCCACTTGCGTGACAATTATTAAACTTTCACATGCCTCGGTGTCTCCAGCGGTTGTCGACGCTCTAGTTGGGATGTCATACCATAACTTAATTAAGCTTGGAGTTTTCCTCAGTCATTTATTTAATTACCGCCTTCAATTAAGCGCTTCTCGAATGAAAACTTTGGAAAATGCAACTGCATAAATCAATTGATTTGAGTTGAGAACCGCACTACTCCCCCCCCCCCCCCCTCGCTCGGTCATTGAAAACACTTGTACATCTGTTCGTTTGTCAATTATTGTTTGGCATGTCGGCGGCGACTTGAGGTCTTCTGACGACTACGTTTTCCCCGGCACAGTTGACCGACTTTGTTGCTGCTTTTGTTTGATTTTCATTAAGTCGAACCCTCGGCTTTCCAGTTGCAATTGCAATTACTTGCGTCATTTAACAGCCGAGTTTCTGCTTACTTTCCTGAACCTTTCGGGTGATTTATATTACTTTGCAAGTTTTTAAAGTCGCCAAAGATTTTCAATTGAGTTGGCAATTAGTGTGCTGGCAGTTTCCCTTGCTCCTGTTGTTGTTGTTGCTGCTTGTTGTTTTGACCCCGTAGAAGTAGAAACGGCACGTAGCCAAAGTCGAAGTCACGAATAAGTTGCTGTTGCAGTTGTAGTAGTACTACCAGTTGCGGTGTATAAGTTACCAAAGAATACAAAGAACACGAATTGAGCGTCAATCTAAAGAAATTTTGGTATTTTATTTCAAAAGAATTTTAAAGAAGAAGTTAACGAAAAGAAGTTGCAAAAAGTTGTGCTGCTCTGCTATGTGACTACAGCTCTTAGGAAATGTTTTCTTCAAGTTAAAGGTGGAAGCAAACTCGCCATCGGATCGGATCGCATGTGGGTTAAGCGAAGGCAATCAAAACACAAAGCAAGGGTTAATAGTCGAAAGGAAGGAAACTTCTAACGCAAAAAATCGTACATCTATGGAACCTTTTTAATCACTTTAAAAAATTCACAAAATAACATTCCAAATGATAGTCATAAGACTAAGGTTAGCTTATAGTCATACTAGCATATTTTTGTTTGCCAGTTATCTGGCAGTCTGTTCAGACTGAGTAAAACTGTAGTCAACCGATTGCTTGTCAAAGTAACCTTCAGGGAGTGTCATAAAGAGACAGAGAGTCTCTCTTCTCATCTAATCTGGTATAGAGTACATCGGAATGTTGACAGATTTCTTCGTCACCTGTCAACTGGCACTGATTGTGACAGTTGTACACTTGAAAGCAACAAGAAAACCCTTATTGCGAGTACGGAATTTCCAATTATGAAAAGCTTCCTGAGATTATTTTGTATACTAAACATTTGTATTAGTTTTATCCGTACGGTTTACTTAATCAGGAGACGAATGTTGATTTAATTTTAACAAATTTTTTAACACTAAGCTTAGAAAAAAATAAAGAATTTCATACTTGAAATGTTCGAGGTCAAAAGTTCGATAAGAATGAAAATTCTTGATCCAAGAGCGAAATTTTTAATCCAAGTAAGAATTTTTGATCCCGTTTTTCTTGATCCAAGAGTTTTAATACTTGATCCAAGCACGAATAATTCTTAAATCAAGCAAAATAGTTCTTGAATCAAGTGCTAAACATACTCAAATTCAAGGTTGCTAGATAATTTCATACTTGGATCAAGAATGTTCCAGATTAAAAGTTCTATAAGAATAAAAATTCTTGATCCAATAGCGAAATTCTTAATCCAAGTATACCGTTGATATCGTTTTTGTTGATCCAAGACTTAAAATACTTGATCCAAGTACGAATCATTCTCTAATCAAGCAAAATAGTTTTTGAATCAAGTGCATACACACTCAAATTCAAGGTTGTTCATTCTTGAATCAAGAGCACACATCATTGTCATAAACCGATAATGTTCTTCGTATTACCAAGAGCTCTTCAAACTCAAGAGTAATATCGTTTACTCTTAAATCAAGAACGTCACATATTCCAATCATACATTAATTTCAGATCAGTTGCTTTTTCCATTTTGTTTGAATTTATTTCATGGAAAACTAGTTGTTAAACCATGTGGCAAGTTTTAGCCGGCTCGAGGAATATATAGCACCTCAAAGCAGCATCAGTCTTTGCCTGTCAACTGGCAGTCGCACAGCCCTCGCTGCATGCCAGCAATGCCATAACTGGTTGAGAATTCCAAAGCAACATGAGTGCAAAAATCGATTGCCCTGTCCGCTCGAAAGCTGCTCCACACACCGAGGGGTGTGTCTCCCAAACTGAGAAAGTGAGTTCAACGCTGTGTTCTCTCAAATGTGCTTGCTCTCCTCTCTGTTTCTTTACCTCAGTCCCCTTGCCAGAATAACTTAGCAGAACGAACTTAGCTCGAATTCAAGAGCGAAATTCTTGAAAATTCAAATAAATCAAATCAAATAAATTCAAATAAATAAATATATTTTTGAAGAGCGTTCGTTCTTAAGTTCTTCGTTCTCCTTTTTTCTGGGTGTGCGAATCACTACGACTCTAAAGATCTAAAAAGCTCTAAAGATCTAAAGCCGAAATACAAATCGGTTATTTGTTTTTATTTTGGTCCGGCTACGATTCGGCCACAATATATCATGGAACTGCTTTTAGTTCTTTCGAAATCTCACATTGTTCTGGGTGTTTGTGAGGCTTTTCTTCTCACATTTAGGTATATCGCTAATAAAACTCAATCGTTTAACATTAAGAACTAAGTTGATGCAAGTTTTGAACCATATTTTACTTCACACAAACAAATTTAAACACAGAATCGCTAGAAACAACACAGATCTGTTACTATTTCGATGCGTTTTCTGGATTTGTTAAAAGCCTCCGATATGCTCTTAATAGTGAATTTCTAAAACCAGGGATACCCTTCCGCTAGTGGCTAAGCTGAAAGAATAACAATTTTGCATGTGGCTAGCTACTTTATTGCTGGTAATGAATGATTTAGTTTTGAAAAACCACGTAGACTTATTTCTATCTAATTTTCCCTAAATTTTTTCTTCCCTTTCAACTGCTAATATTAAACCTTGGCGACACAAATTCTTTTTTACTTTCTTTGGTAAAAACTTTAGCCATTATTTCTGCCTTATCGACAAAATTCAGCAAACAGATCGGATTTGTATTTAAATTTAACCCTTTAATAGTCAGAGGCAACAAAAACAGAAAAGGTAAAATGCGCCAAATGAAAGCGAGCCAAACTAAAAACGCGTAAGGGATTTGGCCCGACAAGGCGAGATGGCGGGTCTTAAAGGCCTTGCGACACTTTGCTGACAGGCATTAGAAATGGAGTCGCCCTTCGCCGGGCAATTTTGTTGCTGACGGTGAAAACTGCAACAAGCAGTTTGGGACAATACCTGGGACTAAGTAGCTGACCGCCATCGCCATGCCGTAGCAGGCAGGCGGCGGCGGCGGCGACCATAAATCTTTTGGAAAATCGCGACCGGGCGCAAAGTGCACCACAAAATGGTGAAAATTGCACGCCAAAGGAAGTAGCAAAAAGCGTCAGTCGGCGGCGGGGAGTGAGGGAGAGCGAAAGACAAGCATCTAACCGGGGCCAGCTTACATTGTTGTAGTCGGCAACGCTTTGGGTAGTTACGGACACACGGACACATGGCTCGAGTTTTGGGGGGTGGGGGGTAGAAGCGAAGGGTTGGCTTGGGTTCGGCACGGTTGGTTTGGGTTGGCGTTGGCATTGCGTAAATTTAGTGCGCTTGAAATTTAGTTGCACAGTTGCGGTGATTTAGTTCTGCTACTTGTGCCATGGAGTGGGAACAGTGGGTTGCGAAGTCACAAAAAATGGAGGTCAAAGAAGTAAACAATAAAGTTGACTACTGAACAAAAGAAACAACATTTTTGGGCAAAATGAAAAATATGTTTTCGAATGAATCAATTTTGTTTTTCCTCGAGGCAGTTCAAGAATCTTTCTAGTTTTTGCATTTCTTTTAAGAAAAGAGCTGCTGCTAGATGGTCGGAAGGTCAATCAATGTCTGATCAATGTTGCGAGTGACACTAATCAACCCAGTTTAGTATTTCCAATAGAGTTCTGATGACCCCAGCAAATGGTGCTACAACAGTGAACAAAACAGTGTCTAAAACAGAAGAATGTGACAATTTTGACATCAATCCATATTTTGTATGTTGTAATACACTCAGAAAAAAAGGCTACTAGACCAAACGGAATAAAGTTTAAACAGTTTTGTAGTTAAAATTTCCATTATGAATCGTTCTTGGGTTTACTTAAATTGAGTACGAAACATTTTATATCGAAATATAAATGGTAATATTACTGAAAGAACTTTTATTCTTATTACTATTATTTTTATATTACTGAAGTGAGAACAAACAAGAACATTTCTTACTCCAAGTAAGAAGAAAAATTTAAGAAAAGCGTGTTCATAGTTCAAGTACAAAATATGTTAGATTGAGTACAAAATAGACTAAAATCCTAGCTCTGCAATGCGAATTATTTCTAAGAGAGTCTGTTCTTAAAATTCCCAACTGGTTCTAACACTTTTGTTATGGAGTGATGGTAAATTTCTGAACCACAGTAGCATTAGCTTGCTGTTTGGTTAAGGCCCTTGGATATTTCTTTGCTTCAATACAAAGACCTGGCTTATATAAGTTTGCCCTGTTCTTATGGTTAATCGATTTAAAACTTAACATATTTTGTAGTATTTTTTCTTAAATACTGTATCATTTTGAGGAGCATAACTTTTGAGATTTGCCCGGGTCCGTCTTAAATCTTTATGTATTTAAGATATCGATCCTCTGTGAATTGCTTAGTGTCAAAATCATTTGCTTCTATCTGCCACCCTTTAGCTTATTCGGAAAAAAGTTCAAGCTTTGCAAAGTCATGTTTTGCTTCAAAATATGTACCAAAATATTCTCAACGTTGAGAAAATGTATAAATAATAATATAATAATCAAACATAAGTCAATCTGAATCTAAAGTACCGTCTATATAAGAAGGTTCTTTATCTTTCACAAAAAGTACATTCAATTCGATAAAAAGTTTATGCATTTTCTAGAAAGTAAATTCGAGCATTTCAAAAATTAAATAACTTTTATTTATTTATCTTAAAATTTAATTCCTGCAATCCTATATATATTTGTATTCGTTGATAATGGGTTTTGGCGACCTGGTTTGATTTTAATTCAAAGTGGATGTTGGCTGGATCGAGGTCAGATTGATTATATTATATTATAATCAACAGGAAATCAACAAAGATTTTTATACAATGGACAGTTAGAGGTTATCTTATTATTTATAATATTTATATTTTATTAAAAAATTCTGCAATTTTATAAGTTAAAGAAAACGATAAAGCAAAGCATACTTTGTCTGTGCCGATGTATTGAGACCCTTGCAAGTGCTCGCTTTAATATTTTCAATAGTATTTTCAAGTAAAACAATAATTTTTTTTTATACAACGACCCATTTTCCGACGGATCGTTCATATGAGATCTATATGATATAGTCATCCGATTTAGACAAACATTTGTAGAATTGGATGAAGGCATGTAAAACAAGCATATACAACATTTTTGGATGCTACTAAAAAGTTTTTCTAACTAAGACTGTTTTTCAGACCTATCTTTTGTATGGCAGCTATACCATATAGTTGTCCGATTTTAATAAAAATTGGTAGAATTATAAAAAAAGCATAGAAAACATATAAATACAAAGTTTGGAGACGTTTCCATTGAAAAGAAAAAGTTGTTCTTACTAAAACTAGTTTTCCGGCCGATTGTTCCTATGGGAGCTATGAGATATAGTCATTCGATCCGGTCGGTTCCGACATATTAGTAGTGTGCAGCAAAAAGAAGAATCTGTGCCAAATTTTAGCTCGAAAGCTTCAAAACTGAGGGACTAGTACGCGTAAAAAACAGACAGATAGACGGACGGACAAAGCTCAATCGACTCAGCTCGTCACCCTGATCAAGAATATATATGGTTTATGGGGTCGGAAATGAATATTTCTATAAAAAGGGTTTTTAAACTCACAACTGAAAATAAAATAATATTGTGTATATTTAAATATTTCCAGTGTTTTTATACTTTCATAAACTACCCTTCAGTTCGGGGCAGACCTGAATCATAGCTGAATCAGCACTGAAATGGAAGGGCTGGTACTGAATTTATGGCATATGACATATATAATATAAAAATATATAATATCATATAATATATGACATTAAGCCATGAATTTACCACAGACATGTCCTACTACGTTATGACCTCTGCTGATTTTAGGCATGATTTCAGGGCTGAACTCATATGTGAGTTTCATGGGAAGTACTGAAACATGCCTGAAATTCCGTTATTCCTACTGCTCAGTTCTGAATCAGCCCTGAAAAATTCAGTACCTTAACGCTTTGTATGGCAACAAAATGTAATAACAAACTTTTGAAGGTACATAGATTACAATACTTTTATTTTCACGCCATTTCATCCCACTGTGCATTTAAAACGTTCCATATTGTTTGCATTTACTCAACATTGTACAAAACTGAGAGAAAAAAGGGAACTTTTTTTTTTGCCTACTGTCCTCCACTGTCTCCCCACCTTAACCACCCTCATCATGATTCTTGGCTCCCCCCCCACCTGCTGAATATAACATGAAGGAAAGCAGGCAGCGCCGCCACAGCCGCTGCCGCTGCCGCAAAAGCAAAGCAGAGCACCGACACATGTGTGCAAAGAGTTTGCTGGCGGAGGAGGCGGACAAATGGATGGATAGTCGAGGTTTCTGCTTTAAACAGCGCCATTGTTTATGCACACTGTGAAACAGGAGAGCGAAACGGGACAGCGGTGCAAAACCAGACTCATTTAAAGAGACCCCGAGACATGAGTTAAGTGCGATGGTAAAATTTATGCGAAGAATGCAGCGGCAATATGTGCAGCAACAGCAGCAGCAGCTACCACAACAACAACAACTCCAACCCAATCCCCGGGCAACCACATGGCTCTCTGTCGGTTTGCAGCACACTATCAAAAAGGACCATCCGAGCGCCAGGACTCTATTTTTCTTCATCTCTTCTTTTTTTTTTGTTAAAAAATAATGTTTAAGGGAAGAAAAAAAAAAAACACAGAGCGCGGCAAAAACAGACTGTGGGTCCAATGTGTGAATAAGTAAGCTTTATAAGAAATATTTTTTGTCTTTTTGCTTGGAACTTTGTCTGTCTTGTGTCTTCCCAGCGCTGGCTCCATTGTTCCGCAAAGGACTTCGGCTAGGCATTCAAAAACTTAATAAGATTTTAATTGAAGCGCAAGAATTTAATTAATTTAATTATAAATACATAAGCAGTGTGAGAGACGGATGAGTTATGTGCATGAAAGGGGGATTGAAGTTTTCACTTGAGGCTTGGATTGTGTTTGGGAATTTGATAGATTGGAGAATGGGTTAATCATGTGAGATATATATGTATATATGCAAGTTATGCGAAAGTCTATGTTAACTGCTGAGAAATTGAAAGGGTTAAATTGAAATATTATTGATTATAATTCTCTTGCAGGCTTTTAATAATGATATTCTGTAGAAGTTTTGGTCCAAAGGCTCTAACATTGGGTCTTAAATGTCTCAAATTTAGTATAAAAGCAAACGTTCCTCAGCTTATTTGCTGAATTTTTTTATTTTTTACTTTTTCTGTGACATCAACTGAAATAAAAATTGATTTCAGTTCAACAACATCCTCGGAAGGGCCGATTTCCAATATACTACATCTGTCACATAAACCTATAAAGGAACAGAGCAAAATCTTAGCTTATCTGACACATAACAGTTATAAAGGAGTTGCGAAATCGACCCTAAGTCTCTTGAAGTAATCAAGCAACATATTCCATAAATAAATAAAATTTCTGCACATTTCCCGGTCTGGCAGTCTGATCCGATTTGCCCAATAAACCCATTTCAGACCAAGTATTGTGTCGCTTGTATTGTGTCTGGAATATAATGTTCTTATATGAAGAGTGCAAGTTTTTAGGTCTATACACCCAGAGAAAACTAACACAAACTGGCAAGCCTGAAATTGTCTTCAATTTAGATGTTGATTATCCTCTATATGACTTTTTAGTACCAAATCCGCTCGAATAAGATACATATTCAAGAATTTTCATGCCTAAGAATATTTCTTTTTGAATTAGAAACGTTCCAAGCTAGCAAATAAGAAGATCTATGATCGATATCAAGAAATTTTTTGAGCTTACCCCTAAAAAGACATAGAAAGATATTCTATATATGAAACAGACCAAATTAAAAACCCAGAGTTTCCGTCTCAAAATCCCTGCTTTATTTTGGTATTTTCTGCTTGTAACCAAGAATATTCCATCATTTACTATTGACATCCAGAATGCTTGATATCAAGCTAAATCGGCTTGATATTTTCTCTGAATGTAGGATATGGGAATTGGCTGTGGAGTACTTTGTTTAAAAAACTATATTTGGATACAGGCTTATTCTTAATTGCAGTTCCACAAAAGTATACTTCTTCAGTGGAATGGATTCTACGAGCGAATATTGTAGTTTCAAGCGACTTGACTTGTGGCTAGTGAAGTGAAAAGTTAATTGAAAAATTGGCCTTTAAGAATATAAACTGTTCAAGAAATATATTAGAATTTAGAAATATTTATTTTTGAAACATTGGTTTGAAATGTTAAATTATTTCAAAGTAAATAGTTTGTTGAGCGTTTTAAGGCCAGCAAAATAGAAAAGGAAAAGGTAAAAGATTAGTGTTTTTAATGCAACATCATAAAAGCTCCGACCAGTTCGATAGGCTTTTGTCAATCGATAACAGTCTGTATCGTTGATATAGGGTTGCCAGACTATCGGTCCGTCATCATTGCGTTCAGAATTGCGTTTATTTCTCTTGTGACTAATGGTTTAAGTGTAGTGGAATTTGGTCCACTGCTGGTGTATCACAATTGGCAAAGTACTGGCTCTAAACTGAGCATTATTTCGACGACCTCCGAGTTTGAACTATCACATACTTCAGCTTCTGGCATTCTGTTGTATATATTTAAGAGTAAAATATATTTAGTTACTTACACTAAGAAATCATGGGTCTAAAGTGAAAAATCCAATTCGAATTTGGTGTTATTTCACAACTATCAATCGATAAGCGGCAGTGAGAATACACTAGTTCATAAAAGGAATTCCAAAGCAATTTTACTTGAAATTCATAACAGGAAAATTGAAACGTTTCGGAAATGAAGTGGAATTACTTTTAAATAGTAAGTAAAACTAAGCAAAAGGCTGATCTACTCTCAGAAAAAATATGAATTAAATGCAAGTGGTATCAATAACACAGTTAGTTCGGAAAAACTCATTCTAAGTACAAAATTCTTCTGTCAAGTACAATTTTTCACACCCGAAATACTTGATTTGATATTTTTCGAACTAACTTTAAATCAAATTGAACCTTCTTTTAGGTATTTACAGTCTTAAGTCATACTAGATGAGCCCTTAAAATACGAACATTTATTAAATGAGTATTATAAGACATCAGGGTGTAATAAGTTCTTTATTCTTTCTTGAAACAAAATAAGAGAACAAGTAAGGAATGTTCTTATTTTAAGCCCATGGAAATCTTAAGCTATTCTTAATTTGAAATTAGATTTCTTTATTGAATCTAATTAGGCTGGGCCACCGACCAGGATGTTATTGCTGTTGATCAGAAATCGACCATGCTTGAACCAGTTGGGAATTTCAGGAAATGTTTTTTCTTAAAAATAAATCCCCTTTTCCGTAGCAAACTTGTAGGAGGCTGCATCTAAGAAAATTCGGTTAAAAAACACATTTTTCTTCATTTTATCGTACTTAGTTTAAGTACTTCCAAGAACAAAAAATAATGGAAATTTATGTACAAAACGGCATAAACTCTATTACAATTATTATTATTATTATACACTACAAAACGATCATGATAAATGCTCTTTAAAGTATGCTATGCTTACTAATATTACTAATTCAGGAAAACAATTGTTGACTACAAACTCATTTTAAATACCTTCAATTAGTCCGGCCATCTTAGTGAATGCAAAGTGTGGATTCTGTATGACCAAAGACTTATAGATGTTATAGATGACGCATGTAAAACATAAATAGAGTATTCCTGGTAGCTAACATTGGCTTCTAATTTTTGAATTGATCATCATGCGTCATTCATAAATAACTATATATCTTTGATTTAACGCAGTTAATGTTTTACCAAAGATTTATCGATACTAAAGATGACGCAGGTGAAAGAAGAACCGACTATTCCTGGTAGCTGACATTGACTACCAATTTTCGATGTGTTCCACATGCGTCATCTATAAGATCTTTAAATCTTTGGTATGACGCAAGCAAAACTAACTTTCAGTTACTTATTTAAATTGAGAATTATTCGAGGAAATGAAAATGGCATACTTTTAGGGGTATTTTTTTCATGATATTTTTTTTGTGTATAGAGCTTTGCCGGTCGACCTCCATAAACATATTTTTAGATCGTCTTTAATGAAACAACAAAAAGAAGTAAAAGTTCACAATATAAGAACAAATGATATGCAGATTGATTATCACTGATGGATCATACCGGAACAGACACCCACCTCAAGTGATAAGCTCTCTATTCCGCTGTCGAGAAACTTTACCTTTTAAGCCTTCACTCTTGCACTTAAAAAATGATTTCTGCCTATAACTTTTCCCTTCCTAAGCTCTTGCTCAATGCGGTTCCTCTCTACCTGTGCACTTTTGCTTTTTTTTATGGAAATCAAATTTATGACTCGACTGTAAGCCTCCGTTTGCACTATCGCGCCTTAATTTTAAGGCTCGGCTCCTACTCTTTGTCAAATCCTCTGAAGTTTATGTTCGACATGCTGTTACGACGCCATATGCGCGTCTATCAAAAAGGAAATGCTCCGCCCATGTAACCCGCCTAAAATAGAGCCAGCTACTCGTAGTTTTTTCCGTTTGCCATATAAATTTGTTTAAGACATATAGCAGGGATCAATAGCTTGGATTTATTGTCTGCCGCACATAACTTTGCGTTGGCTTTAAAGTTGCAAACGAAGACGATAACGGCGGTGAGGTGGGGCAGGCAGGCAGGCAGGAGCAGGGGTGAGAGGCCAAACACAAGGTCGATGGGCGAAACTTTTTACCTACTTTTCCTTGTCGCCGTTTTTATGGGCGGAGGGCCAACAAAAAATGGCGACGTCGTCTAGCCCATATACCCCAAGTCCCCGGTCGTCGTCGTCGTCGGCTTGCGGTCGTTTATATGTAAAATATTTGGTTTGCTTTATGACTGCTTTGGGTATTACTCTTTACTTTCTTGCCATGCCAATTCACCGACGACTTCTCCCTGCCAGCCAAAGTTTTTGGCAAAACGAGAGCAAAAAAAAAGGCAGAAAGGAGAACCGTGCTAGGAATTATGCCATAAAAGACATCGTTGTGGTGTTTCCAACTTTGCCAAATTCTTGGTTCATCGCCATCTACGTCGTCGTCGTCGCCTAGTCTCAATATTCAAGGGACACATAAAGCACTTTCGTGTTGTTATTGCCACCACGGCTTCTACGGTGTGAAAGATTACCGCTGAGGGAAAACCGAACCGAGAACAGACCAACAAATGAGCCAGCTCCGAGGGAAAAGCTCTTTGAGTGGTCAGGGCTTGCAACAAAAAGTAAGAGGATTTCGGCTGGGCCCTTCTTTTTTTGGGAATGGTACGGAATTCCGAAGCTACCCTTCTCTGCGGATACCTGATATTGTTGTCAGTCGCCAAACGCTGACCCAAAGGTTCCATAGTTTTGTAGTTTCCGTTGACAATCTCCTCTCTCTTGCTGATATTATCAACCTCATTTCCTGCTGCGGTTCATAAACAAACATTTCCCTATCGTTGGCCAAATCCAGTTCAATTGCGCCAAAATCCAAATCCAATTCAATTGCTTGGCAAACTCAGTCCGTGAAACTTTTGCCGATTACCATTACCGAAAATTGAAGTAACATGTGTGACGACGACAACGAGGACGCGAGCTGCGCACTGCAATTGTTGTGCGGCCCCTTCCCCCAGGCGGCCAGGCCACTTCACCCACTCCGGATCCCAAGTCAGACTCATTGTTTCGCTTTTCTATTTCACAGACGACTGGCTGCTGCCGACTTTCACTGGCACACAGCCTTCAGCCCTGGATAAGTGGGGCGGGTCGGGGCGGTTGGAGCAACCCAATTCGGCAGCGTGCGTGAGCTTCGCTGTTGTTTTGTCTCAAATATTTGGACAACAAGAAAAAAAAGTTGTATCTTTGCAACTCAAAGTCGTAGCTAAAAACTGAAACTGTAAACTGTGCAAATAGTGTGTCCGCTTTCCCGTTTCCCCGCGCGCCGCAAGGAAACTGTGCCAAAAGACGTATGGCACAAAGCAGGATAAATTTGCCAAGTTTATCATAGCAGGATAGATTGTGTGCATAGAGGAGGGGGAGGGGCGGGCGGGGGGGTTCGTTGGCAAAACATGAGCCAAGGCATTGAGCATAAAATATTGTCAGCGATATTTTAACGCGCGCTCAAGCGAAATTGTCATATAAATAACACAGGGGGGGGGGTTGGCAGCGGACAGGATGGGTGGGATGGAGTGGGGTACACATGCTGAGTGGGTTAGCTTTAGAATATTGGCTGACGTTATTTTGAAATATTAAAGAAACGGCAGCTACAAACCGTTCGAAATTTAAGTTAGTTAAACAATTTTTGGCAAATTCTCAAAACGAAATATAAACAGCGAGTCCAACCGCCCACAAAGTGTGAAGGGGAGCGACAGCCATCGGAAAGCGGAAGTCATAGCGTAAAGCAAAACCAAAGCAACCCGTATCCGGACACACACACACACACACAAAAGACGTAACCAGCTAGAGCGAGAGAGCGACCAGACCAGACAGATACAATATAAAAAAAAGAGCTTTTTTTTTGTCGCTTTTTGTGGGCCATGGCCGCAAGGCGACTGCCCAGTCACAGTCACAGTTAGAGTTCAACTGACAGCCAAACATTTATAACAATGGGCCAGAGTTGCGGCGGTGGCAGCACCGACGGACACAAGCGGAACTAATAAATGAGTTCAGCAACAGCAGCTACAGTCCAGAAAAGGTTTTTTTGTATCAGCCAAAGCCCCATTCCCGGCCCCAAAACTCTTCCCAAACCAAATAAAAATGTCTGCAAACGAGAGAAAAAAAAGCAAGAAAAACACCAAAATCTCAGCTGTAGCGGGCTGGCTATAAAATATTTAGAGCATACTTTTCGGGGAAAAGGTAAAACAGTTGTGTGGGCGACAATTTAAATTACGTCCCCTAAAGAGACCGAATTTAGTTGGAAAACTATACTAGGGGGAGCCGGGCAGCAGAGGCCAGTTTGAACATGGCAAATGTTGCAAGTAAAGTAGGAGGTGGATGGCTTAATGAAAGTTAAAGTTAGAGCTGGGGCCGGGTCAGGAAATTGGATGTAGGATGTAAAGTAAGTTAGTAATTTAAAGCGTCATGTTTTTAGTTCTTAGTCAGAACTGCATTTTTGTACAGAATAAAAAAGAACAAAGTTTTAAGCTTAGAAACAGAATAAGCTCGAAAAATGCACATACAATTCTAAAAATTACATTTGAAAAGTTAAAGTTAACTATTTTTTTGCATAACATTTTTACCTAGCTATGAATACTCAAGCATGAATCAAATAAGTGATTTGAATTAGTTAAATGCTTCAATTGCCACTAAATCCTATTGAAATTTGTTAAAAGTTTAGCTCAAATATTTTTTCCAAGTCAATTGAATGTTAATTGATTTTTTCCATTAAAATACAGAACCAATTTAAGTGCCAGCTGATATTTATTTCAGAGCTGCAAGCCGGTTTTGAACCGAACCGGTTCGAACCAGGAATTCCGCCTTTTTTTTACTACGAACCTCTTTAAAATTTAATGCTGAACCCGAACCAGCTCGGAACCAAAAATTTCGGTTCAGTTCAACCAAAGTGACACAAAAATTTGACCTTCTGTCTAACGACTTCATCTGTTATTTGGTGCGACTAACTCCTAAAATGGGCAGGAGAGTGGAAACAAAAAATTTGACAAAATGATTGGATTTCCTTGTAAGATTCCTACCCATAGCCGTCTCTGATTTTAAAGCTCCTCGACTTTAAAGCTTCTTGAATAATTCTCCAAAGTATGAGTCTAACATTATTTTGGTAATATTTTTCTATGTAAGTCACGAAATTAAATTTTACTAAACTGTAAATTATATATTGAATATTTACATATTTTCTACTAACCAATTTCGACTCAAATACCACTCGGTTCCCATACAATTTGGGGAGTTTTTTAAACACATAGAAGACAAAAATTAGTAATGTTGTATAAAACATGGACTGAACCAAGGTTCGAAACAAAACCTTCTCCCAAAAACCTCGAACCTTAAATTTCCGAACCTTAACCATTCGTTAATTAGGGTTCGAACCAGTGTACCGGAGATCCGAATATTTTTTTGGTTTGCAGCGCTAATTAATTTGTATTTTTCCCCTTCCATTAAAATTTTCATGGTAATTCCTTTAATTAAATGTTCAATTTAGTATTTTTTCCACCAGCTAATTTTTAGTTGGAAAATTTCCCTTCCACTAAATTTTCTATTGGGACTTTTTACAACGCATTAAATATTAATTGGGACATTGACCTCCAATTAAAATTTCAATTGGGTCTTTTTACAGCCTTTCAATATATAATTGGGATACTTCACTTTAATTAAACTAACAACTTGGACTTCTCACAACCAGTGAATATTTAATTGGAATATTTACCTTCAACTAAAGTTGCATTTGTGACTTTTCACTTCAATTAAATTTTTAATTGTGATGCTTTCACACCAGACAATATTTAATTGGAATATTTACCTTCAATTAAATTTTCAATTGGAACTTTTCACAAGTATTCAATATTTATTTGGGATATTTCATTTCAGTTAAATTCTCAATTGGGTTTTTCCCCCACCAGTCAATATTTAGTTTAGAAATTTGTATAATAACAAAAGCAATTGTGTACAAATTATTTTTAGTTCCGATAACGAATATCTGACTTTGTTATCGAATATAAATACTAACCTAATCTGATTTATAGTTCGTGTTGAATAACTAGAAAGGCGTTTTATTAAACGAAATATCCGCCCAAGATTTTCATTGGGAACAAAATCTTTGCCTGTAACTCTGTCCTTCTCATCGAAATGTATTTTTTGTTTCATTTAATAAAACTCATTTCAATTATGTTGGTATCCCTTATCGATACTCGACCAAAAAAGCTAGCTGTTTGCTATGGATACCCCGAAAAATGCAATACATCAGCGTATTAAAAATGTTTTGTATATCATTGCTTCTGTTTATGACACAAGTAATTGAAAATTTAATTGAAGAGAAACATGCCAATTAAACATTTACTGGTTGTGAAAAGTCCCAATTGATAATATATTTGAAGGTAAATACTATAATTAATCATTGGCTGGTGTAAAAAATCTCAATTGAAAATCGAATGAAAGGAAAATAAACAAAAAAAAATTATCAGCTGGCACCTCACGGGGTACAATGACATTAATAGTTGAATAAAAGCCTGATTTTTTAATTTATTCTAAATGTAAGTGGTAAAATTAAATAAAAATTCAGTTGACAATAATTAATTTATTAAATATTTCTGCGATTTTTAAGGCTTTTTGGGTACATGTGTTCAAAATAAACATATTTTGTACCGCCCCTAAATATGCAATGGATGTTGTTGAGTATTTTCATAAGATATAACAAGTTACTGGCTAAGTACGGTGATTTGGCATAGCATATTTTCGGGCGGCCGACAATTTTATAATTCTAAAAAATTGCAAAATTGCTTGGAAGAGTTAGTTTTAATTTCTGCGCAGGGCTTTAGACTCAAAATTTGTTATATTAGCAATCCCAGAATACTAATTTGGGTTCCGAATTAGACACAGAAAGCCAGAGAAATGGCATCGCTTTCTATAATATATGCTCGAAGAGATCTGAACGTACACTAGCTCCTATTTGCACATACAACAAGCTTCAGAGCTTTTTTGTCACCGAGGACATCTTTTCCAGCTAAAAATAATTTTCAGATTTTTGATTTCTTAATCTTAGTGCATTAAGTACAGGTCTTATTTTGAAACGACTGTAATATTTGACGATATTGTAAGCTTAAGACACCCTGCGCGACTTCAGTATACCCACTTTACAGTTAAACATACATTCAAAATGTTAATTAACAGAGCATTAACATTTATGTGAGCATATCAACATTATGTTAGCAAATATCAGAAGGTTATAAAGACATAACCTTGAGAAGTCTGCCAGCTATTATGCGATCAATATGAATACTTAAGAGATTTATGAAATTAGGCACATACACCACAGTGCAAAATATGAGCTCGATATGTCAGTTTGTAGGAGTTAATTGAATACTCTCTTGACAATGTGATGAAATGCTGAATTTGGCTTTTGTTTCCCACTTAAAACTCCAGAAAACTTGCATCTCATGTGGCACCAATAAACTTTTGCAATCAGATCTCCCATATTTTCTAGGATTATACTGCTGCGCCAGACTTAAGCCTACCGAATCAGCTTTTAATGGCAATTAACAGCTGCATTTCTTGGACTATCCTGTTACAGATCCATTTTTTAAACTTTCCCCCTTTGCCCTTAAAGTCTTTTAAGTAATGTTTCTAAAACTCAGAATAATTATCACCACTTTTCATTTACAATCTGCCTTCCTTCAGTTAAGAACAAATCCGTTCAGATTTTAAGCCTAATCACTTGGCCTCAACTAAGCTAGGCTTAGCCACCCTTCAAAAAAATTCTCTTAAAGTGTTCAACCTTAAAGTCCGTCCCAACCACATTCACCCAGCATCACACTGTGCACAACCCTTTGTGTCAACTACACAAGTCCCCAAAGTCAATCCCACCTCACTCCACACAGCGTTTCCTCACTCTCCCACAGGATGAAGCCTCACATGAAGGCCACATAGTTGGGGACACAAAAACTTAAAACACAACTCGCACATTGTTTGCTTTGGGGACATTTATCAGTTCGGGACAAATGACAAACAAAACTTAATTTAGCGAGTGAGAAGTTCAAGGATGTTGGCCGAAAAAGGATATCGGGCTATGAAATAAATAAAACAAAGGCGAGAAGTACTTTTATTTTGTGCGCCAGTCCGCACACGCATTCCATAAGGGAGGGAGAATCCCGGGCGTTTTTTCATATTTTTTGTGGGCGTGGCTGGGGTGGGAGTTCGAGGCCCCAAAGGCGCTATGAAAATAATCATAGATGTGGGTCATACTTCACAGGCGGAGCGCTTTCCTTTGTCCACAACAGCACAAAAAGGATAACTGCTGCCAGCAAACTCTCGACTCATCTCGACTCTCGTTTTTATTATGTAAATATCACATAAACACCCGGGAGCAACTCAAGCGCAATCATATGAAACAACGCCACAGAAAAGAAGCACAACACAAAAAAAAAAAAAAAAAAAATGGCGCCCCAAACAGGGACTTGTAGTCCTCTCCATCATTATCATGCATATGCCATAAAGCAACTTGTTGAAACGAGAACGGGAAATTTTTTGGGGTTTTTCTGGCAGCGAGCCGTTAAAAACACACAACTGACAACATTTTGCGAGAATAAAAACAAAAATGCCAAACTTGCTCCTTTGGCGAGCGGCAGCAGCTGCTTAGACAGTCAGTCAACACACAATTTTGGAATGCATATGGGTAGAAAATCAAATTTAAATTGCTAAAATGCTGTTAAATGGCCAAAACAATGCCCCAGGCCAGGTTTGTGTAACGACCATGAGACCTGAGAGTTGAGCCTTGAAAGCGCCAGCTGGTTGTTTGCTTAGCAAGCGGCTAAGAAGTCAAACGGCTGGGTTAAGGTTGGGAGAGGTCCTGATGAAAGATTTGTTGTGTGAGGTTCAGGGAAAGCGAAATTGAAATAAAATGATTTTAACTAAATAGGTTATGGTTGGTAGTTGGACTCGTTTTGTACCACAGATTCCCAGCTCAATAAAAAAAAACTAAAACAACGTCGAAAAAGATGTCCCATTATATTGACTATCGCTCTAATATATATTTCAAAATATGTAAAATAAAACACAAAGTGCAGGCTACTTTACAATTCCCAAGTCGTGGTTTTGGACATAATCGATGCGCTTAAAACTATGCAGAAGGAATCTGAAAAAGAACCTAATTCGTCCGCAGTGCAAAATCTTATTCACACTTTTAACATTTGAACTCGTTCACAAACTCCTGCGCTCTCCTAGAAGCAGTCTTGGAACTACCTTGAGACCTGAAATACTGTGTCCTTTGCAAAGGTGGCAGTATATGAGACTTGGATGATACGGACGAAAGTGCAGCTGCGGACAGAATCGGTTCAAAAACATTTCCCTGCGAGACAAGGGGCAAAAACCGATAACAATTTAGTTGTTATTAACTGTGTGAAATTTTTCGATAATTTTGAATTTAGCTCTAACGATTCCTTTCTGTGTTTCCCACCTACCATAGAATAGCGATGGGCATGCTCTTGCTTCCATTGCTTTACGATTAACAAGAAGATAGGTGATTGATATTTATCGCAAGGTATATAGATTAGGGTTGTCGATATATCTCAAAACAGCCAAATCGATATTTCATCATATGCAAACATCGATATACCAATAATATGGAGACTGAAAACATCGATACAGCGATAATATCGTTAGTTTCCAAAGCTTATAAAAAACTTGAAAAGCTATTGAAAACAAGAAAGAAAGTCGGTCAAGCCCTACTATAACATACTCTGTACCAACGGAATTATACGCTCAGCATTTATTTTGATGCTGCAGTAGCAGCTGAAAGCAGCGCTGCTACTGCGCTGCAGCAGGGAACAGTTTTTGATTGGAACTCGACAACCGTTAATACGATCTTCGCCATTCCTTTGGCGGATCGATAACTTATTCCGAAGTGTCGAGAAAGTACGAACCATCTATCTGTAAAATTGTGGGAGATATGACGGTTTTTCCAAATTGCGGGTGCGGGAAGGGGCGTGGCCAAAATTGAATATAATCTTGATCTGCCTGGAAGTATAAGAAGTTTTTGTTCCATACACATTAAACCTCTATCTCTTACCATCTCTGAGATCTATGCGTTCATACGAACAGACAGACGAAAATGGTCGATATAGCCATTTTCTCGACTGATCAAGAACATTTATACTTTAAAGGGTCAGAGATGCTTTCAGAGATGCTTTCAATAATACTCACAAAGAAAATCACAAATACCAAACAATTTTTGTTGTTGTTGGTGAGTCTGGGATTTGTTCTACGCGACGCATACACACACGATTTTGTGCATGTGTGTCGTTTTGTATGCCCCGCGCTTTACATGTATACGACTATTGTTTTCCTATACTCGTTGCATTTACAAAAACAACACGTAGCCAAAAGCGGAGGGCTGGACATAGCTGCTATAAAAAATATTTTTCCTTGATCAGCATCAACAGCCGAGTCGATAATAGATTTTAGAGATGGTAAGAGAAGGAAAGATTTTAAGTTGTACCTGAGGTTCATTTGGGTTTTCGCTTATTTTTTTAAAGTCCAGCTAAAGGCACGCTTTCTTCTCATTAAATTTATGTCTTGATTTTTTTTTAACAAAAAATGTTTCCATAATCCAAGATTCTGAGAATCAAACTTCAAATCACAACCTAAGGTTTGACAAGTAAAGGAACCGGTCTGAGAACAGAATCTTAGAATTTTCAAATGGTTCAAACCCACGGGCTGAACCTTCTCTAGAATTCCAAAAATTTACCGCCTTGATATTTTGAAGTGCTTTGAAGCTTTGATCCCTCAATGCAGAACTTAGTTCGAACGTAGCGTTTAAAGCGACATTTACATAAGTGTAATGACTCTATTATTCTAAAGAAGTTTATATTTTTGAAAATATCGATATTCTTAATTATTTTATCCTTTGAACATTTGTATCGATATGATAACGATATTGAAAGTAAAGATGCATATATTGTTAAGAATTTACGACAACCCTAATACGAAAACTGGGACTCGAACTCAGGATTGTTGATATATTTGTCTAATGCTTTAGCTCAACATCGATATTAAGGCCGATTTCTCATTTTCGAAATAGTTGATATTTTTCAGATAAACGTAGAGCTGCCTCTATTGAAGGTTTATGTGACAGATAGCTCTTTGTAGAAATTGAGAAATCGAAATAATGCTAGCCCCAAGGTCTTTTGCCTTACGTCGAAGATTATATGCATACAAAGGGTGAAAAACTAAGAATATTGGACTCGAAATGAGCCTAATCGGTGCCAAGAACAGGCCATGCCGGGTTTTCTCCTTTGTAGTACAATGACTTGACACTTGTTGTAGAAGATGTCAAAATGGCAACTTAAACTTTTCTGTGCTGTGTCCAAGTTGAGTTGAATTCAAGAATATACGGAAAACTCAATCTAAAAGCTTATAGAAGAACATTCTGTTCTCTATTTGAGTTGAAGAAATCTTATGCCTGAACAGGTAATTCTCTTTGTGTAGTCTTTGGTGCCAATCTGCCGGTTGGATGACCGATGATCCCATTTCAAAGAATTTCAGCTTTTCAGCCAGACTTTTTTCACTTAAACGAATCAATCTTAAGACTAACTTTAAGTCCACTTGAATATCTTCGTATAATAGTCTCTCTCTCTCACTGACCAATCACAATGTCCAGGGAATGCAATATTAAGGTGTCCTAACTCCCTTAATTTGAATTGATGTCATCCTCAGAACATCAAGTCTCAGCCAACTCTCCAGGAATACTTTAAGTCTTTGCCAGTTTCACTTAACTTAAAGCTGATGCAACTGTTTGACCATCAGTTCTCCTTTCCTTCTCCATTCAGTTGTTTCCACGTCTTCTAATTCCATTCCTAATGTCTTTGCCGTGGCCATTTAAATTGTCTTCATTTGTTTACTGCCGAATGCAAAAAAGCAGGTCAGGAGGAGAATGGAGAAGGGAGAAACATAGGAAAATAATCTACAAAACAAAACAAAAACTACCGATTAACTCCCGGGGGGCGATGGCTGCAGCTGCCAAATCCAATGAAAATCCAAAAGCCAAGCAATTTTGAACTCTAATGGAAAATCAATTTAAAGCGCACATACTAAACACCCCCTCTCCACCCCCTCTGTTCCATTGCAGGCTAAGCAGCAGCAGCAGCAGACAGCAGCAGCAGAGCTCTACGAATGTCGGACGCTAAATTTGAAAGCCATTGGCAAACTTGGCTAAAACGTATTTAACCCGAAAATAAAAACAGCGGACAGGACCGAGCGACGAACGGGAAAGCCGGGGGGAAAAAGCGAGAGCCACAGACAGACAGACACACACACACAGCGAGGAGTGTGGCGCGGGGAAGAGAGCTGCCCGTAATGAGCAGACGACGGTCGTCGTCGGCCAGGTCAATTACCATGTCTGTGGGCCTTGGCTGCCTGCTCAGCTTGGCGGCGGTGGTGCTCCTGCAGCCACTGTCGACAAATGGCTTGGCAAATTGTCCAAATGGCTGCGAATGCGATGACGACACACTGATGGTCAACTGCGGTGAGGGGACACTGGATGTGCTGCCCATAGCCCTCAATCCGGCCATACAGCGGCTGGTCATCAAGAACAATAAGCTGAAGACCATCGATTCCTCCATGCAGTTCTATGCACAGCTGACATTCCTGGACTTATCCTTTAACGACATGGTTACCATACCGGAACGTTCGTTCGCCTACCATGCCAAGCTGCAGGAGCTGCACTTGAATCACAACAAGATTGGGCAGGTGTCCAATAAGACCTTTACGGGTCTCTCCACCATCAGTGTGCTGAACCTGAGGGGTAATCTGATCGCGGAACTAGAGTACCGCACCTTTTCCCCAATGGTCAAGCTGGTGGAACTGAACTTGGGACAGAATCGCATCAGTCACATCGATCCACATGCCCTGGATGGGCTGGTCAATCTGCGTGTGTTGTACTTGGATGATAACACACTGACCACTGTGCCCTCGGAGTTGACGTTTCAGGCCTTGCCCAGCTTGGCTGAGCTTTATTTGGGCACCAACTCATTCATGACCATACCACAGGGAGCATTCCAGGATCTAAAGGGTTTGACCCGCTTGGATTTACGTGGTGCGGGCTTGCATAATATATCCGGTGAAGCTTTGAAGGGTTTGGAGGCGGTACGCTACATGGATCTCTCGGATAATCGCTTGCAGAGTATACCCACGGCAGCGCTGATGCATCTGGAACGTCTGGAGCAGCTGAGTTTGGGACAGAATGATTTTGAGGTCATAGGACCGGGTGCCTTTGCGGGCTTGAGGGAGCTACGTCAATTGGAGATCACGGGAGCTCAACGTTTGCGCCGGGTGGAGAGTGGCGCCTTCACGGCGAACACCAATCTGGAGCACTTGAATTTGTCCAACAACAAACAGCTGAGTGAGCTGCATGCCAATGCCTTGGGTGGTCTGCCCCACTTGAATACGGTCATACTTAAGGAGAATCAGCTGAGTACCCTGGCCGAGGGTCTCATACCCTGGGCGGACCTGCAAACCTTGGACTTGTCGGAGAATCCTTTTGTCTGCGACTGTCAGCTCATGTGGCTGCGGAATCTGCTGATTAGCAAGAACTCCAGCAATCTGTATGCTCCCGTGGTGTGTGCCTATCCTGTCACCCTGCGGGAAATATCACTTAGCCAGCTGTCGGAACCACTGATGGGTTGCACTCATGGGGCTGGCAATAAGCAGGCGATCATAGGAGTTGTTGTGGTGGTGTGTGCCGCCCTGATCACCGCCTTGGCCCTGGTCCTGTACACTTGTCGGCGACGCATACGTGAAATGCTGAAGGGTCACTCGGCCCTGGGTCGCAAGGAGCGGGAATATCAGAAGACCTTCTCCGATGAGGAGTACATGACCCGACCGCCGCCAAATTGTGGTGGCATACACCCCGCCTCCGGCTATCCCAGCTACAATCCTCAACACTCGCAGTATATGGGCTCCAGGCCCATACCCGTGACCGAGCTATAGCTAGAAGCACCACCCCCACCTCAGTTGCGGGGTCGGGGTGGTCCCACAACAACAGCGGCAGCTGCCACAGCAGCCACACAACCAGCCCTACAACAGCTACAAGTGCCCAGCCCCGTGGATCATGCCGCCTTTGCCCAACTCAGTCACATTCACTACATGACCAACAATCAGCATACACCCAGCACCACACCGCGATCGCATCACCCCCTGCAGGCCAATGGCGGCGGGCAATCCTTGCCCCGACATCGTGCCCTGCAGGAGAGTACCTTGACACATTACAGCCAACCCCTTGCCAATGGTCATGCCGTCGGTGCCAATGGTATACGTCTCACCCAGGATCATTTCAATCATAACGGTGCCGTCTATGCCAAGCCCTGTGATGCCATGACCGATCCCGGCTACATACACAACAACTCACACTATTCTCTGCCCTTGGATCATGATCTGCCGCCTAGTCCTACACCCACACCACCGCCGCCCGCCCTGCCGTTGCGCAATGGCATGGGCATGGCTTTGATACATGGAAACACCACGGGAAGGCGTTCCTTCAATGCGAACAACAACAATGTGGCCACGCTCTCCAATAACAATCACCATGCTGGCGGCGCTGGAGGAGTGATCTTGGCCAACGGCAACAACAATGGCAGTCTGCGGCGATATCACTGATATTCACTGAAAACGTGCGGCACCTTGGGCCGCACCAAACCGAAAATCAATCCAGATATCGAACTGTATCACTTCTACAAGGGCTAAGGACTAAGAGAGCGAGGACGGACGGGTGCTTGATGTGTGCTTTAACCTAATTTTCTAGTATCTGTTGTATATTTACGTTACGTGTATTCAGGCGAAAGCATTTCTGTATAAATTAGATTTTAGTTGAAAGTGAGAAAGTGAGAAAAAGGGGGGAGAGAAGTGCGCTAGGAAAAACAAAAAAGATAAAGACGAGATTGATGTACATAAAAAGGTTAAGGGCGCACAGTCGGACATAGGGAAAAGGGGAGGAAGGATGACACAAGGCAAGGGTACAGTAGGGAAAAAGCAGTAGCTTATAAGAAAGGGTTCCAAATGTTAACTAGAAGATGGGGTATATACCAGAAATTTGGGTGGATTTTCGTATCACAGCTGACACTTCGTATTGGAAGTGTTTGCCTTTGTAAAAAAAAGTGACTTACTTTAGCACAGATGACGAAACTTAAGCGTATTGAAACCGACTTATCAAAGTCAAAAATATATAGTTTGTATGTGGCTTGCAGAGGTTCCAGCAAAGACTTATAGATATTATAGATGACGCATCTGAAACCAAAACCGATTATTCCTGGTAGCTGACATTGGTTTCTAATTTCGGATTTGATCCTCATGAATTATCTATAAATATCTACATCTCTTTGATATAACGCAGTAAGTGTTCTACCAAAGATTTATAGGTACTATAGATGACGCATGGTAAAGAAAACACGATTATTCCTGGTAGCTGACATTGACTACCAAGTTTCAATGTGTTCCACATGCGTCATCTATAATATCTATAAATCTTTGGTTCCAGTAATCGAACCTTTTACATTTAGAGATTTCTATGACTCAACCCCGTACGTACGCAAAAAGATAAAAAAAGATGCGATTGTGATCAGGGCTGCAAACCTCGAAAAAATCGGGAGGGGTTCACTCAGAGGTTCAAACCCGCCAAAAACTTTGGGTTCAGGTTCACGGAGCGGGTACCAAAGGTCGTTTATCCCAGGTTCAGGTTCACACCGTGGTTCAGACATTATTTTTGCTGTTTTTTTTCCAAAGGTCAAAAATGTTTGGTTTCATCGATCTAAAAAACAAGATGTTAGAATTGGGACTGAACTGAACTTAACATGTGGAAACCTTTTTCTAAACACTTTGATTAGATATTACAGTTTGATGTAGAAGACTTCAGAACTTAAGTACGACAAGTGTACGAAGTAGAGTAGAAATCACTGAGAAGAATGTGAAAGAAATATATTTTTCAACCGAACCCTCTTTAAAATATGTTTGCTCCGGTTCAGGTTCGGGTTCGGCAGGCAAAAATTTTGTTGCTCTGGTTCGGGTTCAGTTTCGACTTCCCTAAAAACCCGAATCGGTTTGCAGCCCTGATTGTAATAAATACTTTTTCGATTATTATATATACTATATTAAAATATCCATTTTTCATATCCTCTGATTGATTTTGAGCTCCGTTCGATGTAAATTTAATATCCTTTTAACATTAAATGGATATTTTGGTATCCGAATGGATACCGAAATCATCCAATGTATATTTTAAAATATCCTTTTTTTTCTCTGTGTAGGACATGGTTCTTCAAAGCTACCACGAAGGCAGCTTCAACAAGAAAACCTATTTCCTTTGCATTGAATATCTTTGCACGCAATTGACATCATTATAATCGGCGATGGGCACGTAGTGGCCCCTTGCAGTATCAAAGTAAAGACTAAAGTGTGCAAATTCTATATCATCTTTTAGTGTTCTTCAGTATTATATTGCGCATTGAGGACATGACACATGTTGATCAGATTTTGTTGCCCACCGCTGATTGTAATAAAGTGATCAGTCAGAGTTTGATAAGAAAGAAAACTGAAACTGAATCATTTTAACCATTTTTATACAATGGCTTAGTGGTTCAATAATGGAGAGACTCATCTGACTCACTGAAAACATGTACAGTCAGTGTTAAAATTGTCATTTCAAATTGGAAACTCAGTTTTTGATCATGAGTCAGCTGATGAGAACACTTTCAAAACTTGTTAAATGCAGCTTTGAATAGATCAAAAGGCATCCGATAGAGAGCTTTCACTTTATGAGTAATTGTTAGAATTCATTAAGCGACACTTACCCCGTTTATACACAAAATGAATATCATGATAAATGCCCCTAAAGATATGCCAACTTTATTTCCTTAAAAAACTATTAATTTAAATGAGAAATTTAGTAAGTTATACAAACGTCATAAATAATCCATATTACTTTCACTCAGACTGACGGACTAATTGAAGGCATTCAAAATTAATTACTAAAAGAATTGTTATCCTGAACTGGTAATATTCATAATTATAGCATACATTAAAGGGCATATACCATGATAATTTTTTGTGTGTAAGCAGAGTATTTGTGTACGATTAGGCTACAAGGGAATAACGATAGATATTCTGGCAGTTTCTGGCTGGTGCCCACACTTACTCAGATGGGACAAGCAGACATATTTAAATATGGTAAGCCAGTCAGTTTTTTTAAGCGTAGCCTTGAAATTTTTTCAATTTCACAAATTGTAAGGAATTATACGGGGGTGCCCCAGAAATCTATAGAGATTTTTGTATAAACGATTAACCTTTGAACTAAACTAGGAGAACTTTAGATGTACTAAAAAATAGAGAAAGAAAACCGTACGCATCAAACCTACTTGGCCTTGAACAGTCGGTTTCAAATCTCCCAACTTTTGTCTTCTAATCTATTAGCCCAGCATTTTGGAGACATTTCACATATAAAGGCAAGCAGTTGTAGCTCGAAATGAAAGCGATTACACGAAAATCTTTACAGAGACTTATCTTAATAGGTTCTAAGATTAAAAGCAAAGGCACAAATAGAATCTATCAAACATTCCAATTAGTAAAACAAATATTCAATTCAAGTGTCTAAAAAAAGTTCACTTTATTTATTTAAAGTCTAAAACATGAACATTTTACAAGTTTTATTAAGTTTTTGAACATTTTTCGGCACAATGGGGGTATCTCGGAAATCTGTAGAGATCTTGGTATAACCGATTTAATTTTGCACTGAACTAAGAGAACTTTAGATGTTAAGTGACTTGATCATCGCACACAGGAAAAAAAGGTACGTTTGGGTAGAATATGTCTTAAATATCCTCCTTATCATCCAACGGAGCTGAAAAATAATCCCAAGAATGACCTTTTTTCTTATCCTTTGGATGATTTTCAGCTGCATTGGATGATTAAAAGAATTTTTAACACAAATCCTTCCCAAATAGATACGGTATATCATCAAATGGATATTTTTCCATATCCTATTTTTTCTCTGTGCAGACTATCAGATTATAGAAGAGGAATCCGTGGGCATCAAATCGCAGTCGGTTTCAAATCTCTCAACTTTTGTCATGACCACCATTTTGGAGACATTTCACATATAAAGAAGGGCGAGCAGTTTTAGCTCGAAATGAAAGTGTTTATATGAAAATCTCTAGAGATTTCTGGGACTCACACGACTTTAACTTACAAGAGATAGAAAGGAAATATTTATACTTTCAACTGCTTAATAGATACTATTTGTTGAAGTGCTTTGAAATGAAATGTTCTTAATAAAGCTTTGCAAATAATAACCAATGACAAAGCTAGTTTAGGGACAATAGTTTGCCTATTGCATTGTATTTAGCTCTTAAGTGTCATTTTTGGGGAAAGAAAAACACGCACAGAGTAAATCTCATACCTGTAAAAAGTGTCTTTCAACAACTTCTTGAATTTGTTACAACTTGAGGTGTTTCTGTGATGTCACGAATGCTTCACCAAATCAAAATCTCCTTACGCACAACTTACTTACATAATTTTTGGAGCGTTTTGTGTCACTCACGATCCATGCACAATTTCCAGACCCCTCACGAATGTCCACACACGAAGCAAATGCATACGAATTAAAATTTGTTTAACAAATCACAACGCAGCTATCAAAATCTATAAGCAGCAGCAAATTACGCTCACTTCTTGTTGAACTTTTTATAAGTCAAATTTCTTTTGGTCCTCGTTGAATGCACCGGTGTCTCAATCAACCAGCTATGTCACGCTGAGAGGAACATGACAATACTACTTTGCTTACTTTGCAAATGCAACAAGCATTGCTTTGGGTCATGTCATCAACAACTAGAGCTAAATATTTTCGACACACATCACTATTTTTGTTTTGTGTTTTCACCAATCTGATTCTTTCATTTCCATTTAAAAGGCTTAATTTTATTTGGATTTTTCACTGCCACATAAATAAGAAGACGCAAGAAATAAAGATTTCGAGGTTGTTGGAATTATACAGAAATATAACTTACAGTTAACAGTCAAAGCTGTCTTCACTTCATTTGAGTGTGACCATACCATTTTGACAAAAAAAATATCATGAAACATTCTGCGTATTTTCTGAATTTTGTGATTACTTCAGACCTCATTAATACAATGTTTGGACTTAACTTACTCACGACAGGCGCACGAAAGGCTAAGTTTGCGCACGATTATTTCGTGACACATTCAAATAAACGTCAAGAGTCCACCTCTAGTTTCAGCGGACATAAAATCGACTTAAAGCTGAAAAAAGCGAAATTTGGAAACTTGTTTATATAAAAACATAGTTTTTGGTTTGATGTTAGATTCGTTAATTATGGCCCCAACAATAGATATGTATGAAAAGTTTTTTTCCAATTCAAATTAAGAATTGACATTTCAAAGGCTAGTTTTTAAATTTTTGAAATTCAAAGCAATTGCAATTGTCAGTACGAATATGAATCAGAATCATAAGTAATTCAATTCTTGATTATTTAATTTTTCCACCATAATAAAGCAGTTCCTTCAGTGTTTTCTTTGAACCAAAACCATATAGAGCCAAAGAGAAGTTTGACAAGGCAAAAGAGAAGCAGGTTGTGAGAAGAGAACAGTTTGACATTCACCTTTAAACCCCCAAACTGACCCCTTGCCAGAGAGCGCCCCCCTTCTTCCCCTCTTGTGAAAATGTCGTTTCATTTTGCATCCAGTGATCTTAACTATTAAGTTTTGCTTAAACCTTTAAATATCTGTAAATAATTAAAAAGCTTTTTAAGCTACAACAAATACAAAACAAAAATTAATCACAAAATCACAAATAAAAAAAAAAACTCGATCTACTAAAAATTTCTACAATTAATTTACGAGTTTAAGCACAAGTCATTAAAAATATGTATGTATTGTATTTAGTATAAAATATGGCTACCATAAAATGCAACACACAAAATAATCCAAATATAAGTAAATCAAGCGCATAAAAAACACCCACAATATTTAAGCAACAGAACAAAAACTCTATTCAGACATTAAAACACAAAAAAAAGAAAACGAAAACTGAAAAACACTACAATTTCTATAGTTAATAGAGTCAGTAAAAATAACAGCAGCAACTTAAATTACGTACTGATATAATAAATGATGTAAAAGGAAAATAGCAACAACAATTTATGCAAAACTTTGCAATATTCAGTATAGTATGGAAAATTGACAAAAATATGAATACAAAAGCAATTTATGCCAGATAAACAATTATAAAATATATATATATATATATATAAAATATTCTATATGTAAATAAAAAACAAAATGCAATAGCTCTGCTCGAAAAAATTCAATTTTCTGTTGTTTTTTTACTTTTTCTCTTTATCAGTGGCAACAAGTTGGCAGCCCCCCCATGGCATAATTTGTACATATTTAAACAATTTAATGGAACAAATTGCAAAACCAATACAAGGGAGTAAAAAATGTAACCTACACAGAAACCTACATATATATATATATATATAAATGAAATGGAAAAACTTACTCAAACATAAATTCATATTCATGTATTTCATGAAAAAAGAAAACCAAAACTTTCATACATTTATGAATAAATTACAAATCAATTTCGCGAACATACCACTTAAGCAAATTACAAGGGACACGTCGACATAGTTTGAACAAAGCTTGACAGACGATAGAAACAAACAAAATAAAAATATATAAAAGTAAGGAAAATAGTTAACTGCCAGACCCAAGACAAAACTCATCATCAACAGCTAATCGTATCACTACTACAATGCAGCAAGACCAGATGGGAAAAGGAGTAGCAAACGGAAATGGAAAGAAGCATACAAGGAATTCTCATATACCTAGTTTAAATACTAAATGTAAAATTGCAATTACATACAAAAAAATGGAAAAAAAAAACAAAAATTAAGAGGGAGATTACACCATGTTCAAGAACTAGAAGATAAAATCAAATAAACGACAAACTTACCACATTTAATTGAACAACATGTTGTTTTAATGTGCGAAAGGTGTGGAAGTCACCTATGTCCACTTCCCATAACCTTCCCGGTTGGATACCCTAGAAAGAATGGTCAAACCACGTAAGTAATAGCACATAATGTTGCATCATTATTTTATAGTTTCAGCAATATAAGATGGTAGCATATCATTCATTAACTGTTTATTTTCTAAGAATCACGGAACAATGATTAAATTGACTTTATGCTTAAAATAAAGAGTCACACAGCAACGGTCCCATATTCGCTAGGCCACTAAAACGCAAAACTGTTCGTCCGACTGACGATATTTGAGTCCGTGATATAATCAGCTGATTTTGAAATGTTGCTGGAGTTAAGAGCTACCTTTCTTTGACTATTTCAGACTGTTTATGTGTACTTTCGCAAATATAAGTATTCTTATATGTCAAATCCGGACCAGATTGGCAGTAACAGAGTCCTAAAAAAATTGAAAATTACGCTGACACAGAGGACAGAGACTTTTTTTTTTAATTTACCTTTACTGAATAATAAAAAGTCCAAACAAAATTCACTTGAAAAGGATGTGTTTCAAATATTCTTTTAATCATCGGAGCGGATCATCCAAATGATCATAGTTTTTCAAATCCGTTTGATGATTTTTAGCTCCGTTGAATGATTAAAATTATATTTAGGACTTATCCCTTCCAAATGGATACAGGAAATCATCCAATGGATATTTTTTTAATATCCTTGCTGTTTCTGTGTGGTACAAGGAAAAAAAAACGATATGATCTGGTATATGATATGATCAATGTTATATTTTTTCATATCATTAAAAAGCCGATATGATAAAGATGAATATGACCTGTTCTTCATATCAATTTTCTGATCAATAGTATATTAATGAAATATAATAATGATATTAATTAATAGAAAATGTAATATTCAATATCAGAATGATATTAATTAGCTTCAATTTGACATTTTTTATCATCAAAATGATATGAAAAAAGCGATATGTCAAAATGTCAAATTAACTAGCTCAGATTGAATCAATATTGACATTTTTTATCTCTGTGTACTTATAAAAATTTTTTAATAAACAGAAATGGATATTAGAAACATAGAAAAATATGCCAAATATTAGAAAATATTTTTCTTAAGTTAAGGGTGAATCACCTTAGGACGGATTTCATGGGAGAATGCGAATTTGGCGATTTTTTTAGAGTTAAGTTCAGAATTAAAAGTGATCTGTGTCCATGAGTGCTCAACAAATAATATTCGTTACTTGTTTGTTTTGCTTGGTATGTTATGAACTATTTACCGTACAACAAACATATTTTTTTTTCAATAAGACTACTTTTCTGACTCTACTTTTGTATGACAGCTATACTTTATAGATGTCCGATATCGACCTAATTTGGCAGAATTATGGAGAAGCATTGAAAACTAAATACGTAAATACTAAGTTTGGAGACGTTTGCATGAACAAAAAAAGTTTTTCTCACTAGAACAAGTTTTTCGACCGATCGTTCCTATGGCAATTTATACCCTCTGCAAGGGTATAAAAACTCAAATTGTCCAGATGTGTGTAACGCATAGAAGGAAGCATTTCCGACCACATAAAGTGTATATATATTCTTGATCAGCATGACGAGCTGAGTGGATTTAAGCCATATCCGTCTGTCCGTCTGTTTCTATGCTATCTCCTCCGTCAGTTTTAAAGCTATCGCCACCAAACTTTGCACTAAGTCTTTTAGTCAGTGTTTAAAAACTTAGACAATTTTTCATTTCATTGACTTCTACTTAAACTGCTGCTTTGAAAATCTCAGAAGTCACTGTCAAAGCAAAATCAGAAAAACGAATTTTGAAAAACAGGAAAGCATATCAGCAGTCAATGCTTTGAAAGTTTTTCATTTGATCGACTGCGACTTTCCTGTAAAGTAAGTCTAAGCAAACAGTCGACGAAGCATTCGTCAGTCGACAGTCAGTGCTTTGAAAGTTTTTCATTTGATTCGATTGCGACTTATCTATGTAAATATCGTAGGCTGCTTTGTCAGTGTTGAGTTCTGTTATTTTAATTCCAAATTCTGTCAAGGAGGATATTGTGTGTCGGTTCGTCGCCTCCTGCCGACCAAGGATATGGAAAAAGGGCCACAAAACAAAGCCCCCAAAATCGGATCACTTTCGTAAACTTGCAGCGCAAGTGCAGACACTTTGCCCCCAGGAAAAAGCACCAGCAGTCCAAGGAGGCTTCCTCCAGGGCGGATCGATAACTAATCCTGATTACTTAATATGTCTAGAAGGTACGAACCATTAATCTTTAAAACTGTGGGACATATGACGATATTTTGATAAGTCGCATTCGAATAAAATGAAAAAATTTTAAGGCACTGACTGCCGACTGTCGAATGCTTCGTCGACTGTTTGCTTCGACTTACAATAATTCGGAAAGTCGCAGTCGATTAAATGAAAAACTTTCAAAGCATTGACTGCTGATATGCTTTCCTGTTTTTCAAAATTCTTTTTTCTGATTTTGCTTTGACACAGACTTCTGAGATTTTTAAAGCAGCAGTTTAAGTAGCAACAAAATACTTAAGTTTAAAATAAACTTGCTGCTCAGTTAATCAGAATTTTACAACTTTTGCTACTTTAAGTAAAGCAATTTAAACACTGCTTTTAGTACACATACGCAGCACATTTGTCGGAACCAGATCAGATGACAACAACATAAAGCTGCCATGGGAAGGATCGGTCACAAACTAGTTCTAGTGACAAAAACTTTTTTGATTTCAATGGAAACGCCTGCAAACTCCCTATTTACAAGTTTTCTATTTACTAGGTATCTATTTACTATTAAGTTTAGTCGAAATCTGACATCTAGTATAGAATTATAGAAAATTAACCTTTTTGGTTTTCAATGTAAAATTGATATATATTTTTTTTATTTGCTTTCACACAATTCTTCAAAGTTTTGTCAAAATCGGATGACTATCGGTTATAGCTGCCATAGGAATGATGGGTCGAGAATCTAGTTATATTCCCATTTTTATTTATGTTTTATTTTGCTGAAGTATTTCTTAACATATAATGTAAAAATGGACATTACAAATATTTTTAGTTTTTCTTTTTAATGATTATTAAAATAATACCTAACATTTGCATTTCTAGACTAGATTGCCCCCTCAACAAAGTCAGTTAAATGCCGTTAAATCTTGAAATTTATTGTAAATTAATAGTTTTAGATAGTTTTATTTTCTACATTATTTATTAAACTGAAATCTATTTTTGTAGTTTTCCCCCATCTCATTAAGTACGATTTTCTTGGTATTCTCATTTGTCTATGCATTTTCCCTCCCCCAAATGGTAGCGTGGCCGAGCGGTCTAAGGCGCTGGTTTAAGGCACCAGTCTCCTCGGAGGCGTGGGTTCGAATCCCACCGCTGCCAAGTGGCAAATTTGTTTTTTTTTTTCAAAAATCTAAAATTATTAATAACTTGAAAACACAACTGTGTTTTGTTTTGCTTCGCAACTTTGCCCCTTAAAATGCGTCACATTGTTGTATTTGCGCACTGTGCTGAGCAATCTGTCCACAAATTTGTCAACTGTTTGTCAACGTCAGATGCAAATAGCTACAAAAACACTTTTCTATGACATTTTAGTTAATTCGCCCAGCAACAACAATGGCAGCAGCAGCAACATCGTTGGCACTCATCTGCATAATTTAATTACATTAAACAATAACAAAAACACACACACACACATACACACACACTTGCCACATGCAACGTGTAGTACGTGCAGCGTTTTGCGCTAATAAGCGACAGCTAGTGGGTGCGGGAGTTGGAGTGTTGGTGGGGTGTGGGTGGGGCTGGCTGCTCATGTACATAAGTTGTCAAGCGATGCGACGAGCTAGAACAAAAATCTCAAGTGGGCAACTAGAGATGGCAAAGTGCTTCACAAATACACCCATTTCGGTGTGTAGAGTAAGGCACTTTCTCATCTCTAGAAAAGTCATGAGAGGGAGAGCGGGAGAAAGCTTTGGCATAAACAGTTACACATTTGCATGCTCGCTCGCCCCCTCTGGGTGTTGCTGTTGCCGCTGCTGTTGCCGCTGCTGCTGCTGCTGCTGTTTGTGCATATGCGACATTAGCGCACGCAAACAACGTACACACAATTAGAAGAATTAACAGTAGTTAAGGCAGCAGCAACAGCAACAACAACAACAACAGCAACAACAACTGAACTGGTTGGCAAGATGTGCTGGCGCCGGGGGAACTGGGTAATATCGCATTGCCAGCGGCTGTTGTTGCCGCTCGGCTGCTGCTGCTGTTGTACTTGTAATTTAGTTTTGCAGCGCGTTGCACTTCTCTGGTGAATTTTATAGGTAGCTGCCGGGGTGGGGCTGGCTGGGATAGCTGCCTGGTTGCCACAACTTATTGGCCACAACATGCCAACTTATTAGGCAAAAGCGCAAAAGTTATAAATTGTTTTACAAGGCGCACAGTGTTGCGGCGGGACATTGCCAAATTCTGGCCAGCATAAACACTCCGGGTTAAAGGGAAAACCGGGAAAAGTTGCTGACGATGTCAAGGTGAGGAGAGCTTCGAAATCGGAAGTAATTGATTAATTGCTAAAAGGGAGTTAAGAAACAAAGTTGGAGAAAAGTGAAAGTACAAATTTTGTAAATGAATCGAATGTTTTTATTAAGACAGCTTTAAGTTTATTGTTGAAGATTTTGGGAGTGCGGCATGAAACACAAAATATTTTTAAGAATTTCTTATGCTTATTATTCTTATTCATATGCGAACTTTACAAGTGATAAAAAAATTCTTGATCGGCATTCTCGAAGTTGCGGAGTCTATAGGGCCATGTCCGTCTGTCTGTCCGTATAAACGCAGATCTCAGAGCTGGTAAGAGATAGCGGTTTGACGTGTATGGGACATTTGCTTATTATAAAGGGTGATTTTTTAGCTATTATCTTTTTGGCAACACTGGTTTAAACTAGAGCGGGAAATCAAACGAAACGAAACGTTTCTGAATCGTTTCGTTTCTTTCTTTGCCCAGAGCGAAATACTAACAAAACCCGAGAAAAGTAACTGTAACAAAAAATGAGTTCTGTTCAGTTTGCGTTCGTGAGAGCAAACTAAACGTAAAGCGAAATGCTCTCATCTTGATTTGCGGACAAAGGGAATCGGAACGATATGCAACGAGCGCGAATAGTTCGGAAACGTTTGCTGCTCAATTTGTATTTGTATTTGTATTGTTGTTTTTTTTTCTGTTGCTTACTTCTTTGTTTCTCTCAGCTTTGTTGTTTTCGTTTCCGAAACGTTCCAAGGCAGTGCAGCTGTTGGGAGAACAATATTCCAATCGTTTCGTTTGCGCTCTTCGGCCATATAAAGTTAGTGGTTTCGTTTTCCCTGACTAGAGTAACAGCTACAAAACATATGAATCGTTTCTTAGCTTTCGAGAACGGTTCGTTAAACGTTTCGTTTGTTTGCCCGCTCTGGCTTAAACAGCTCACGGAAGTTTCGTGTTGTGTTTAACTGTCAAACATCTTCAGTTTGGTCTATAATTTAACCATGAATCGTTTTACAAACGAACAACGCTTGCATATTATTGAATTTTATTATCAAAATGCGTGCTCTGTTAAGAAAGTTCAAGTTGTGTTCAGCGACGAAGCTCATTTTTGTCTCAATGGGTACGTAAATAAGCAGAATTGTCGATTTTGGAGTGAATATCAGCAAGAAGCATTGCAAGAGCTACCAATGTATCCAGAAAATGTTACAGTTTGGTGCGGTTTATGGGCTGGTGGTATCATTGGACCGTACTTCTTCAAAAATCATGCAAATCGTAATGTAAGTGTGAATGGTGAGCGCTACCGTGAGATGATTTCCAACTTATTTTCGCCCAAAATGCAAAGACATGTGGTTTCAACAAGACGGTGCCACATGCCACACAGCACACCCAACAATGGACTTATTGAGAGGCGAGTTTGGTGAACATTTTATTTCACGTTCGGGAGCGGTCAATTGGCCGCCTAGATCGTGCGATTTAACGCCTTTAGACTACTTTTTTGTGGGGCTATGTTAAAGCTCATGTCTATACAGACAAGACCGCTTCAATTGACACATTGGAAGACAACATTGAAGCATTTATTCGTGAGATACCGGCCGAAATGTTGGAAGAGTATGCCAAAATTGGACTAAGCGGATGGACCATTTGAGGCGCAGTCACGGTCAACTTTTGATTGAAATAATATTCAAACATTAAATTATATGGACCGTACTATCGATTCAAATAAAGATTTCATGCATTTTTCTGAATTTTGTGTTTTTTTTTTTGAAAAACTTTCCCATAGCTCTTAAAAAATCGCCCTTTATTTGCAGGCAAATCAAGTTTATTTCCTTGCAATTTAAAAAATTCGTCATATCTCCCCACAGTTCTAATGATACAAGGTTGAAACCTTCTAGACATATTTAGTAATCTGCATCCGATACGCCAAAGGAATGGTGAATACATCAAGATGTATGCTAAGCGTATAATTTCGTTGGTACAGAGTATGTTATAGTCGGGCTTGACCGTCTTCCTTTCTTGATTACAACTTAAAAGTGGACGAAGTCGCGGCTGTTTTAGCTAGTCTCGATAGCCAGCAGCTTTGCGGGTGCATCGCTCTGTTACCGGGGGTTAGCAACGGTGAGGTGTGAAATATTGAACATTTTTGATTCAACCAGGGATGCAAACCACTCAGAAATAAGTACTGATTCGGTTCAGTGGTTTACACAGTTTTCGAACCGCCGGTTCAGTTCATTCCATGATTTTTGGAGCTAAGAGAACCGTGGTTTCGGTTCGCTTCAGTGGTTCGTAATTTGATTATTCGAACACTTTGGGAATTTAATTTCTAGAATCCATTTGAACATCTTTGAAATCCTTAGAGGAATGTCTAATGAAATGTGTCATGTCTATAAGTTCCTAGAGGAATGCCCTTCGAAAACAGAGAATATTGGCTTGAGAAGAATACGTACTTACCGTGCATTTGCACAGCCGACTTATCATATTATATGAGAAAAAACTCTCCTGGTTCTAGTTAAATTAGGGTAAAGAAGTACTACAGAAAATTTAATATATTGACCATTAGAGGAACAGATTGTAACCGATATATTAAGTGGTGGGCAATTGCAAAAGACATTTTTGTCAAGTCACCCCTATGAGCTATAACGCTCTGGCATCGCTAAGGATGTGAGGGTTCAACGAAATTATAAATAAAAATTATCTTAGGGAAACGATTCAAACTCCCAAATAAATAAGTAACATTGTCTAGAGAAAAGTGATTCACGGCTTAAGACTCGTCAGAGAACTAAACCGAACCGAACCATTTTTATTTGTGGTCTGGAAGGAAGCCGGTTCGGTATGCGGTTCGGTTAACCAGCTGGAAGAAGCGGTGCGGTTCCGATTCGGTTCAGAGCCGGTTTGCATCCCTGGATTCAACAAATGTTGTTTTCAGTTTTCAATGCCCACTTGTGATGAACTCGCTTTTTGATCTGAGCAAACCCACCAAATGGCAGTCCATTTTCATCCACCCCTTAAGGTTGTTCTACCTTATCAACAATACTTTTCCATCACAAAATAAATAATTGCTTTTAATTTGCCAAAATTGTTTATACACAATAGGAATTTTCGCCAATAACAAATATTGACTTTAGTTGCAAATTACTCATGTGCTTGTAAACTAATCGATTAGACATGGTCGATTTCATAAACAAATTTGTTCAAGCAGCTCGATTCTTTTGTAAGTAGCAAAAAGTAAATAATGCAATTTGCAACGCAAAATCCAAGCGAACCGGCCCAAGGAGCCGGAGCCATTGTCTGACTTTGGCTGCAGTTAAAGCAATTATGTGATTTTTAATAGTCGTCGTCCTCGTCGTTACGCAATTTACGAGTTTGCTTGTAAACGTCAAAGTATAATTTATTATTGTCAGATGTGATGGGCGCCACCCCTCCCATCTCGATGCCGCTGATAGAATGATGAAAAACGATTAAAATTCGTCAAAAATGTAATCAAAGCGAAGAGGATGCAGCAGCTGTGACACGTGCATCGCTTCAAGGATTTTGTCCAGGTCCTGGCATTCGTGTTAATTGTGGCAACTTTTGCCCAGTGACTTCTGTCAATTGGGGGTAGCGGACTAGGTACGTGACTCCCCCTAACTCTGGAACAGAAGTAAAAAGCAAAACTCGAATAAAATATGGCTTGTGTGAACACTTGGGACGACGGATACCGTAAACTCAGCGCAGCAGACTTTAGCTCGGTAAACTAGCAGTTGGCAAGGGCACGACGCGAGAAGCGTTTAGTGGCCAATGGGTCCATAAAATTGTGGAAGTAACTGGCTGACCAAATGTGTGCAGATGCAATAAAAAGCTTGAAAAGAGAAAATTGTATTTTTAATTCTTTTATGGAATTCACTTAGGGAATAGTAGATGATTTTTAAATTCACAGATTTAATCCGGAATGAGCTGAGTTGTATCGAGGACTCTGTCGAGTAATGCTGGATTGTTGAAAACAGTACACTTTGGAAACAGTTTAAAATAAGTTCTCAAGTGGCTTTCGGACCACGGCTTAGGTATTTAGTTCCTCTCAAGACGCGATATATCAATCAATCAGTGGGAGTCTACAATTTTCAATGCAAAATACATTATGGATTATTAATAAATCATATTCGAAATGTGATTATTGTGCAGTCAAACTTTATAATCAATTCTCTGCGTAGAGCAGTGCAAAAATAAGTTCTTGTTTTTAAACTTTTCATAATTTTGCACTAAGCTTTTCACTTGAGTAAACTCGAATTCGGTTCATGTAGCCTTTTCTGGTAAACAATCAATGTAATCTGTACCGAACCTTTAAGTTTGTACTGCTTTCCAATAAGACGGACTCAATATGTAAGGATTTAAGCCGATTTACTCCATTAATTTTATTTAACAATCACTGAATTTTGTCGAAAATGGATACCAGATCACACCTGTATATATATAATGATAGGATTTTCAATAAAGATGTTTTGATGCCCTGCAAATATCACATAATCAAACAGATAACACCTTAGTTTTTTTATTCAGATTAGGCTTCAACCGATTTGCATTCCACAAACATGTCATTTATTTTAGCTTAGAGCAATTATTGAGAATTTCATACTTGATCTAAGTGTTTTAATGCCTATGTTCAAAGTCAAAAGTTCGGTAAGAATGAAAATTCTTGATCTAAGACCCATATTCTTGATCCAAGTATGCAAGAACTTCAATGCCTGAACTATGCACCGAAACATTCTCAAATCCAATACCGTACAAAATTCTTGAATCAAGTGCTAAACAAACTCAAATCCAAGATCGCTCATTCTTTAATCAAAAGCAAAGTGCACGCCAAGAATTTGTTATTGTATCAAGAGCTCTAGTGATTCAAGAGTTAGAGCTATCCCCCTTGAATCAAAAGCTCCTCAGATTTCATGAAACTATTATTTAAAAGTCTGTTGTTTTCCTTTTTTGCTTAAATTTGTATCATAGAATTGTCAAACTATTTAGAAAGTTTCGGAGAACAGACAACACTTCATAGCAGCAGCAGTCCTTGCCTGCCAATTGCCAGTCTAACAGCCTTCTCTCCATGCCAGCAATGCCATAACTGTTTGAGAACTCCACAGTAACATCATGAGTGCAAGAATCGATGCCGCCTTCCGATTGGTAGTTTCTGGTATCTTAGCTTGAGTTAAAGATCGAAATTCCTCAAAAATCAAGATCGAATGGATATTTGTTCGAATTTGAAATATTCGTTTTGGATTTTTCATCACATTTTGGTATGTTTCTTAAAGCTGTTGTTAGGTAGCTTCTAATAAATAAATCAAGGATAATCTAAATTCGTTCCGGATAATCTATTCCTAATTCTAATTGTAAACCACTTTACATTTTACATTAATATTATCAAAAAATTAACTCTATATTTGAGTGTTAAGGCCAAGTTATAGGTTAGCATGATCAGCATCAACTGTTTTTCATTAAGGCTTTATCTTGATTTCCAAATTTAAGTTGAATTTTTAAACATCCAGCCCACATCTTTATTAAAGACTAGCTGAGTCCCACTGTGCGTTGCTACGTCTCCTTTTGACTTCCTATTCTCTATACTCGTCTGCATTAGCTTTCTATTCATTCAATGCAGTTCCACGTTTTTCAGGGCTGATTTACACCTGAGCAGTAGGAATAACTGAATTTCATACCTGAATTCAGGCATGTTTTAGTATTTCCCATGAAACTCACCCATAAGTTCAGTGCTGAAATCATGGCTAAAGTCGGCTATGGTCATTACGAAGTGGGACTGGCTGAATTCATGGCTGAAACTCATACGAGTATCAAGGATGCTATGAATTTAGTACCAGCCCTTACATTTCAGTTCTGAGCCGATCTGAAGGGTTTAGTTGACAGGGCAGGCTCCGTAGAAGTTTTTGAATATTCTGAAGCTTTTAGTTTTAACAAACAGCTAAAGAATTTTCAAACCAATTAAATAATCTTGGTTTTACTTAAATGACCATACTATGCTTTACAAAATTAGGAATACTAAGAAACCATCATACCTATAATCTTTGGTAAGCTTTCGTGCGTTGCAAAGTACGAGAAATCTACTTTGCATCAAGACCAGGCTAGTAAGATGGGTTTTATACGGTGGAGCAAACTTCGGAAAGGTTTTTAAAAAGCAAATACTAGTAGTAGACAGATGTAGAGGTGTCGCTTGCCGCTCTACTCCTCTTTCCGAAAGGTTTTTGAAGAACTAAATGAAGTTTGCTCTTCCGTGTAAATAGAGTCTAAGTTCTGCATACCTATACGTTATCCATGCCGTTCGACTCATAAACCAACTTCAACTTAAAGCTTTCTTTAAATTTTTTAATCAATCTTATTTTTCAATTTTAAGTTCCAAGTTTTTCTTCGTTTTTGTTTTATTTAAATAACTAGCTGACCCCGTCAGACGTTGTCCTGCGCTAATATAATTTTGTGTATTATTTTATTATACTGCTCAAAAAAAAAACATATATGTGTTCGAGAGGTACCCGAAAGAGTTGACCGATTCGGACCATATTTGTTATCAGCCTTCCTCTATTCATGACGAATGTCTTTATAAAGTTTCATCTAAATCGGTTAAGTTTAGGTCAAGTTATGGTGCAAAAAAGCCGTGGATGGCAAATTACGCGATCCCTGTGTGACCTACTAGAATCAGCTATAGATATAAACCACCTACGCTGTTATTACTACACTCACACGAAATTTTTTCGAAATCGGTCCAGCCGTTTGAGAGGATTGAGGTAACAAAGCCATGTACGGAAGAATTTTATATATTATATTAAGATTATCAAAAAAATAGACTCAACCGTTTTGTGATTAGGCCAAGTTTAAGGTTAATATTAGCAACCTTAATTATTCATTAAGGCTTTATCCTTATCTTTAAATTTATTATTAAAGACTAGCTGAGTCCCACCATGCGTTGCTACGCCTTCTTTAGACCTCCTATTCACCCGTCTACATTAGCCTTCTATCCATTTTATTGACCCCGCACTATTCGTAGAGGTTTTTGGAAATTGTGATGCTCTTAGCTTTAACTAACTAAATGTTATACATAA